>JACYFF010031958.1:28502361-28527332 GCA_017589665.1 Selenicereus undatus | reverse complement strand
GAGAGAGAGAGAGAGAGAGAGAGAGAGAGAGAGAGAGAGAGAGAGAGGAGAGGGGATGCGTGGAGTCGAGTGGGCAATCACAGAGAGGCCGGTTATCATGCTTGGTCAACCTATTTTTTGAAACTCTAAATGGTGGTTAATTACCTATGGCTAGGATTTTACGGCACATGAGATCAATGTGGAAGCCAAACCAACATTTCTTTTGATGCAATTTTCCTAGTTTCAACCACCAATTATCCTAAGTCCCAGTTATCTTACCCCTCATTCTAATATAGGTTTAAAGTAGTCATTTGACAACTTTGCTTTTAGAAACCACCAAAAAAGGATGTCTAAATAGTCCAAATTTGTCTAACCCAGACACACACACTGCATAGTCATAAGGCATGAAAGAATTCATCCACTATAGTGGCAATACGACTACCATCTAGGAAGAATAGTGAAGTGAGCTACAAATATCTCCCACATTGTATATGTAACTTCAAATTTGAGAACTGAAACAATCACGTAGGATAACAAGACATTGTCCAATCCCTAAATTAGCGAACGTATTCAATCGAGCATGGAACTCCACTCCATATTTGGCCTTTACCCATCCAAAAACAAAAGAATAATAGGAGATGAGGCAAGAGGTAGTTGGAAGTGAAATGAAAAAGAAGAAGAAAAAAAAACGCATATAAAAAAATCCCAATTAAATCAAAAGTCAATGGTTAAACACATTCAAAACATGCCTAGCTTCATACTTGTTCTATGCCAAATCAGCAATTGTAATTCTTTCCTTCCTCCTAATCTTTTCTTGACTTCCAATATGCATGCAGAAATCAACCACAAGTATGAAGTAATATTAGTAATTTGGAGTTTGAAACTAAAGCAAAAAAATCATCCAAAACCTAAAACCATCAACTAATTATTATTAAAATCCAAGATGAACAACTAATTGACAATGTGGAATGCACAATGGTGTTCACCATACAAAACAAACAAAAACCCAGTTTGCAGTTATGAAACTCCTCCTATTAATTATAGGATAGCGAAATGAATGGATGATGTAAGTATATTAATAGAATAGGACTAGCACAGTGGGCGTACTTCTTAGAGGGAGAAGAGGATTGGGTAGCGATGGAGGTAGAGGTTAAAAGCCAGCCAAGACTAATGCCATAATATCCTTCAAAATAAATTAAATTTAGTAATCAACACAAAACATTGATGTCTATGGCTAACTAGACCAATAAGCTATAGAACAATAAGCCGGAGGATTGGGGATTACTAAATTAAATGTTTAGAAGTTATAATAGTAGGACGGATACCCAATTTAAAGAAAAATTCACAATTGCATAAATTGTCATCGACTAATGAGAATTGACTAATATTTAAAATATTCACATTTGTTGTAGTAAATTGGATCATACTAATCAACTGAAGTTTCAATATAGACACCCCTTGAATCGACGTTTTAACTCAAAATGAACTTGATCACCAAACCAATACCTAAAATTGCAATGCTACAAATGGGAAAGAAGACAAAAGATACAGGATATCGATGTTAGATTAGAGAGAGAGAGAGAGAGAGAGAGAGAGAGAGAGAGAGATACATGAACTCAAGTGGGCAATCACAGAGATGTCAGTTATCGTGCTTGGCCAACCTATTTTTTAAAGCTTTGAATGGAGGTCAATTATTGATGGCTAGGATTTTATAGCACATGAGATCAATGTCGCGATCAAACCAACATTTCTTTTGATACAATTTCCCCTGCTTCCACCACCAATTATCCTAAGCCCCTGTTTTCTACCCCTTTATTCTAATATAAGTTTAAAGTAGCCATTTGACAACTTTGCTTTTAGAAGCCACCAAAAAAGAATGCCTAAATACTATAAATTTGTGTAGAACACACACACTCACACTCTACAGTCATGTGGCATGAAATTCATCAATTGCAATGGTAATATGACTACCATCTAGGAAGGACAGTGAAGTGAGCCAGAAATATCTCCCATATAGTACATGCAACTTCAAATTTGTAAACTGAAACAATCATATAGGATAACAACACGTAATCCAATCCTCAAATCAGCAAAAGTATTCAACCAATTATGGAAACTCCTTTCTATATTTGGCTTTCTCCCACTCGAAAAAAGGGAATAACAAGTTCTGGAGCCCTTTAACTACTAACATAACACAATTTATAAAGAAAATCACAGTCAAATACACAAAAAAGAGATGAGGCAAGAGGTACTAGTAAGAGAAATTAAAAAGAAGAAGAAAAGGCAAATACACATAAAAAATCCCAATTAAATCAAAGTCAAAAGTCAATAAAATTCAAAACATACGTAGCTTCATACTCGTTCCATGCCCAATTAGCAATTGTAATTCTTTCCTATCGTAATCTTTTCTTGGCTTCCAACGTGCATGCAGAAATCAACCATAAGGATGAAGTGAATATTCATAATTTGGTGTTCGAACATAAAATTAAAAATCATCCAAAACCCAAAACCATTAACTAATTATTATTGAAATCCAAGATCAATAACTAATTGACAATGTGGAATGCACAATTGCCTGCTCACTATGTAAACCAAAGAAAAACCTTGTTTGCAGATATAAAATTCCTCCAATTATTCCTAGGATAGCGAAATGAATGGATGGTGCAAGTAAATTAATAGAATAGGACTAACACAGTAGAAGTATTTCTTTGAGGGAAAGGGGAAGGGGGTAGCATAGGAGGCAGAGGTTAAGAGCGAGCTAAGACTAATGCCATAATATCCTTTAAAATAAATTAAATTTAGTAATCAACACAAAGCATTGACGTCTATGGCTAACTTGAACAATATGCCAGAGGGATTAGGGATTGCTCAATTAAATGTTTAGAAGTTATAACGGTAAAACGAATCCCCCACAAAAAGAAAAATTTACAATTGCATAAATTGTCATCGTCTAATGCAAATTGACTAATATTTTAATATATTCACATTGCGTTGTAGTACATTATATCATAGTAAGAATTATTTACTTTTCGGTACCTCCAAGTATGTTATCTGAATTTTTGGGCCCCGAAGTTGAAGAATGATTTTTTTTTTTCATCCAAGGTTTGAGCAAAATGGCTTTTTGGTCCTTTTTATTATTATTGTGTCCCGAGACTTTTAAAAATGTTCAACGTTGGCGCAAATGGGATGCTTTCGAGTAATTTTACTATTTTTGGATTTTTTTAGGAAAGAAGCTTGCTTTAAATGATTTGCCTTCTTATAATGACTTTACTGGTACTAGCTATCATAATCTACTACTTATATTATAAATATTATATTTCTATGATTATATGTCCACCATGCTTGTCAATAATAAAAGCTTAATTCGAGAGTTTTGGTCATTACCTTAATGTAGTCAGCGTTGGACTTTAGCATTCTTCTAACATCCAGTTTACAAAGATTGCTAATCTCAACCACACCTTCCTTAGATCAAGCACAACATAGATCTGTTTCGTTTCCTATCTTAGACTATAGTCACTAATAAAGTTTTTTAATTTAAAGGGTAGTGAGACTTTAATTCAGAAATTATAATATTTAAGACATAAGGTTTGATTGAATAAGGTTTCTTAGTGGGAAACTTCTTTTATTGAAAGCTTGAGATTGGAAATATTACAATGGAACCATTGAAGAGGGACTTAAGCTACCAAGACTATCAAAGATGCTTGCTCATAGAGAAATGGAGATACTCGACTTCTCTTTTGCTCAAGTATGCTCGAATGACCATGTCCATTCTTAGTGCTCCATGTTTCCTTTTATAGGGGAGATAGACTACAGAAGGTGCCCTAATGGCTACAGTACATACACTGATATTTTCACATGACTACAACTGCTCTCACATGGTTACAGTAGACTGCACTATTTTACTGAGTTGACACTGGATAAAATAACACAATAATGGTGTAACAACTTTTCAGAGCATTTAATGTTGACAAGACTAGCCATCCATATTGAGATTCTACATGCCTAATCTCCAATAATGTCTTCCAGTTCATCACTATCCAGATAATCATCAAAGTCTTCATCAAGGTGAAGATGCTCTTGATCTTGTTTTTCAAGTAATTTATGAAGATATTTCTTTTCTTTTTCTAATAAGAATTTTCTAGCTCCAGTGTCAAAGAGATAATCAAAGACATCTTCTGAAGTAGCTCTTTCTACATTCATATATTTGCTGAAATCATCATGATAAACGAAAGTAGTGTTTCTACAATGCATTGATGTTTTTCCTTAGTCAATCAATGCCCACGTTTGATGATAATTGTTGTAAAAACCAATGGCTCTTGCTAAAATAGGATCACTAACTACTTTTTATTGTTCTAGAATCCATTCTTTTCGTTGATCATTAGGATCGTCTAAATCAAGTAATTGGACAAGATAATGGGCTGGTTTAACCTTTTGCATTCTCATAATCGATTATTGTGTAATGTACCATGACATGCAGACTTCTATTGTATGGAATTTTTGTTGGACCATCCAGAGATGCAAGAATCTAATGGATCCTTTTAAACATGCACTGTTGAAATTTAGTTAGTCTTGAGAAGAATGGGTGCTTTGGATTTGGGATTTTCATGAGGTAAGCTACCATTCCATATTCTTAGGTTTCATGATTGGGTCATCTAGAGGGATTAAGTTTATTGGGAATCTAACACCACTAACTCCAGATCTATCAAGGAAGAAAATTATACTACTCTATGACTCTAAAATATCATAAGAATAATTATAATAGTAGTCGATGCAAGTTGCATACTAGTCGTTGAACCATTTTTCTTGAAATGGGAACTTATTTTTCCTGAATATCATAAGGACACCTTAGGTAATTCATTTGTAACTCTATAAGGCTGAATCTTTGTACAATTAGATATGAAGAAGATAGCAGACCAAGTGTGATCTACTTTCTGTATGGAATTACAACACATACACAACGACTCTGCTAGAAGGAGAAACCGTTCTAGCAATAATAGTATTTCACTTTGGATTTCCTCTTTTTTGGCAAGAGTTCTACTCTGATAATTACCATTGGCAAGCTCACTAGTTAAAACATCTTTCAGAGAATTCTTTGACCCCTATATATGTTCAATAGAGAAAGAAAACTGGTTAAGCCATAGTTACCAATGCAAGAGTCGCCCTTGCATTTGCATGTTTGATAAATTTTTTTTCACAGAACCAAGTATTCCTTTGCAATCAGTTCAAATAAGAAAAGGATTTAGGTCTAAAAAGATTGAGAATTTTTCAATTCCCCTTATGACTACAATGATTTCTTTTTCCATCGTGGGATAGTTGCATTCTACTTTATTAAAATTTTCACTACAATATTTGTAGAGTTTTTCCTTCTTTGATTTTGATTATTTCATTTTGGTGCTCATTGCTGGCATATGTCTCAAGAATTAAACCATCTCCTAAATTAGGGATATTAAGAACAAGAAAATTTTTACATATCTTTTTGAAGTTTTGAACAATCTCTGAATCACTAGGGATTCATGTCCAATTTACTTCTTTCTTGAACTTCTGTTGTAATGGTTTTCTCAATTTAGCTATCTTTAATGAAATATGAAGCATAGGTAAGACATACAAAAAATCTTTCTATTTGCTTCTTATCTTCAATCTTTTCAGGGAAATGTTCTATTTTTTTTGAAATATGTTTTGTAGGATGATTGTTTAGCTTTTATTTTCAGACCTAAAAACTTGATTTCTTGTTCAACATAAATGCACTTATTTTTACCAAGAATAATACCGTGATCGATACATCTTTGGGTGATAGCTAGGACATCATCTTTGTGTTGTTTTATGGTCTTGGAAAAGACAAGGATATCATCGATATAAACTAGACAACAGTGATTAAGATCTTTGAAGCTATTATCCATTCTTTTTTGAAATTTTTTAGGTGTATTTTTAAGACTAAATGACATTACTATCCAATCATAATGTCCTTGAGGCGTACTAAACGCAGTCAAAGGAATACTTTCTTTGTCCTTTTTTTTGTTGCCAATATATGCTTTTGCAGTCCATTTTTGAGAACCAAGAGGCTTCTTGAATTCTATTACAAAGAACTTTGTTAGAAATATAATACCTGCCAAAGACAGTATTATCATTAAGCTTTTTGTAGTTGATTACCATTTTAGCGTTTCTTCTTTTCTCTTTAGCATGATTTCTTACCATAAAAACAGGGCTGGTGTGAGGACTCTTACTATTCTTGATTAACTCTTCATTCAAAAGTTATTTGATTTGCTTGTCAAAGTCTTGAACATTCTGCTGTGTACACACCATTTTTTTGACTAGAATAATAGTGTTGGGATTTAACAAAGTGATTTTTCCAAATGTCTTATGTTTATCCCAAAATTTAAGTGGGTTATTAGAGTAGACGTCTTTGCATAATTGCTCTTGTTGTTAAGCAATATGCTCCTTAATAGGTAACTCAACTAGTGAGATTGTTAGTGTTACCTCGCTTTGTGCGGACATTACCTTCTCAGCACGTTGGTTGCTTGTCTGGTTGCTTGTAAACTCAATTTTCTAATGATTGTAAGCTTTATTTAATTTATCAAAACTCATTCTACTTATTTCCCTAGCCATAATAATTAGGGCTGAGCAAAAAAACCGGATACCCAGTTCCGGACTCGAACCCGGTTCGGACCCGCCGGTTCCATACCCGGACCCAGTTGAACTGGGTCTGGGACCGGTTCCGAAATCTTGGAACTGGCTTCAATCGGGTCTAGAGTCAGGTCTTGAAAACTTGGAACTCGAACCGGAGCTAGTACCCGATTACCCGGTCCAATCAGTTTTTTTTTTTAAAAAAATGACTAAGTTACCTGCTTATCTGTTGACATCATGTGTTGTCCTTCTGATGCCGCTATAATTTCCGACTATAAGTTGATATTACTAAATCTTTCTGATAATGTAAAATACTATGAGAAAATGATATTTTTTTTATGCTTGGATGAAATGAAATGGTATTTATTAGCTAACTAATTGGACTTTAATACATGGTAAATGTCTAGTTGTCACTCTATTGAATTTGATTTTGAACAATCGATTAGCTAGGCTATTGAGTGTACTGGTTCTCTTACAAACTCACAACCACAAGCTAAAAATTTAAAGAAAATGAAATAAAGCATAATATGAAAAAATTAGGAATCGGGTACCTGCTTTCAAACCCGCTTCCAAAATTCTGGACCCGGTTCCAACTGGTACCAGGACCGGGTCCAGATTCTCGAACCAGGTTCCAACCAGGATCGGGACCGGTTCCATGAAAATGGACCGGATACTCGGTCCTGCTCAACCCTAACTAATTTTATTGTCTTCTTTAAGCTCTTCTTTAGTTGTTAAAGATCCTTCTCCTTACTCTATTCTTGCACTCATACTTCTTAATAATTGGGGTTTAATTGTAATTTTGCCATTATCATCAATTCTTATTTCATTTTTGGTATTATTTTTGTGAGATTGACAAAGCTAGATATTCAGGGCCTATTGATTTATCTCACGTGGATTGGATTTTACTCTTCGAATTTTTTGCATTAGAGTAGGGCTTTAAAATTTTTCTACCTCTATCATTGGTATCTTATTCTTTGGATCTATAGTATTATCTGATTTGTAGATTATTTTCCAAAATATCTTTAATGGGTAACCGCCTCTTTTCATATCCGTCCCTGCTATTTTTATCTTAAAGGACAGTAAGTTTTTGGCAAATTTATATTTTAGGCTTAAATAATATCTAGGTCAGCAATTGAATCTTATTGATCTGTTACATAAATTGGTCTCAATCCATGTGATAATTTGATTATTAAATTTGTATGCTTGATATCAAGAGCAAAGCATAAAGGTCAATATCTTTGGTGTAATACTGTAATGGAGTAATTTGCACTTGGACACTTCCAACGTAGATATACTTATACTTTCTATCTTTGTTGTGCTTAAGGATATTTTTTCAATTAATGAGATTAACTTTTTCCACATCATACTCACAGTCTTTTATTTCTAGATCTCATTCCGTCATTTCACATACGTATTTACTGTTTAATTGAAAGATAAATTTTTTATAGATCATGTCTTTCTGAATTATAGGAAGAACCCAATCTTTGACTTTTTGGTTCTCATTATCTACTATAAATTCTTTTCCTTGAAGATCTCCAAGATTAATTGAACTACTTTTTCATCATGTGACTAGTTTCTTGATAATCACTTTTTTCTTATTCACCCTTCAATACAATTTCAACAATTCCCTTGTTTTTTTAGTGCTAGATCTAGGGCTTCTTCCTCGCTAAGCTCAAAATAATATGGACTACCCAAAGTTTCCATAAGCTTGTTGTTCTTTCTATTTTCACATTTGCTTGCATAATGACCTACTTCTCCATGCCCAACACTTATAGTTGCTTTTCTCGGGCAGGACAATAAGCGGTTTTTCTAAAAAAATTCATTGTTTAGGGCTCGGTTTGTTATAATACTTTCTTTTATATTTTACTCCCATTTGCTTGTTAAAGCTCTTTTTCTTATAAAATTTTCTTTTTCTTCTCTTTTCAGACTCATTTTCCCATTGGTGAGGATCATTGCAATAGGCTAGAAATTATTTTGTCATTTTCTTTTGTTTTTAGAGATCAAGACATTGATCATTGACCCATTTTCTTAAATAAGATACTCTTGTACGCAGGGTATCAATGACATCTGCTTTTTTAAGCCATGCAATGTATTTTTCATTAATTATGGAATCGATTGGATGTGATAATTTGTCATAAAACATACCAAGATTGATTTCATTATGCCTAATTTTGTAATAATATCCAACAATATAATTCTCCAAATATCTCATATCCCACAAACCTATATTATTAATCTTTCTTTGCCATTCTCTGCCTTTTTTTCGGAATCAAGTTTAGCTACTATAAATTTAGTTTTGATTTACTTACTTAGTTTTTAAAACAAAGCAGCTAGTGTTTCCATCATGTTTAGTACATTTTTACCTTCTTCATCTAATGAGTCAGATCAGTCAACTACGGTGTCAGAAAAACAATGTTCGATATAGTTTAGGAAATTTCCTGCAGACCATGTGGTATTCAAGTTTAGGACACTAATCATACCTCTTTTACAATGTTCTAACATTTCTTCTCTATTATGAGCTCAATCAATGTTTAAAATGTATTTTGTTTGGCTAATTAGGGTAAGACTCATTTCTTCAAAAGACGTGATTTCCCTTGGTATAAGCCTAAAAACATTGGTTGTACATTCACCAACTTCTTTTGGTTTAGGAACAACATTGCTAACTAGATTAGACTCAATTTCATCTATGTGGAGTTCTTCTACAATCTCATTGGTTTCATCATCAAATATCATTTTACATATTTTTTTTATCTAGTCACCTCCTAATTTCTTCTAACAGAAGAATGTTAAGATCCTTTAGTTTAATTACATTCATCTACTGATATATTTCTTCTGCCAACTGGATATTATTTGTCTCTTCATTATCAATAGACAATAAATCTTATTTTTCAACTATTGCGCAATTATTCTGGATTTTGTTCTTTATCAAACATATTTTGTAATTCCTCAAGATTATACCGCTTATACTCTATCCTCTTCTTCTTTCTATGCCTTTTCAAATGATTTTTCGAATGATTTTTCTCCTACTTTTGTTTAGATTTTAATATCTTGCATAGGAAATAGATTTTTGTTTTTTAGGATTTGGAAAGGATAATTATGTTGAAATGGATAATAATACTTAAATCAGATTTTTCACTACGTCTAATTTTGTTAATTAAAGAAAGATGGATTACATATAATTACTTCTTTATTTCCTTAACTTCAGTCTTAATTATTGGTAATTCTGCTTTTAATTTTAAAACTATAGCAGTGATATAGTTTAATTGCAGCACTACTGAAGTGGTTCCTTCTGGTGAGTGCACAATAGGTGAATAATTAGGAGCAGGATAAGTAGATAGCGATTAAAGCATTAAATACAATTAATTAGCTTCATTAACTACTAGTTATCTTAATTATTTTTAGTCATGTGGCTCTAATACCAAATTAAAGAGGGCTTCAAGTAGTAAAGCTTACAAATAAGAAAAGTTTTTGGGAATTATATATAAAGTTTATAGTGCCTTGTTCCCAAGAAGTCTATTGCACAATAGTTCAATGCTTTAGAAAATTCAATTTCAAAGTAGTGGCTACTGAAAATTCATGCACTATACTTCGATGGTCCACAAGGTAAATAGCTCTTATACTAACCAACTAAAGTTTCAGTAGAGGCACTACTTGAATTAAAGTTTTAATTCAAAGACAATTTGAGCACCAAACTAGTAGCTAATTACAATGCTACCAATTGGAACAAAGACGAAAGATATGGGTTATCGATCGATAGCTTAACTCAGTATTTTGATGCCTCAGTAGAAGGCGAACCTAATCGACCAATATCTGCCATCAAGATAAAGCTCCCATCTAAACCGTCAACGTCCTCATGTCTTCATCATCATCGTCCTTGAAATTACTTGCCACTTATAAAATCTAAGCAGATGATACAGAAAACCTAGAATCTGGAGTAGGAAAAATTAAACAACGTTAGCAGTAAAAAAAATCACTAATTTAGATTAAAACTATTTGAATTAAAACTCCATATTCTAGTGATCTACAGGTAAATCTGTGAGAATTTGATGGGAGAAGGGGAGAGGTTAGGAGAGATAGAAGAACAAGGGTGACCATCAGAGGGGGAGGCTCGTGTGCAGATTACTGGGAGCAAAGAGAATAGTATGGACATTCTCAGCTTAGGATGTGCTAGTGGTGCGATATCGTTCGAAAGCTTGAGCGGGAAGGAGTGTTGTGACTAAGGGTGATACGGAGCAATTCCCGAGCTTGGTTCTATTCTCACTTGGTCCTATTCTCACTAATGAGGCTCATCAGCCAAGTCGACCCAATATTAACCCTAGGTCATGGACTTGGTACCCCCAGGTCAATATTGACTTGAGACCCTTAAGAAGGTCCAAGGAGGGTTAGAAAAGGTGGTGTGGCCCAAAATAGCCCTAAATAAGGAGTTAACCACTTAATCCTTCCAAAACCACATCATTAGTTCATTTTTAGTTTCCAGGCAAAATACTTTGCTTTATTTCTAGCTCCATTTTCACCAGGAAAATAAGCTCTAATTTCCAAAAATTATACATGATGGAAAGTCCTGGATGTCTATTTTCCAATGAGCCTTGGATCACCCCCAAATTCCAAGAAATTAGAAAGTTATGGGCTAAATACCAAGCTAGGATCGGTCCAGGACTGGGAAGTGCATAGTTCTAATTATGGGCTTAATTAAGGAGGTTAAGGCTATAATTTTAGGGATTAATTAGCATAGAATGATTCTTCACACATAAGTGGTGGTGCCTCATTTGGAGGAGTAGAGTCTACTCATGGCTCTCTAGAAGATGGGAGATGAATCCTGGAAAATACATCTCATAGTAATTGCAATTATCTTAAGCATCTTGATTTATTTTCTTGGGGTATTTTGTAAGCCTCCTATTGGTCCACTTGCCCCACTAATGTACAACTAATTTCCCCTCCCATTGGGTATTTATGGACCGAATTACATCCATGAAAAATCAGATTGAATGAATGATATGAGAGCCTGAAGCTTGGTTTTCCTCAAAATCTCAGAATCTTTATCTCTTTGAAGAGAGTGGTGATTTAAGTATTCCCTTTAATCTAATCTTTGGTGCTAAGGCTTTAGAGGGTTAGAGGGTGGGATGAATTATCTTATTGCTACTTATTTCAAGTATTGCATATTTATCATTAGAAGCCTTCTCTAATTACGTAGGAACACACTCTTTTTATCCATTTTGGTTCATCTTTGGGGTGATTAATCTTCAACCACCATTGGGCTCACCTACAAGCATTTCATGCCTTTATTTGGCCAAATGGAATTCACCATACAACATTTGGTATCAGAGCACAATGGTCCTATATCTTGGTAGGCATCCATTCTAACCTTCCTTATGTTGGAATTACTTAAAGTTTTCTCCTTTCTATACTATTTTGTCTTTAGTTCTTCATCTTTAAATCTCTTATCTAGTCCACAAAGAACCCTAATTCTAGCTCAAACACAAACCCCAACCAAAACACATCCCCAAAACTCCACAAAAGGCCAAAAGCATGAAACTAGAAAATTGGCACAGCCACCCCGTGCCACTTGGCACGCCTATGCCAGAATCCTGTACTTGAAAAATTTGACCCAGAGATTTGGCACGGCCACCCGTGCTACCTGGCACAACCGTGCCCTTTCCCTGCACTCTCAAATCTTATTCTAGAGATCTGGCACGACCCCCTTGTGCTGCAAAGCATGACCATGCCCCTTCTTCTTTCACTGTTTTCTTGCCCGTGTCCCTTTAGCACGCTCGTGCCTCCCCTGTTTTCTCCTTCTTTTTCCCCTTTATCAACCATGACTTGTGAGAGCAGTCATTCTCACTCCTCGAACATTCCTCTTGAGCAAGCCCATGAGATTGGTAGGGCCCTTGTACATCTTTAAGAGCAAATGAAAAAACACCCAAGTGGTTGCAGAAGTAAGGGAATCCACTCCACGAAACCCTTATCGACGAGTCTACAATGCTCACCCCTATTGACATTGAATACTCTTCCTCCCATGAAGACTTTGATGATGAGGAAGGAAGACCAAGAAGACTAAGGCATCCAAGGGATGATCTTCGGGATCTCAAAGTTGAGGCTCTGGAATTTGATGGCAATCTTAACTTGAAGAACTATCTTGATTGGGTTCAAGCCCTTGAGAGGATATTTGAACTCAAAGAATACAATACTGAAAAGGCCTTCAAGCTGGCCATTCTTAAGATGAATGGGTATGCCTCATTTGTGGTATGAACATTTGAAGAAGAATAGGGCTAGAGAACCCAAATCCAAAATTAAAACTTGGTGCAAGCTTAAGAAGCATATGGACAAGAGATTTCGATCTCCTTCATACAAACAAGAACTCAACCTCAAGATCACTTCTCTCAATCAATAGAATCTAAAGGTAGAAGAGTACATTAGAGAGTTTGAACAACTCCAAATAAGGGTTGGCTTGGATGAAGAACCCGAACTCAAGATTGCTGAGTTCATTAAGAGGTTATCTCCTAGCATTGCTAGCAAGGTGGAATTACAACCTTACTTATCCTTTAATAATGTGTGTCACCTAGCTATCAAGGTTGCGAAACAACTTAAGGGTCGAAACTTTCAAACCACGTCCTATACTATCCTTCGAGTACCCCCAAGGGTTACTCTGCCCCAACAAAGCTATCACTACCCCTACACCCATCAAAACTCTTGACAATGGTAAAGGGATTACTAGTGAACCACCAAAGAGTTTGGAGGAACGTGTTTCAAATGTCATGGTTATGGACACTTCTTCTAAGCGGATTGTCCTAACCGAGGGACCCTCACCATTAAAGAAGTATAAGAAATTCAAGCTATTGAAGAAGCTACTAGTGAAGAGGAAGTAGAGGTTGAAGATCAAACTTTGGTCACCATGGATGTAGAAGAACTCTTGGTGATTCGGAGAGCACTCCATGACCAAGAGGCTCCTTATGAGCCAAGCTAAAAGGAGCAAATTTTCCATTACCGATGCACTATCGGAGGCAAGGTGTGTGAGCTCATCATTGATGAAGGAAGTTGCACTAATGTAGCTTCCACAACACTCATTGACAAACTTCAATTACCCACCGAGGTGCATCCTACCCCTTATTCTTTCCAATGGCTTAAACAAGGAAGCGTGGTAACCATTTCTAAGCAACCACTTATTGCATTTTCGGTTGGTCCATATTGTGGTGAAGTACTATGTGATATTCTTCCCATGGATGCATGTCATTTGTTGCTTGGTAGACCATGGTTGTTTGTTTGACAATCACGTGATTCATGATGGACATCCTAATACTTATGCATTCAAGTACATGGGTCGTGATCTTAATTTGACACTGCTACCTTCACCTAAACTCCTCAAATCTAAGTCGGGGAAGGGAAGTGAGAAAAGCCTATTTATGAGTGAAACATGGGTGGAGAGGGCTATTAGTAAGAGCAAGCCTTTATTTGCCTTACTTATGGTAGAATCAAACACAAGTGAGGGAGTGAAACCCGTACATCCTTTAGCTCAATCACTCTTCAAAGAATTTGGGGATGTATTTCCTAATCATCTACCCCTGGAGCTCCCTCCTTTGAGAGGAATTGAGTACCAAATTGATCTTCTA
Organism: Selenicereus undatus; assembly: GCA_017589665.1. Lineage (NCBI taxonomy): Eukaryota > Viridiplantae > Streptophyta > Magnoliopsida > Caryophyllales > Cactaceae > Selenicereus > Selenicereus undatus. The sequence continues at coordinate 28,513,128 of JACYFF010031958.1, read as the reverse complement.
TCGGGCGCTCCTTTGCTAAACAAGCCGGACTATAGGTGCAATCCTAATGAGTCAAAAGAGCTTCAACAAGAAGTCAAAGAGTTGCTTGATCATGGGTACATTAGGGAAAGCTTCACTACAAAAACGGTGTCAAACTCCGACGGAAACAGTGATGCCATGGGCATCCAATGGAGGGGAGAAGAGTTTTTGACGTAAATTCATATTTTGGTCGGAATTTTCAGGCGCTTTTTCCAAAAAAATTCAAATCTAGTTTTTTATGTTTCGGGTGGGCATGCGTTGCTCTCATTTCAGTCGTGAAGAGACACAAAGAGAGCTACGAAGAGAGGGAGAGGGAGCTAGGAAGAGAGAGAGAGCAGAAGATTCATGGTTTCCAGTGGCTGGTGACCGGAAAAAAGAGTTGTCGTCGTGTATAATTCAACGGTAAATCATTTATTTTTAGTTAATTTGTTCTTTGAAGTTGAAATATTTTAGTTAATTCGTGTTTTTTTATGGTGGCTGATTTGTTATGAATGGGTTGAAGAGTTACCGCCGCCGCTCCTGCCGCCTCCGCCAATCCCGCCGGTAGTTTGATTATTTTTTCGGATATTTAAATGTTAGTGGAATTGTTGTGTTTTGAAATTGTATTAATTTTGGTATGTGTTGTTAAATTTTGTCAAATTCAATTTTGAAGCATATTTGTATAGTTTATTTAATTTATTTTGTTTCATGAAATATGGATGTGAATTGTGTTAATTTTTTATTTGATTTGTGAAGTATATTTATTGGGATAAGTGGAATAAAATATATTAAGTATGTATATTTATAAAAATTGTATAATTATTATAAAATGTTGGAGTATGTTAAGCATGTATAATGTGTTTTGCTTTGGTAAATAATTTAAGTCTGTTAAGTATATTTAGTTTTTGTTTGATTTGTAGTATATATTAATTTTTTTGTAAGTATGTGAAGTATATGTTTTTTTGAGTTATGTTTAATTTTTTGTATGATTTGTTTGATATGTTAAGAATTTTTATTTTATTTTTATGTTAATACTATTTTGTTATTTTTTGGGGGTTTGTTTATTTGGATGAAGTGTGAAATAAATAGTTTAATTTGTGTTTGATGCTTAATGAGGTTTACTTTGAAAAATAAAATACTTATGTTAAATTTATTTTTTGTAGCATATATGTTTAATTACATTGTTGTATTTTAGGTTTTTGTGAAAATTTATTTTTGGAATACGGGATTATAAAATGTGAACTAAATATGAATGTAAATTTTGTTTATTAGTGTCATTATTGAATATAAAATTTATAGTAAATAATTTGATCTTTAATTTAATTTGTAATGTATGTTGATTTTGATAAATGAAATAGTTGTAACTAGGTAAGCATGTATAACAAGTTTTGTTTTAGTAAATGATTTAAGTATGTTAAACATGTTTATTTTTTGTTGGATTTGTTGTGTATATTAATTTTTGGTAAGTATGTGAAGTATATTCTTTTTGAGGTATGGTTAATTTTTTTTATGATTTGTTTGATTTGTTAAGCATTTTTATTTTACTTTTTGGTTAATAGTGTTCTGTTTTTTTTTTTTTTTTGGGTTTGTTTATTTGGATGAAGTGTGAAATAAATAGTTTAATTTTTATGTATATGGATTTGGATAAACAGTTGTAAGTAGTTATCGATTATGGAAAAAAAAATGTTATAAAAATTTTGTGTGCACAAGTAATTCTTGATTTAAATGGCCGTATATTGAAAGAGAAATGTTTGTTTTGGTAAATGGTGTTAGTTATGGCTTATTTGTCATCTATTTTAGATGGGCAAAAAAAGAAATAATGTTCTAAGATCCCAAAAAAATCGCAATTGTTCATGTTCCTATCACAAGTTCAGCATTGTTTTTGGTTGATTGAAATAGATTTTTTTATTATCTTTACGTATAATTATTTATGTGCTTCAACATTGTGGTAATATTCGTACAAAAGTTCATTATTGTCTTTCAAATATTGAATTATATGATGTATTACAATAATTCATTGGTCATTGGTTAAATTGATTTCTAAAAGATATTTATTGAAATTTATTATACTATATATAACAATTAAGACAATCAGATTAGCAACATTATTCATATGTTATAATTGTCGCCTTAGCATGTGATAGTTTTATTTTTGACAACTTTCAGGAGGAGCGCCACAAGAAATGGAAGAAGTACACTCAAGCTGCAATTGTGGATGTCATGAATAATTTTTAATTTAGCGCATTTAATTTTCAGACGTGAAAATTCATATTTGGTAACCATAATATATGTTGTTTGTGTGTTTGTGGTGGTTGTTTTATATTTAAGTAATATACAAATTTTTTTTGGAGCCAAATTTTTTTTTTTTGGGACGGAAGAGGAGATTTCCTACGGAAATTTCCTCCACCCTCCAAAATTCTGCAGACCCTGAAAACTAACCGACGGAATTTTCGACGGCTTATTTTGTCGGAAAAGCCGTCGGAATCCGTTAGAATGTAATATACGACGAGCTAATTTCCGACGAGCGTCTATCCGTCGTAACTTCCGCCAGAGATTGAATTTTCTATATGAATTTTCCAATTTTTCTGTTGGAGATTCCGTCGTAGATCCCAAATATCTTGAGCTTTTGGTTCTCGCCCTTTTGGTACCTAAGAAGGATGGAACTTGATGTGTGTGTGTTGTTTCTAGGGCCATAAACAACATCACCATCAAGTATCGACTTCCTATTTCTTATATGATATTCTTGATGAGTTCTATGGGTCTAAGGTCTTTTCAAAAATTGACCTCTGGAGTGACTATCGCCAAATTAGAATGAAAGAAGGAGATGAGTGAAAACCCACCTTTAAGACCAAACATGGGTTATATGAATGGCTTGTGATGCCATTTAGTCCATTTAATGCTCCTAGTACTTTCACGAGGCTCATGAATGAAGTCTTGAGACCAATCATTGGGAAGTTTGTTGTGGTGTATTTTGATGATACTTTGGTGTATAGGCGTGATGAAACATCTCACATGGAGCATCTTTCTCAAGTATTCCAAGTGTTGCGACAACAAAAGTTATATGCCAAACTTGAGAAGTGTGAGCTATTCACTCCTCAAGTTATCTTTCTTGGCTATGCTGTGTCCGTTGAGGGAATTCAAGTTGATGAATCGAAAGTTGAGGCTATCAAGAGTTGGCCTACTCCCACCTTCATCACGAAAGTACGAAGCTTCCATGGGTTGGCCTCTTTCTACCGCTGGTTCATCAAAGACTTTAGCTCCATTATGAGCCCCTTTACCGAATGCATGAAAAAGGAAGCTTTGAGTGGACAAAGGCCACCCAAATGGCCTTTGAAACCATCAAGAATCGGCATTGTTCGGCTCCTATCTTAGCTCTTCCCAACTTCGATCTTCTATTTGAAGTTGAGTGTGATGCTAGTAGTGTTGGCATTGGTGTAGTTCTCACTCAAGCTAAGTGCCCTCTAGTATTCTTTAGTGAGAAGTTGAATGGTTCGAGGCTCAACTACTCCTCCTATGACAAGGAATTCTATGCCTTATTAGGGCTTTGGAACATTGGAGTCATTACCTCAAGCCCAAGCCCTTTGTGCTCCATTCGGATCACAAGACATTGTCCTCTATCAATGATCAACACAAGTTGAACTCAAGACATGCCAAGTGGGTTGAGTTTCTTCAATCTTTCACCTTCTGTTGTAAACATAAAAGTGGGAAAGAGAATGTTGTGGATGATGCCTTATCAAGGAGATATGCTCTCCTTTCGGTTCTTGAAGCCAAGGTTCTTGGATTTCATTCCATCAAGGCTTTATACCATGAGGATAAAGACTTCAAGGAAGTGATGGAGAATCCTTCTCACTTTGACTCTTTCACTCTATAAGATAGCTTCCTCTTCAAAGGAAACAAGCTTTGCATCCCTAAAAGCCCTATGAGGGACTTGATTGTCAAGGAGGCTCATGGAGGATCTTTAGCTGGTCATTTGGGCATTAACAAGACCCTTAAGATACTCAAGGATAGTTTTTATTAGCCTAAGATAGGTGGAGATGTTGACAAGGTGATCTCAAGATGCAACATTTGTCACATGGCTAGGGGTCATTTCCATCAAGGTCTCTACACTCCTCTTCCGGTCCCCTCAAGGCCTTGGGATGAGATTAGCATAAACTTCCTTATGGCCCTTCCCTTGAGGAAAAGATGCTACTATGGTAGTGGTGGATCGATTTTCTAAGATGGCTTACTTTATTGCATGTCACAAGAGTGATGATGGTACCTATATTACGAACCTCTTATTTTAAGAAATTGTGAGGCTCCATGGTATTCCAAGAGCCGTCGTGTTGGATAAGGATACCAAATTTCTATCTCACTTTTAGAGATCCCTACAGAGGCTCGTAGGGACTAAGTTGCTCTTTAGCACCACTTTCCATCGTCAAATCGATGGTAAACAAAGGTGACAAATAGAACTCTCACAACATTGCTAAGGTGTATGGTGAGTAAGAGTTTGAGGGATTGGGATGTCAAGCTTGCTCATGCCAAATTCGCCTGCAATAGGGCTTCTTCCTATGCTACATCTCACTCTCCCTTTGAAGTGTGCTATGGTCTTAACTCCCTTACTTTCATTGATCTTATACCTATTCCTCAAGAATCAAGGGTGAGTTTTGAGGCCGAAGCAAGAGCTAAAGAAATGAAGAAGCTACATGAGCAAGTGAGGGCACAAATTGAAATGGTAAATGAGAAATACAAGCAAAAGGCTAACAAGAACCGCCCACACCTTGAGTTCAAACCGAGTGATCTTGTTTGGTTGTATTTAAGGAAGGAAAGGTTCCCCTTAAGAAAGAAGAACAAGCTCATGGCTAGAGGAGATGGTCCATACAAGGTGGTACAAAAGGTAAGAGAGAATCCATACAAGATTGAACTTCCGGAAGATATGCAAGTATCCACCACCTTTAACGTTGGGGATCTCAGTTCTTACCTTGAAGATGATGAGTAACATGATGAAGATTTGAAGACAAATCCTCTTCAAGGGGGAGGGCTTAATGCAAAGCAACTCCTGAGCTTGGGCCTACTCTCACTAGTGAGGGTCATCAACCAAGTCGGCCTAATATTAACCCTAGGTCAAGGACTAGGTCCCCCTAGGTTAATATTGACTTGGGACCCTTAAGAAGGTCTAAGGAGGGTTAGAAAAGGTGGTTGGGCCCAAAATAGCCCTAAATAAGGAGTTAATCACTTAATCCTTCCAAAACCACCTCATTAGCTCTTTTTTAGTTTCCAGGTAGAGTACTTTTCTTTATTTGTAGCTCCATTTTCACCAGGAAAATAAGCTCCAATTTCCACAAATTATACATGAATGGTAATCCCTGGATGTCTAGTTTCCAATGAGCCTTGAGTTGCCCCGAAATTCCAAGAAATGAAAAGTTATGCGCTAAATACCGAGCAAAGGTCAGTCCAAGACTAGAAAGTGCATGGTTCTGATTATGGGCTTAATTAAGGAGGTTAAGGCTATGATTTTGGGGATTGATCAGCATGGAATAATTCTTCACAGACAAGGGAAGAGTTGACAAGTGGCGATACCTCATTTGGAGGAGTAGAGCCTACTCATGGCTCTCTAGAAAATAGGAAATGATTCCTGGAAAATACAGATCATAGTGATTGTAATTATCTCAAGCATCTTGATTTATTTTCCTAGGGTATTTTGTAAGCCTCCTATTGGTCCACTTGCCCCACTAATGTACAACTAATTCCCCCTTCCATTGGGTATTTATGGACCCAATTACCTCCATGTAAAATCAGATTGAATGAATAATATGAGAGCTTGAAACTTGGTTTTTCTTAAAATCTCAAAATCTTTATCACTCTTAGGAGGGTGGTGATTTGAGTGTTCCCTTTAATCTAATCCTTGGTACTAAGGCTTTACAAGGTTAGAGGGTGGGATGAATTATCTTATTGCTACTTATTTGAAGTGTTTAATGTTTTCCATTGGAAGCCTTCTCTAATTACTTAGGAACCCACTATCTCCCTATCTCCTTTGGTTCATCTTTGGGGTGATTAATCTTCAACCTCCATTGGGCTCATCTACAAGATTTTCATGCCTTTATTTGACCAAATGGGGTTCACCATGCATCAAAGGGAAATGGAAAGTCAAATCACTAGTTATGTTTAGATCAGAGAGAGAAAGAGAGAGAGAGGAAGAGAGGAAGGGGGATACGTAGAGTCGAATGGGCAATCACAGAATGGTTAGTTATCATGATTCGTCAACCTATGTTTTAAAACTTTAAATGGTGGTTAATTATTGATGCATAGGATTTTTCAACACTTGAGATCATTTTCATGATCAGGCCAACATTTCCTTTGATGCAATTTTCCTAATTTCCATCACCAATTATCGCAAGCCCAGTACAAAAATGGTGCTCATCTTCGACGGAAAAAGCAACAGTGTGGACACCCATTGGAGGAAGTCAGACTTTTCGATGGAAATTCAAATTTTCGACGGTCCAACGGGTTTTCGTTGGATTCCGATGGAAATTCCGTCAGAATTTCATAGCTCGTTTTTCAAACAAATTTGGATTTGGGTTTAAATTGTTTGGTGAGAGAGAGGGAGATGTTCGGGGGTTTATTTCGACTGTGAAGACAGAGATGGGAAGCTACGAAGAGAGAGAGAGGGAGCAAGGAAGAGAGAGAAAGAGGAAGATGTTCATGGTTTTTGGTGGCCGATGACCGGAAAAAATTATTATCGTCGCTTATAATTCAACGGTAAGTAATTTGTTTTGAGTTAATTTGCTCTTTGAAATTGAAATATTTAAGTTAATTGGTTTTTTTATGGTGGTTAATTTGTTATGAATGGGTTGAAGAGTGTCACCGCCGCCGTCCCCGGTAGTCCGCTTTGTTTTTTGGGTATTTAAAGGTTAGTGGAATTGTTGTGTTTTGAAATTACATATATTAATTTGGTATGTGTTGTTAAATTTTGTGAAATTTAAATTTGAAGCATATTTGTATAGTTTATTTAATTTATTTTTTTCGTAAAATATGGATGTAAATTATGTTAATTGTTTATTTAATTTGTGAAGTATATTTATTTGAATATGTGGAATAACATATGGTAAGTATGTACATTTATAATAATTATATAATTATTATAAAATATTGAAGTATGCTAAACATGTATAATGTGTTTTGTTTAGTGAATAGTTTAATTTTGTTAAGTATGTTTATTTTTTATTTGATTTGCGCTATATATTAATTTTTTGTAAGTATGTGAAGTGTATGTTTTTTGAGGTATGTTTAGTTTTTTGTATGATTTGTTTGATATCTTAAGAATTTATATTTTATTTTTGTAATTTTGAGGTATATTAAGTATATATTAATTTAATTTTGCTAAGTATGTTAATAGTATTTTGTTATTTTTGTTTGGGTATGTTTATTTGGATGAAGTGCGAAATAAAGAATTTAATTTGTGTTTGATGCTTAATTAGGTTTATTTTGACAAATAATATAGTTATGTTAAATTTATTTTTGTAGCATATATGTTTAATTACATTGTTGTATTTTAGATTTTGTCAAAATTTATTTAAGGAATTCGAGAATATAAAATGTGAACTAAATATGAATATAAGTTTTTTTATTAGTGTCATTAGTGAATATAAAATTTATACTAAATAATTTATTCTTTAGCTTAATTTGTAATGTATGTTGATTTGGATAAATGAAATAGTTGTAAGTAGGTAAGCATGTATAATATATGTTTTGTTTTGGTGAATGGTTTAAGTATGTTAAGTATGTTTATTTTTTGTTCGATTTGTTGTGTATATTAATTTTTGGTAAGTATGTGAAGAATATTCTTTTTTGAGATATGGTTAATTTTTTGTATGATTTGTTTGATTTGTTATGTATTTTTATTTTATTTTTCGGATAACAATATTTTGTTTTTTTTGGGTTTGTTTATTTGGATGAAGTGTGAAATAAATTGTATAATTTGTGTTTGATGCTTAATTAGGTTTATTATGATAAATAAAATAGTTCTATTAAATTTATTTTTATGTAATACATATATATATGTTTAATTACATTGTTGTATGTGTAATATATATATATATATATATATATATATATATATATATATATATGTTTAATTATGTTGTTGTTAAATTTATTTTTTTGTAATATATAAAAATTTATTAGTGTCATTAGTGAAAATAAAATTTAGAGTAAGTAATTTAATCTTTAATTTAATTTGTGATGTATGTTGATTTGGATAAATGAAATAGTAGTAAGTAGGTAAACATGTATAATATGTTTCGTTTTGGTAAATGACTTATGTATGTTAAGTATGTTTATTTGTCATTCGATTTGTTGTGTATATTAATTTTTGGTGTGTATGTGAAGTATATTCTGTTTTGACGTGTGGGTAATTTTCTGTATGATTTGCTTGATTTGTTAAGTATAATTATTTATGTGCTTCAACATTGCGGTAATATTCGTGTAGAAGCATAATTATTTGTTAAGGTAGGAAAAACAATTGTATATGTGTATTGTAATTTTTTCACTGACAACACTATGAATGTTTGCGCTGCTGTATTTTGTTTCTATTTTGTTCTTATTTATTAGATGTCTAGAGTAAATGGTGGATGTGGTCGAGGCCGAACGGTTAGGAATGGTGCGGGTAGAGGAGCACCACAACCGACCCCACAAAATGATCATGTTGAAAACTATGAAACAAACACCTTCAGTGGAATGTTTGAAGGTTTCCTTGATCCAACTCAGCCGTTCGGAAAATATTTTGGTAGCACGAATGAGCAACCATATATGTAACAACCTTTTTTTGGAGTGGGTATGCAGTCACCTATCCAACCCAATAATCCTTATATCGGTGGCACTTCAGCTACCCCATTAATTTATCAATAGTTTGGCACTGTTAGCCCACATTACAACAGTAATCAGATTGTTGGTCATGCTAGAGTGCCAAGCCGCTTAGTCCACAACGAAGGGGTCCAAAATGAAAGGCCAGGAATAGATAGACAAAGTTCTACACCTGATAGTGAAGCTACAAGCACAAATAATAAGATATATTTGCCACCAGATGGTGATACGTAAGTTCATTACAAATTTTCTTCTTCAGTAATCATATTGTTTTAATGGCTACAGTAATTAATTTTAACGATTTTTTTTTGTTCTTAGTTTTGTTCTATATTAGGGCATAGTTCAAAAAATTATTGAAAGCTTTGCAGGTAAGTACCTACGTCCTTGGACCACATGGGGGGAAGTTCCACAATCTCAGCAAGACATATGGTTTAATGAGTTCATAGTTAATTTTCTGTACAATGAATTTGAATGTCGTCATTGGATTGTTTGAGATGTTTACTAATCTACTTCAACTTTGTTATAGAAATACTACTACTGGCATACAGACAATGACATCCAGATATGGCGTAACTTTGAGTACAGAGGAGCAACTCGACTTAGGGACATTCTTGGATATGCCAGGAAGTACAACAAAAAGTCGAAGTTGTTACCACCTAGTGTTTGAAATGAGATGCTCAAACATTGAAGTGATGATGACAAGTTTAAGAAATTGAGTCAACAAAATAAAAAGAATAGATGGAGTGATGCAGAAGGTTTTGGTCATTCGTTACATACATGTGGCTTAATTCCGATTAATGAAAGGAAGAGGTGCCTGGTAAGTAATGTGCTTATTAATAAGTGTATTTCTGATATACAATGTATGGTAAGGATTGAGGTTTTGGTCCTTCTTTGCATTTGATCATTCATTACATTTTATTTTTTGCAGGTCAAAGCATTAGGTAGGGAACCCACATGTGAGAAACTGTTCAAGGACACTCATTGCAAGGTCAAAGACAAAGTTTTCGTTGATAAAAAATCTACAAAAAAATATGTAAGTTTGGGACATTTTATTTAAACATTATTCATATGTTATAATTGCGCTTTAATATGTAATAGTTTTATTTTTGGCAACTTTCAGGAGGATCATCACAAGAAATAGGAGTACACTCAAGTTGCAACTCAAGGGGGTCCAAACTGCCCCCTATGACTCCAGAAGAGTTTTAGATTAAAGGAAATTTGGACAAAAAGGTCGTGTATACAATTTTGGCATGGAGGGGGTCAAGTTGAAGAAATTAGCTAGAATTGCAGCTGCACGCCACTCATCAACTGAGAACTTTGATCCAAGAGAGCAAGCGCAACTTCTCAATTAGAGCATTACCAAGCAAGCAGAGGCTATAAGTTAAATTACCAACAAATAGGGGAAGACAGAGGGCATTATAAAAAAAGTTTTGAGATTTCTTAAAGGACAAAGTGCAGGTTCCTCCATCCAAATCAATTTGAACACTGATGATGAGCAGGACTCCCAAAATGACAACGATGATCCCATAAATTTATCTGATTCTGATTAATTTATATGATATGCCTATAGATCCAAAACAATTGTGGATGTTATGATTAATTTTTAATTTAGCACACTTCATTTTCAGATATAAAAATTTGTATTTGGTAACTATTACATATGTTGTATGTGGTGATCGTGATATATTTAAGTTCTTTCTTTATTTTTTAGGAGCAAAAAGTTTTTTGGAGCCAAAATTTTTTTTTGGAGGGGAAAAGATTTCCGTCGGAAATCTCTCCCTCTCTGTCAAATGCCTGCAAGCCTCAAACACTGACCGACGGAATCTCCGACGGGGTGATTCTGTCGGAAATCCCGTTGGACGCCGTTGGAGCTGTCGAACCAAGTTCTGCGATGAGGTCATTCTAGATGGGAGTTTTGATGTCGTATTTTCC
>JACYFF010031958.1:28451405-28467361 GCA_017589665.1 Selenicereus undatus | reverse complement strand
TTGATACCTCAATTAGGACATGTCTTGTCTTATGACCTTGGTTAATGACCCAAAGTTATAATGTTTACTTATAACTAACATCCAATACATAATAGTTGCAGAACCTGTTTAAGGTGCAGTAATTAGGGTATGTATCTAACTGATGATAACCTATATAAGTTCACATAATCTTCAAAACAATTTGATGACAACATTTTCCTTGCGTGTCAACTGATTCTCGCCTCATACAACCTATATAATACCAAGAAGCATACCATAAACCAATGAACTACCAGCTCCTGACTCGTTACAACCAATTATTACAGTATAGCACCTATGACAATGTGGCAAACCCTCATACGTATGCACTATTACAATATCTATTTTATGTTGACTCAACTCCAAAATATTCTAACATAAGGAATTTTCTCTGCCCAGAAAGTTAAATATAATTTGGTACCAAATTAATCTCATAAGAATTTGCAAACGACATCCACTCCTTATATATGGACCATTACCATGACCAAGCATTAACTATCTCAGTATACCTTAACAGGACCTCTTGACTAAAGTCATTCTCATAAACAAATGGACAAACCTACGCTTCACAGAAGTATCGCTATGAGCTTGGTAAGCTTCATTGGGATGCGTACATTAACATGAACTCAACTAAATTTCTCTCAGCTTTACCATGTTATAATGGAGCCCCAAGATGCTACAAAGCTATGTTGTTGGCCTTAATGCATGGCTGAGAATAAGGTAACTATTCATGAAAGCATCCTCAATATGCACTCAAATGCATGGACTTGAGGTCAACAACTCATTTAATCACATAATTAACGTTAATTAGGCAAATGTCTTCATCATATAACAGAGGTGAGGGTCAAGGCGTTACCGCCATCCTAGAGAGTAAAATACTTGATTAATTGACTTAATGAAAACTATAACACCCTTAACTTACATTAAAACCACACAATGCACAAATTATGCCTTTAGCTAGAAGACTTGCAATCCACAACGCTTACATTTAGATGACCCTTGACTTTACCAAGTGTCACTGTGAGCTGGCCCAGCTTTAGTGGCCTATCTCCTTGTCTTATTGATGTCGTCAGGTAAGAATGTCACAATTTATTTACCTAAAAACATAAAGCGCAAAAAGGTTCAAACAATGAGCCGAAGTCCAATACGTTTACCCATATGCTGTAAATATATATTTTCATTTTTCAATGAGCGCGTGCATTTAAGTTCATTTTAGTTCGAAAACAGAGACAGAATGAGAGCATATAAGTAAAAATGTTACTGATTATTATCTAAAAGTTGAACCCAAGCTTATGAGCTCATATTTGTATTATGATCATTAGATAGATGTACATCTGCTAGGCCAATTAGATAGCCTGACCTGAGGTCGTGCGAGTTAATAGAGGGGCACAAGCCTTGATAATTGATAACTAGTGGGTCCACTTGATTAGGTGGCAAAATATCGTTTGAAAATGATTCATTAAATAATTGTATATCATGCGATGTTGATAAAAATATGTGAGATTTTCAAAGAGTATAGGTAGTAAACGTACCTGGATTTGAAATCTCTCTCTTTTGAAAATTATTTGTCTACGGCTCAAGGGTGATGAAAGTGGCTACGCTCTGTTTCAAACTGATCTTTCATTATTAGTATGTTTTTAAGTAGCTATTATTATTATGATCTAGGTAAATGATTCACAATTTTATTTAGTATTTTTCTTGACCACTACCACACCTATCATTACTTAACTAAACTCACAATTACATTTTATTTTCCGTTGCTTATTATTCACTTAACTCCATTAGGTCCCTTTTTGGTTATTCTTATTACTATAACTAGTATCTTTGTTGTTACCAATGTTATTGCTAGTATTATAAATATTATCATTCTCGCCATTGTTATTATTAGTAGTGATAGTATTGTTGTCAATATTATTTCGATTCCTAAACTTCATAATCTAACGATTTGTTAACAAAAGAAATTAGCTTACATAGGCATGATTTTTGGGTTTAGTTTCACTTTGAATATGTCATACATTGCCAGAGTTGAATTAGGAGGGTGCTTAGAACATGAAACTTGAGATACTCTTCGTTAGTTCACTTGGATAGACTAGTATTTAGTTCTATTATTAGCACAAATCATAACCGATCATCCTCTCTACTTTGTTAAATCACCAAGAATCAAGTTTCAATATTGCTTCTAATTACTAGTTCACTCAATTTACCAACTAAAATACAATTCAATCTCCAAAATTAACTCCAAAATTCATGTCAACGAAGTTTATTTTGAAAAACCCCAAAATACCCCTTTCCCTTCTTTCCCCCTTCTTCCCATCCTCACGCCATTGTTCATCATCTCAAAGTTTCAACGGCAAGAGTTCACCACACATATATCCTTCTTCTATTTCATTAAAACATGATCAAAACCCTTTAAATTTTATGCCAATTAGTCCCATAGGAATTCACTTCTATAGGCCTCACTCAAACCCCACCTTTCCAAAAACACCCAAAAGCATCCATATGTCCTCATCACCAAAGTTCATCATCGTAACCGTTAAATTTTCACCAAATTACCTTTGCCTAATGTTAATAATCCCTAACTAATTGAAGCGGTAAATGATAAAATTAATTGAAGGGAGAGTTAGAGCTCACCTCGCAAATACCCAAAAATAACCAAAACAACTCAAGAAAAGTGAGAGAGGTCGTGATGGCGACACTACTAGGCGATGGGCAACATGACTGCCGGTGTTGGTGGCGCAATGGTGGAGGTTGTGGCCGACTTGAGGGATGGGAGAGTAGGAGTATCCGAGCAGGGGATGGGCGTGATGGACTTGCTGAAAAATGGTGAGGGTTTTTTTTGGCTAGCTGGAAAAGAAAGAGCGGTTACGCTGATTAATGAGAAGGGGGCTGGGTAGGTCGATTGGGGTGGGGGGATTAGATAATTTTAGAAAAATTTAATCCACCTCCCATAAAAATCTAATTATTTCTCTTTCTTTTTTTTTTTCAAAGGACAAACTTTGTCTTCTAACTTGTTGATGTTTGGGGTTAATATTTGGGTTATTTTTAATGTTATACAATTAACCCATATTGACTATTATGTTCCTTACTTCTATTTTACTCGTTGATTCACATTATTGGCTTCTTTACGTAACTAGGTAGACAAATATATATATACTCCATGAATAATCACAACTTTTACGAACTTTTACACATGGGCTAATTTTATTTTACTTATTCTATTTATTATTATTTTATTATTATTATTATTATTATTATTATTATTATTATTATTATTATTATCGTTATTATTATTATTATTATCATTATTATTATTATTCCATTTATTTGTACGTTCTGAATGATTTTATACAGAACATGATTAAATCTTATTTGGAGGTCACTTTGATGTCTCAACTTGCGATCACATAAATATTTCAAATGCTGTAAATGTGGTGCTTAACTTTGTTGAATTGAAATTAATTGAAGTAATTAACATTGGTTAGGTTCAGGTGATTACACAACCATAGCCATGAAAGTTGGAAATCGTGCGAAGATGGGGTAAAGTAAAATACACGTGACAGTGGGAGGTGAGCTTTCGTGGCGCACGTTACACCAATTCTACTAACTTGCACCTAGCTGCTCAGGAAGTGATGTTGTCTTGAGAACAAGAAGATGCTACAAATATATTGGGAAGAACAGGAACATGCAGATCTGGTGGATTTGAGGGATATCATTGGGGTTATAATGGACACGAAGACTCCTCATTAACCTCCACCTATGAGCTTGATTTTGTGGAACTGACTAAGGGATTGCAAGCACCTTAGGTTAGTATTGCTTCCATTAATGTTGTTGATTTTGGTAATTTTAAAACCTTGGTTGATTCTTTTGTTAGGGATGCAATTGAGCATGTTATTACTATTCCATTAGAGAATTCTCCCAAACCTTGGGCTGATTATTCTGATGAAGAGGGAGTGGAATCCGAGAAGGAGAAAAGATAAATGGCTGGCGTCATAATGCCATGAAAAAGTTAGCTTCTGCCGTTTTATGGCTAAACCTAAGAATGAAGGAGAGAAGAGGAATGTTAAGCACACATTCCGACAATTGTTTCTTTCTGATAGAGATCCCAAGAATGGCTTCTGATCAAAGTTTCGAGAACCCATAACTATCGATGGCATTCCTACTACTATGATTGATTAGGACGATATTTAGGAAGAAGTGGAATTTTAGGCAAATGCTTTAGTTGGCCATGTGGTTAGATACTCTCATTGGCTTAAAGAGGTGTAATCTTTTGTTATTGGCCTTTGGAAACATGCTGAAAGACCTCCAATCTATATTTATAAACATGGCTTATCATATTTAGATTTAATAAGGTTGAGACTTGTGATCAGATTTTGAGAGGAGGATCATGGACTCTATGTTCTAGAGCCCTTATCCTAACAAAATGGAGAATGGATTTCAGTTTTGCTGAGGACGAGACGCTCGAGTCCCTATTTGGATCAATTTGATTGATTTAGACTTTTATGCCTAGTTCACAAATGCTTTGAGTATGATAGTGAGCTTGATTAGCTTGTCCTTATATGCTGACCAGTTCACTTCTTTTAAGCAAAGGATATTTGATGCCTGAGTCTTAGCAGATGTGAACTTAGAAGAGAACTTCCCAGGCAAGTGTCTGTTCAACTACTAATGGGAAGTCTTATATGCAGAAGGTATCGTGTGAATGGGTACCTTATTACTGCACTAAGTGCAAAACAAAGCTAAGAGCTGTAATAAGCTCAAGGTTCCTGTAGAGAGACTAAAGCCTGTACCTAAGCAGACTCGTCTTGTAATTGAAACTATAGTGGTGGAGCCAATTGAGTACCATTTTGGGAGACAACCTTTAGTGCAAGTCAAAAGGAGCAAAAAGACCACGTTGTGGTCCCCAGCAAGCCAAAGTTCTTAGGGCAAAGCACTCCAAGTCTAGAAGCACATTAAAGCTGCAAACCATACCTAAGAAGCCTTTATAATATCAGCGCTTCTTTTTAGATTTTCGAAAAGAAGAATGTGGGGGGAGAGGGTGATTTTACGAGTGTTTCGAGCGTAAAGAAAGGGCATGCCTATAAGAGCATGGATAGAAGCCTATGTGCTCATAAAAACTGACTAATGAAGATACATTGGTGGAATTAGCATAAGGATAATAGTACTATGTTATAGCGGAATATTGTGACCCTTTTTTGGCTTTTAGAGACCATAATGAAGCAAAACAATACAAGTGAACTTCTGATTAAATGCTTTAGAGGATGTTATATTTATTGTTAAAACACTTACTATAAGAATTGTAGAATTTGGCTCATTTTGATGGATTCATCCCAAGTTGAAGTCTTCCATGATTTGGCTCAACTGTTGCATTATAAAGTGAATACTTGGAATTCCGCAATGGTTTTCCATTGCTCTATGATTTATGGTCTAAACTCTAGGGAAGGGAGGAAAGTTTTGTGGAATTATTTAATAGAAATTGGTGATCAACAAATGCCTTGGAGAAAGCACTCGAGACCGATGGTGGCTAGCCAGCAAGGGAGATGGAAAAAGGGAAGGCAGCTGGGGCTCCTCGAGGCTCGAGCGACTTTCGCTTTCTCCTCCTCGCAGGCCACTCTCTTTCAAGGAAGATGCATCATGTCGACTTTCTCACAATAGTATTTCATGGTAAAATATGATAATATGGAGCGGTGCCTTAATTTTAGAGCCTCCATCCAATTTTTTGGGGAGTGTAAACCCTTTTTTAATTCTACAAAAAGAAAAACCAAGTACTTCTCTTGATCAAATCCTTAAAAACTGAAGGGAAGATCAAGGGACATAGGACTTGACTTTTAAAAAGGAGGAGTTTTTTCTATAGGATTATGATTTCCGAGATTCCCAAATGGGAATCAATTAAATGACTCCATAGTTGTGAACTATGAGAATGTATTCGGGGGTGAAGGTAGATCTAATGGGTGGTGGAAACTACCATTGAATCGCATGCTTTAATAGCGGTCTATACTAGAAATAAATGTGTTAAAATTTATATTTTCTGGTTTCATGCTATAAATTTATTTTCATGAATTATTCTTATTTAATGAGGCATTTTCTCATGAAGGATTTTGGTGTTCACTTATTAATAATTCATCTTTAAATAAATTAAAATGTACAAGAAGGCAACAAATTTAGGCATTCACTTTATTAGGAGCATATTTTTATTTTGCAGTCAAGAATAAAAGTAGGGGCATATAATCATGGATGATCAAACAAGAAGATGTTAAAGAGTACTAGAGTTAAAGAAAGTGATGAACAAGTTCTTTCCTTTGCTTTATGGTCCTTTGGACCTACCTCGATTTGCATAGAATAGTGAAGAAATGGTTCTTGGCTTTCTTTCCCCCTAACTACAGTAAAGTAGGATGGGCCTAATTCCTTTTAAAATGAGAATCCTTTTGTAAAAGGTATTGAGCGAAGATTTGGATAGAGTTTTGTTAGTACCGAGGTTTACAAGAGATTTTGCATGAGATAAGAGGTAGAACTTTCCTAGAATCTTGCAAGAAGCATAGTAGAGTAGAGTTTCATCTAGCATTCATTGCATCTTGGTGTATCAAAATGTGAGGTTCATGTCTCTACTTATAGGGTTAGCAAGGTGACCTCCTCAAGCAAGAAATAATTTCAAGAATACAAATCAAATAATTCTTAATCTCAAATATTCTAATATAAGGTAGAATGGGGTTGATTTGCATGCAATCAATTAAATTAGCCCTGAATTAGCTTGACTACGGAAATCAACAATATAATCATGTGCCACTTTAGGAGTGGAAAGAAAGGTAGTGCCCAACAGTCTGCAACGAGATCCAATGGTAGTTGTTAGGTGGCGGAATTTTATTGTGTACTTTAGTGGCACTTTGAATTATGTCATGCCCCCTGTTTCAACTTAAGAGAATTGTTTGTAAATTTAAAAGTTATATCGCAAGTCAATCCACCAACCTACTAGTCACAATCTCACTTGCTCATGCTCAAGGTCTTGGATTCAAGCCCCTGCATAGCAAATCACACAAACCCTAGTTTTTTTGGCCCTTTCCAATTTTTTTCAAAGTATTTGGCTTTTAAATGCTTTCAAAAGTTTTAGAAAATTTTATACACTAGGAAAACATTTTGCTTATGGACTAATTATTAAAAATCCAAGCTATTGCATTGCTTCGCCATTGGTTGGTTAGGTATTTATCATCAACAGGGGACATTGCATAGGACATATAGGCATGTGGTCAATCTAAAATTTCTAGAGCCCTAATCTAGTGCTTATAAGAGCCCCTACATTGGCCGACACCGTTAAGATGAAGGGTAAAGTATGTGAATGTCATGCAAGATGTATACAGATGTAAGACTGAATACAAAAGTGATTTCGAGTACTAGCATTGCCCTAGGAGCATAGGTCCGAAGATTTTGAAATCCCACTGAGAGGGGAAAAAACCATTTTGAGGCTTGAAGGTCTCCACTTATAAAAACTTGATGCTTGACGGTTTCCACTGATTCTAAAAAATTTGACATTTGAAGATCTCACACATGAAAAATTTGAGGTTTGATGGTCTCCATTGATTTTGGAAAAAATTGATAGTTGAAGATCTAATGGCTATAATTTGACGCTTGATGGTCTCCACCAGGTCATTAAAAAATTGACATTTGAAGATCTTCACACTGAAAACTTAGGCATTGATGATCTCCATCGGTTTTGAAAAAAAAAAATTGAGATTTGAAGATCTTACACTTGTAAAATTTAAGACTTGAAGATCTCACATTTGCTTTGAAAAATTCATATTTGAGAATCTCACGCTCGTAAACAATTGAGACTTGAGGGCCTCACATTTACAAAAATGTGAGGCTTGACGGTCTCCACTATTTCTAAAAAAAGTTGAAATTATTTTATCAAAAATTGGAGGAGTGCTTATTCTTGCATGGAAGTAGGGCTAAGTTTGCATGCATTGGACTTTACTCATGCTTAAACAAACAAATCATCCCCTTTTTTGAAATCAAGTTCGATCGATATGATTGGGCAACCGTTGGGGAAAATGCTGATGTGGCAGCATGATTCGGCATGTCGCTTGTACCAGCGACATGATTTGGCGTCTAACTTACAGTTGTTAGTTGTCCGCCCTGTTGCTAGGTTGTCAAGATCTTAAAAACCAATCACGACTCTTTTTTCTTCATTCTACACCCAATCTTTTTACTTCCTCTCCCAAAAAAGGCTATTGCTAGCACCACAAAGCTCTTCAAAACTTAGTTTTTGTTGTAATCCCCCAAGTAATTGTTGAATTCTTGCGTATTTTCATATTATGTGCTTAATTCTTCACAATTTAAGTTGAAATTTTAGATTTCATGCCCACTTTGAAGAATTTGAGGCTTTGCTTGCTTTAATTTCGGATCTTCTTTTTTGAGCTTTTGATAGGCAAACTTTGAGTGCTTAGGTCGTTTCT
The DNA here is from genome assembly GCA_017589665.1 of Selenicereus undatus. Lineage (NCBI taxonomy): Eukaryota > Viridiplantae > Streptophyta > Magnoliopsida > Caryophyllales > Cactaceae > Selenicereus > Selenicereus undatus. Next base: position 28,458,902 of record JACYFF010031958.1, on the reverse strand, counting down.
AGGGTGCAGAGAACTGTTAAGAGTGGAACTTAGTTTTAGTTCTTACTCCTTGTTCATTTTGCAGGTTTTAATTTTTGGTTTTGTTGAATTCTTGCAAACAATGCTACCAAAATATTGCCTTGTTTTTTTTTTTTTCCTTTATCCCGAGTCATTAGGGTTTGAACTCCATCATTTTGGTTTTTAAGCTGATTTTTTTGATATATTGCATACAGATCATGGCTGGCACAAAGGTTTCCTTCTCATTGTTAAGGTGGCGATGACTTCCTTAAGGACAATCATGGGGTCAAGTCTTGGGCCCCAAATGGTTGGATCGATACATAAACTTATTGCACTTAAAGGACAAGCACCTTCACATCTCCATTATTACCTAACAGGGGGAGGTGAGTTCTTTTATTAATGCTCGTCCTTTTTTAAAAAATTCTTGGATTTCCTTCAGAGTTGATATGACTTTTTTGCTTTTGAATTTACAAAATCAAGAGTTCATAAAGGGCCACTGGAACCTTTAGGAAATTGAGCACCTTTATAACAGGCTCCCAGCAATGTTAAAACAATGGTGACATGTGCTAGTTTAAACCCCCAATCAATGTTTATGGGGCTTGAAAGGCAAACTAATCGTTCTCTCCTATGGGGTTTGTGACCCATGCCTGCAAACGCACGGGTATTGTAATTTAGAAAATATATCGTTCCCACAAAGACCAATTGTAGATTTTTAAGTTTTGTCCTATAAAAATGTTAAGCAAGCAAATTTCAATTGAGAGTTTGAACGACTGTATAATCTAATTGGAAAATTCAATCAGTTTAAGACATCTAGGGATTTCTTTCACCAACTAAAGATGTGGATCAATGGAATATAACAGGCACTTGATCTATAATGGGATATTGAAAGGGGTACAATCGCATTTAGAATTCAATCTTTCCTTTCAAAATAAATTGAATTGCCTAAACTAACCAATTGTCATTCTTTTAAATGTCCTTGTTTAGTCTAAGTTATGGATTTTCGATGGCTAAAGGTCCTCTTACCAAGGGAATATTTCTCAAGTATTGCTAAGTCAACTCCTATCTTGTCAATCAAATAGCAAGTTTCATCGTTTAATCCTTCACTTAACTATTTAGAATTAGCAAGTAAATTTAGCCAAAAAGAATTCAATCACAACAATCTTACACATAAGATAAAATTCAACCAATTCCAATCAAGAACAAGCGCAACTAAATGAAAATGAGAGATTCCAACATTAATACTTAGCTAACAATCCTTAGATTGAGAAAACTGCTCACACATATTTAAAATAACAATAACTAAACAAAGTTTAAGAGAAGAAAACTTAGCACAATTGGAGATCCTTCAAGGGTTTTCAGCTTTTCAAGGGCTCCAAGCAAAAAGTACTTCTTCACAACTTACACTCAAAACTAACTTGAAATCTAAAACTAAACTTAAGAAAATGGAAAACAAAAGAGGGTAGGAGTTCTGTTTTACTGTCTACCCTTCAAATCTACTGCAGAATGACTCTATTTAAAGAAGAACTTGATCACTCTCACCCACTTGATGAAGGAAAATGAAGGGACTTGCAGTTGTGGTCTCACTATTGACCGTGGCCTTCACTACGGACCGTCCGTGGTGAGCTCTGTCTTGACATTCCTATGTGTTTTCTTCCTTCCATGAGCATAGTGACTTGGTGAGGTCCATGGGGGATCAAGTGACACTTATTTATGGTCAAATTTTGGGTAAAAAGGTCCAAAACCTGCAAAACACAGAAAAGAACCATACTCAAGCATAAAATAGAAAAAGGAGTGCATAATATATCATAAAACACATAATTCTCCCTAAAAATTGCACAAAATGACCTCAATATAGCTTGCACGTCAAGGACTTATCAAACTCCCCCATGCTTAAACCGTTGCTTGTCCCCAAGCAACTATGAAACTGAGGCTAAAAACAAATCACCTACTCAGGCAGTCAATATCAATAGCCAAATCAACCTAACAAGTTTAGCCTAAAAATAATTAAAAACTTTTACAAACAGATAGGAGAAGAAAATTTTCGAAAGAATAGTAAGAACCATCGCATCGAAATATTAAATCAATCACTCAAACTAACCTGAGCAATCATATTGACATATTACAATAAGTAGAGCTAGAAGAACCAACAGAATCTCACTTAAGGGATGAGGCACTCACCACTCATGTGTTTAAAGTAAAATGCAGCTCTCTTAAATCTCATCCCCTAGAACAAAATTAAGAATAAGCTTGATAAGACTCTCTAATTCGCCACCACTACAATGCAAAATACACAAGGCAATCATGAGGACTTTTTAAGGGCTATAACGGGGCAAATGGGTAAAGGTAAGGAGGGAACAAATATTTTGGGATTTGTGAAGCCAAAAGCAAAGACTAAGAGCATAAACTATTATCTTCCAACCAAAACATACTCCTCAAGCCTATACATCTCAAAATATCAACGACATCCCCTAGTGAGATCACAAGAGAAAGTGCTTAAAAATATAAAACCAATGCCAAATCCTTTTATTTCATAATTTTTTTTTCTTCTTTTTTTTTCTTTTGTGTGTTTTTTTCTTTGCTTTCTTTTTTTTAACACATATTTTTTTAAACACCTTTGGTGTGGTTTGCTTGTTTTTTTTTTTTTTCATTTTTTTCCAACCATCGAAGAGGAGGATCATGGAAAAGGAAACTATGCACTTTCAACACTTTTCTTACAACTCACAAAACTTAACCCAATTGGCTTTGAAGAGAGCATAAAACATGAATCCCCTGTCACATCCAACCAAACCACAATATCCATAAAAGGTTATTATCCCCAAACTACTCCCAATCAACTATGAAACTCTATAGCTTGGCTAAAAAGGGCAAGACATGTGTGTGGCCAAAGATGATAATATAGGTTTTCATCAATAAACACAGTAAAGGCTCAAAGGGATAGCAAGGGATAAATCATTCATATAAAGGTGGCTATTTGGTCAATGTAACCCATAAAGTCAAAGAATGCCTCAATCATGTTGCCTTAATGTGCATAACTAATGTGGTCTTGAACAAGAGTCAAAGCAAGTTCTAAAGACTTGAAATCTAAAAAGAGTCACACATGAAAGGACATATGAGACTAAAATGATGAATAAGTCTATTCAGGCTCAAAATATCACAGGACACAGCTCATTTAGCTCATTGAATTTCATATACCAAATACTCATGCCAAGAATAATTGAGCAATCAATTCATATCTAACTTGATGGTCAAAACATGGAGCATAGTTCGAAAACTCATAAGTAAGCGTTTTATTCACAAATGGGCCTAACAAAAAGGGCCACAATAGGCAAAAGAAAGCCACTTAATCTGAAGAATCATCATCGGAGCATTTATAGGCTCATTTTCTCAGGTTTTTGGTTTTTTTTTTTCCTTTCTTTTTGTTTTGGGTTTTTTGTTTGGTTTTTTGGGGGGTTTTTTACAAAGACTAAAATGCAACTAAAGACTAAAGAAAATGTCAAAAAAAAACTAGGACGAAGAAAAAATACCTAAAAAACTAAATGATCAACTAAAAATGCAAACTAAACCTAAATGCATGACCTATAAAACTGCAAACTTTCACACGTCGACAACACACATATATACAAACACAAACACATAACAATTACAACAACTCCCTCATGCTTGGACAAAGCATTGTCCTCAATGTGAGCATATAAAAAACTTAAAACTCTAAAAGGGAGGGGAATTAGATTGGTGATGGACAACAACCTTGTCAGTAGGTTCCCCCACCTAGTAAGGTTTTAAGACTCTTACCTTAAATGTGCCAGTTGTCTCGTTCCAGACTTCCACTACTCCATGATGGAAGAATTTTATAACTTTAGATGGGCGCGATCACCGAGATCTCAGCTTGCCCGAAAATAACCGCAACTTAGAATTGAGCAAACAGCATGGAGCCACCTACTTGAAATCATTTCTTCATAATATGCGTATCATGCAGGTGCTTGGTCCTTTCCTTCTAACTCTGAGAGCTTTCACAGGCCTCCAGAGATAACTCATGTAACTCATTTAACTACAGAAGCCTCTTCTCGCTGGCCGCCTTAAGATCAAAATTTAGAGTTCTAACTGCCCAATATGCCTTATTTCTAACTCAACTGGCAAATGGCAAGATTTTTCGAAACTAAGCGGTATGGATTAGTACCAAGAGATATTTTGTACGTAGTCTGGTAAGACCAAAGTGCATCATTAAGCTTTTTGGACCAGTCCTTTCGGGACCGATCGATCATTGTTTCAAAAATGCTTTTCAACTCCGATTAGATAACTCAATTTGATCACTGGTTTGTGGATGATATGGCATAGCAATTTTATGAAAAAACCCCTTACTTCTTTAAGAGGAAATTTAGTGGCTTATTGCAAAAATGAGTCCTATTATCACTCAAAAGAGCTCTTGGTGTACCAAACTTTGTAAATATGTTCTTTTTAAGAAACTTAATTTCCACCTTGGAATCATTAATAGGAGAGACAATAGCTTCTACCCACCTGGAAACGTAATCAAGCTCCCCAAGGATATAAAGATTATTATGAGAAGAACGAAATCGTCCCATAAAGTCAATTCTCCAAACGTCAAAAAGTTCTATCTCGAGAATCCCACTTTGAGGCATCTCATACCTCTTGGAAATGTTCCTGAACTGTTGGAGTCTATCACACCTATAATGAAGGTTCTGACCTCTTTAAAGAGAGTGGGCCAATAGAAAACGACTTGAAGCACCTTAACTGTGGTCTTATCAGGTCCAAAGTGTCCACCATAAGTTGAGGCATGGTGATGGTGGAGGACACTAGGAACCTCATCTTTCGACAAACATCTTCTATGTACTCCATCTCCACATAGCTTGTAGAGCAGAGGCTTTTCCCACGCATAATATTTCACATTAGAAAGGAATCTCTTCCGTTGTTGATAAGATAACCTGGTTGGCTTAACTCCACACACTTTAAAATTTACCAAATCAACATACCATGGCACCACATGATGAGATATTGGAAGGAGTTAGTCATCTAGAAGAGAGTCATCTATGGGAAGTTCCTCTATTGGAGTGGCCTCAGGACCTAAGCGAGATAAGTGGTTCGCAACTACATTTTCATAGCCAGATTTGTCCAAAATTTCCAAATCAAACTCTTGGAGAAGAAGCGCCCAGGGAATGAGACGTGGCTTAGAGTCAGACTTCTTCAACAGATGTTTTAATACGGTATGATCAGTGGAAATAATCACCCTAGAATTGATCAAATATGAATGGAATTTCTATAAGGCAAACACTACAGCGAGGAACTCTTTCTCAGTTGTGGCATAATTCATTTGAGCATCATTTAAAGTTTGGCTTGTATAGTAGATGGCAAAGAGCTTATTGTCCTTCCTTTGTCCCAAAACTGCTCCCACTACATGGTCACTAGCATCGTACATGACCTCAAAATGTAACTCCCAATCCAAGGTCTGCATAATTGGGGCGGAAATCAAAGCCTCCTTTAACCTGTTGAAGGCACGTCAACACTCTTCGTTAAATTCAAAGGACACATCTTTGACAAGCAAATGGGAGAAAGGTTTTGTAATTTTTGAAAAGTCTTTTATGAACCGTCGGTAGAAACCAACATGTCCAAGAAAACTCCTAACACACTTTATAGAAGGTGGCGGTAATTTCTCAATTAACTCTACCTTTGCCTTGTCAACTTCAATACCCCTATTTGAAATAATATGGCCTAAAACAACCCCCTCCTATGCCATAAAATCTTACTTTTTCTAATTCAAGACCAAATTCATATCTTCACACTTTTGCAAGGCTTTAGACAAATTATTCAAGCAACAGACAAAAGTTGTACCATATAATAAAAAATCATCCATAAAGACATCCATTATGTACTTAATAAAATTGAAACAAATAGCTATCATGCATCATTGAAATGTGGCGGGGGCATTACACAGCCCAAATAGCATTCTCCGATGAGCAAATGTACCATATGGACAAGTAAACGTAGTCTTTTCTTGGTTACTGGGGTGAATAGGGATTTGAACGAATCCTAAATGGCCATCTAAGTAATAAAAATAAGAGTTCTTTGTTAGCCTCTTGAGCATTTGGTCGATGAAAGGTAGGGGAAACTGGTCCTTTCGGGTGGCTTTATTCAATTTCCTAAAATCTATGCACATAAGCCAACCAGTAATTGTCCTAATAGGTATAAGTTCATTATTTTCATTTTTTACAACCGTCATTTCCCCCTTTTTAGGGACATCCACTTACTATTAGAGATAGGGTAGATAATGCCAGCCTTAAGCAGTTTTAAAATTTCTTTCTTTACCACATCTTGCATATTAGGGGTCAATCTCCTTTGGTGTTCAATTGAGGGTTTATAGTCATCTTCCATCCAAATACGATGCATACACACAGAAGGGTGAATTCGTTTAAGGTCATTAAGAGTACATCCCATGGCCCTGCAATGCAATTTAAATATTCTTAGCAAAGAGTCAACTTGAGATGTTTTTGTAGTCACAATCACAGGATATGCAGACTTTGGGCCAAGAAACTCATACCTCAAAGAGGAGGGAAGAAGTTTTAGTTCTACCTTTGTGGTGCGTTCCTTATATGTCAACGATGCTTCGTCATGTACCATCGATTGCATCATAGCAGAAGTTAGGCTAACTGGTGGAGAAGCTTAAAGGAATTGAGCACACATTGCTACTTCCGGGTTTTCATCTCGAGTAGTATCATCATTTAATAAACAATACTCAAGTGGATCATGAGAATTATTATTAGAAATGGTCTTTTGTACCAAACTATCCACTACATCAATCCGATGACACTCTCCAGAGATACAAGGAAATTTAGAAGCTTTAATCAAGTTAAATGCCACATGTTTAACATCCACATCAAAATACAACCTGCCATTTTTAACATCTACATGGCACCCGGCGGTGACCAATAATGGCCTCCCAAGAATAATAGGGGTGCGCATGTCCTCATCCATCTCAAGGATTACAAAATCTAAAGGCACATATAAGTCCCCTACTTTAATGGGGACGTCCTCCAAAATATCTACAGGGTTCCAAATAGAACAGTTCGTCAATTGTAAAGAGATGGTGGTAGGTCTCATTTCTCCTTAGGTCCAACTTCTTATAAAGAGTGAAGGGCATTAAACTTAAACTAGACCCTAAATTACATAAGGTGCCATATATTAACGATTCTCTATTAGACAAGGGATAGAAAAACTACTAAGATCCTTAAGCTTACCAAGGAGCTTATTTTGAATTGCGGCACTAAATTCTTCAGTCAATGCCACTATTTCTTGCTCTTCTAGCTTTCTTTTATTAGATAAAATCTCCTTCAAAAATTTAGCATAAGAAGGCATTTGTGCAAAGCATCAGTGAATGGAATATTAATGTACAGTTTCTTAAGGACCTTTAAAAACTTTCCAAATTGTTGGTCAAGTTTAGCCTCAACCATTCGTTAGGAGAACGGTAAAGGTGGTACATAGGGTTTTGGG
>JACYFF010031958.1:28412971-28451395 GCA_017589665.1 Selenicereus undatus | reverse complement strand
TTCTTGGGGTCATCACATATCTTAAAGAAGTATCATCACCTACAACCTCATTAGAAGAAGTAGGTACTTCTTTCTCAATAACCTCTTCATTTCCATAATGTGAATGTTCATTTTGGCCAACCCCCTTAGCTCCCTCAAGTTGCTTGTCCCCTCTTAAAATCATGGCATTATGTTATTCCCCAGGGCAAAGTTCATTCTTACTAGGAAATTTAACTAGAGGTGTAGATGAAGATGTAGCTTGTTGAGCAATTTGAGCTTCCAATAGTTTACTGTGAGTAGTAAGCACATCAACCTTAGAGGCCATTTGCTTAATATACTCACCTTGCTTTTGTTGCACCAAAAGCATATTCTCCATTATAGCTTGTAAGTTGGATTTTTGAGGTGTTTGTTGAAGATATGATGGTCTTTGAAATCCAAGGGGTGGTCTAAAATTCGTTTGGGGCATGAGTGGGGCATTCGACCTATAGGAGAAATTAGGGTGATTCCTATAACCAGGATTATATGTGCTAGAGAAAGAGTCATTTGTTCATCTACGGTTATAGTTGTTCACATAGTTGACCTGATCACTTATATCTTAGACAAAAGGACTACTCACTTGACAATGCATAGTCATATGATCAATTAACCCACATATATCACTTGATGGGGAAAGAGTATTTGAACTGAAGCACACAATTTTTGAGACATCGCTTCAACTTTAGAAGAAAGCATAGAAATAGAATCTAATTCCATCTTACCTCCAACCCGCTTGGGTTGGATTCTCCCATACAACCATCGAAAATTGTTAAGAGTCATTTCTTCTATAAGATTGTATGCTTCATCTTCAGTTTTGTTCATAAGAGTACCTCTTGTTGCTGCATCAATAGTAGATCTTAATGGATGAGTGACTCCATTATAAAATGTCCGCACAATCATCCACCTTTGAAGACCATGGTGAGGGCATAATCGTCAAGGGTCCTTGAATCGCTCCCAGGCCTCATAAAGCATCTCATCTTCCTTTTGAGAGCAGGTAGTGATTTGATTCAGCAAGCTTGTCGCCTTACTAGAAGGAAAGAACTTGGCAACAAAAACTTTCGTAAGCTCGTCCCATGTCATGATACATCCTGGAGGCAATGAGTGAAACCACACCCTCGCCCTATCCCTAAGTGAAAAGGGAAATAAGTGCAAGCGGATGGCATCAGTAGAAACTTCGTTGAGGTTTAACGTGCCGCACACCTCTAAAAAGTCCGATAAGTGTAAGTTTGGATCTTCTAACAGGGTGCCCCAGAATTGGAATTGCTGCACAATTTATATAAGGGCTAGTTTAAGCTCAAAATAGTTCGCTTCTATGATTGGCCGAGCGATGCTCGAGGAAATGCTTTGGACTCTCGCGGTAACAAAATCCAAGAGTGTCCTCCTTTGGTTACCTCATATTCCTGTTGTCGATGAAGAAACTGCTTGAGCCATTAGTCTTTCTCTTCTACCCTTAATTTCTTCTTCCTAGAGCAAAAGGTGCTTTCGCTTTTTGGATCAAATTTATATGGAAAGGGACTGAGCATATAAAGGAGAAATCCTGCAAAATTACCAACAAAACTACTAATGCAAATTAAAAATATACAGAAAAAGAAAGAATGATAAAAAAATGTTTAGTCAATTTCTAAGGGCTAACACAATATCCACAAATTTAGTCCCCAACAAAGAACCTAAAAACTTGACCTATGCTCGCAAACGCACGAATGTTTTAGTTTAGAAAAGATATTGTTCCCACAGACACCAATTATAGTCTATTGAGTTTTGTCCTACAAAAATGCTAAGCAAGCAAATTTGAATTGAGAGTTTGAACGAAGCTATAATCTGATTGGAAAATTCCAATCAATTTAAGACATATAGGGATTTCTTTCACCTAGTAAAGATGTGGATCAACGGAATATAGCATCCCTTTGATCTATAATGGGAGATTGAAGGGGGTGCGATTGCATTTAGAATTCAATCTTTTCTTTCGAAACAAACTGAATTGCCTAAACTAACCAATTGTCATTCTTTCAAATGTCCTTGTTTGGTCTAATTTATGGTTTTTTTATGGTAAAAAATCCTCTTAACAAGCGAATATTTCTCAAGTATTGCTAAGTTAAGTTTTATGTTGTCCATCAAATAGTAAGTTTCACCTTAACTATCTAAAATTAGCAAGTAAATTTAGCCAAAATTCACTTACAATAGTCTCACACACAAGATAAAATTCAACCAATTCCAATCAAGAACAAGCACAATTGAATAAAAATGAGAGATTCCAACATTAATACTTGGCTAACAATCCCCATATTGAGAAAACTACTCACACGTATTTAAAATAACAAGTAAAAAAAGTTTGAGAGAAGAAAATTTAGCACAATTGAAGATTCTTCAAGGGTTTCCCAACTTTACAAGGGCTCCAAATAGCAAGCACTTCTCCACAACTTACACTTAAAACTAATTAGAAATCTAAAACTAAACTTAAGAAAAAGTAAAAGAATGGAAAAGATAAGAAAGTAGGAGTTCTCTTTTGCTATCTATCCTTCAAATCGGCTGTGAAATGGCTTTATTTAAAGAATAACTCGATCAACCTCAGCCATACGATACAGAAAAACAAAGAGACTTGCAGTTATGGTCTCACTACAGATCATAGCCTTCACCATGGATCGTCCGTGGTGAGCTCTGTCTCGATATTATTCTGTTCTTTCTTCATTCCACGGGCATAGTGACTTGGGGGTGTCCGTGGGGGTCAAGCTAAACTCATTTATGGTCAAATTTGGGGTAAAATGGTCCAAAATCTACAAAACATAGAAAAAAATCATACCTGAGCGTAAAACATAAAAAGGAGTGCATAATATATTATAAACACATAATTTTCCATAAAAATGGCACAAAATGACCTCAAAATAGAGCGCAGTTCAAGGACTTACTAGTTTGATTGAGAGATTTTGGAACACTACCATTACCTTTTACTTCACTTCAGGTGAGATGATGATGACCGTATATAGACTTTTGCATACTGAGTAGAGTTCCTTTCTGGGCAAACCCATTGATGTATTAGCCGGACTTCAAGATAGAGAAAGAGAGATAGAGAGAGAGAGAGAGAGAGAGAGAGAGAGAGAGAGAGAGACGTACAACGATTTAGGTCTTTGGCCAAAAGGTAGCCTCTAAAGTCCCACCCCATCCAATACCTGATGATTAAGGAGGTACTGGAAGGATCCTTAGACAGTCTCCCTTATGAGCAGATCGTTTGCCTTTTTATAACGTATTTGCTCAGTTGTACCATTTGCTAACAAGGTCAATCAATGCCATCTTCACTGGATGGCTCACCTAGAGGACATTGTCGCGGTAGGTAACTTGGATTGGGGCATGGTGGCTTCTGCTTCCCTTATCAAGTACATAAGGGCAAATTATTGGTGGGATGGGGAAAATTACCTTACGGGGACCGTAGGGGGGTTTCTTGAAGGTGCTTGACATAGCCTTGCTTGCTTTGCCTAGTTTGTAAATTGAAGTGTTTTAATTGACAGTTCTAGCATTTGTCTTTCTTTTTCAGCCTTGGTTTCTAAAGCATATTCCTAAGATTGCTCGTAATACCAAAAGTGGCAGGCAAGTGCTTTTTTTAGTGCAGTGTACTCAAAACAACCGCATGGGCGAATCTCCTGTCTTGAAGGACATTAATAGCTTCAGGGTAGCCTTGAACGACTAAACCATCAAGAACGTAAGTATACTTTCCTTTGCTTAGTTTGTTTAGATGTTATTGCTTATGTACTTTTGAAGTCTCATTTTCTATTTTGTTATAGGTAACTTGTGTTCCTTGGGTGGCTGTCGAACGTGTCCTTACTTCCATCAGCAAAGCCCAGGGCTCTCTCATTAGAGAGTCCTTATTAAAGTGCCTTTGGGTACCTTTGGTACGTAGGAAAATAGGTGAACCATCAGGAGATCCCCAACTCGGTACCACCTCGAAGGCCGAAACCTCCTCACTGTTGGACAATATCCACATTTCCATAACTCTGGAGTATATTGTTGATTGCTTGCGTAGAAAGGACTGTGTCTATCACTTGGAAGATAGTGACCATGGGGATTTTGTTGGAGGGCATCTGAGGCCTCCTATTGCTCCTAATATAAGCTCCTAACTCATGGATTTTCATTTGCCTTGCCTTTTGTCTATTCTTACCTTGTGATGCTTTGCATTTTGTAATGCTCTGACAGTGTACCTGTGACGAGGTACTAAAGTGAGGTATATTGACACCTTCAGGGTGTAGCAATCCTAGAGGACTGAGGAGGTTAGGGGTGTCATCATCCCTAAGTCGCAGAATCTTCCCCCAAACTAGCAGATGTTAGTCATTTATCCCTATTAATACCTCTTTTGTTTGCTCTTTTTTATTGGCTCATTATTTCTCTTCATCCATTGCAAGTTCAGCTAGGACGATAGCATAGCCATGATTCAAGTAGTGGTTAGAGTTGAGGCTACTATTCATTGAATCAGGCAATGATACAGTTATTATTGAAGGGATGATGTGGTTGAGGTAGGATGAGTTTACCTTAGATGGTTTTCTTTTTCTAAATTTTCCTTCTTTTCCTTTTGGTTAAAGGTATGTTGTAGGGTGCTTCTCGACAGCATCACCAGGGGGCATCCTCCGCTTGAGGAGCGTATCCTCCTCCCCGCTCTTCGGAGTAGGCAACGAGTACCATTCCTACTCCTAAGACCTAGAGAAACTCCACTAGGGCTTCCTGATCATTCAAGGTGTCGCTTACTTTTTTTGGAGTAGGGAAATAGAGTTAGCCCCCCTTTCTAGGCTGGCAATAGGAACTACCTCTGATGGCATGGGTGCTTTCCCATAGGGGGTGCCGAGTGAGGAGGGCTTCTCTTCCTAGCCTTACTGCCACTGAGCTACAGTTTTTGCCCAAGCATAACATAGGATTTTGACAAGGGCCTGGCTATCTGTCGTTTCCCATACAATTTGAGAGTTCATGGCATTCATGGGTAGATGTTTCTTAACATTATGCATTCGAGATTCACGCCTTATGGAATTTCATGGATCGTCAACTGTTGTGTTCCAGCTCCTCTGAGTTTCCTATACCACCTAGGGTCTAGATTGTAGAAGAAACTCTCACGAATGAGGGCAAAAATTAAGATTAGTATGGGGATGCTTCTATTTTATAAATTTTTTTTACTATGAGAATTAATACTTTCGGACTTAAATTTGGGCAAGCAATGTGTTTATTCTATTTTTATTTGCTCACCATGTGATTATGATTATTATTCTCTTTTTATTTTTACATCGCTATAATTGAGATTGAAATTTAGTGTATGTGCTTTAAATGTTTGCACATAGGGTTTCGCTTAATATTCAAGCATTAACATTAGGTGTTAGGTTGACTAAGACAAGAAAAGAGTAATTTTCTAAAAAATTCCACAAGAAAAAAAAAACCTCAAGTACGAGATTTTTAGAGAAAATTTGAAAATTTGACCTTCCCCTGCTAGTTCTTGATATGGAAACTTTTTAGAGAGAAGATGGATTTTTTAGAAAGGAAATTCAAATGAAAGAAAATGAAAAAACGGGAGGGAACACAATTTTATTGCTCGAGCAAGGTCTCATAAAATATGGGTGGCAATTTGGGTTTGGGAAAGAAATATCCCATGCAGTTAGGAGGGAAAATGAAAAGGGATCTCATTAGATGGTGCGTTATTGACTCAATAGCATGAATTGGGGCCCAATGGCACCACTAGCCCCTAAATCATGCTGTCGGTCCTTAGTAGCAATAGGGTCATGCCACTAAGGCCTGAAGTGCTTCTACTTCACAATTCCCCAAATCCCAAGCGCTTTGGGGTGCTTTCTGCATCATTTTTCAAGCCTCATATAGCTCTAAGTTCCCCAAACTTCCTTTCTTAAAGTCGTTAGGACTTCTTTTGATGCGCTTTTAAGCTCTTGGGGCCGCAACCTAAACAAGGCTCATATAAGCATGTCGGAACCTCACATTTCGAATGTTTTCCATTCCCTTAAACAAGTGAAAATTGATGACAAACTATTGATGGTACTACTATGCAAGTGGTCTAGCAACATTCATGTCTTCCATTCCACAACCAAGGAATATGGCCCATTGTCGAGGATTTGAAGTCATTTTAAGCTTCCATGGAGGAAAGACTCAATCCATTGACACTCAACTTAAGGACTCCTATGTGAAGGACCTTCAATCTCTTTTTAAATTATTTCCGAAAAAGATTAACATGGTCTTTGATGGTAAAACTATCAACCTATCTTAGGCAGCAAGTTGTTTTATGCTTGGCCATTGGGGGTAGTACTTCAGCATCAAGACCTAATAGGCCTACGTCTTTTGCTTGTTATATCGCTACCATCTCTATAGTGATTAGAGCATGGCATGCCTAGCCCCTTTCACAGGGCAATTGCTTTTTAAGAACTCTATAAATCCCATGGTGTTGGCTAAAACCCTTTTGGGCTTGGATGATATGGAAATAACTAACAATGTACTCTATATGCAGGCAAGTTAGGCAACCCCCTCTTGCTTCAACCAGTTTACCCTTTTATTTCTTTCTTGTTTTCTTTTTTTTGGCGCCATTTCCTAAGATTTTAGATTTCACTTTGTAGATATGGGTCATGGAGTGTCTGAAGTGTGTAGTGCCTCCTATCACAGTGAAGACCTACATTACAGTGGCCTCCCTATACGTGCTCAGATATGAGATCCTGCAAAAAGGGGTCAAATATTTGTCCCTTCTCGGTTTCAATGATATGGTCTTTATCTTTACTACCTGTATTATTCATTATTTTTAGTAGAGAGAGAAGCCCCACCATTTTGATACCCTCACTCCTAAGCTCCCTTACCTTTCCCTCATGGCCATCCTAACTTCAAACGCGATGTGGGGCAAACCTTTCAGTTGTCCATGCTTATAAAGCCAGCTATTGGAGAGCTGGACAAGGCTTGGATTGGGCATGATGTGGAAGAGGATTGATGACGAAGAGATCTCTAGCTCCACCTCTAAGGGAAAGAGTAACTGCCCCCCCCCCCCAACCACCACTTTAATTTCTCTTTCCCTTAGGGGTGGAGGTAGAGATCGGAGGGGGTGGGCACAGTTAATGAGAGCACTGCCTCCGTCCTATAAATAAGTGAGAATGGCGTTGCTCCTGTAGACAAGCTCATGGTCGTCAGATATTCATAGGAAGGGAATGGGATTCTATTTTGCCAGTTTTTGTAATGTTTTGTCATCCTGCAGAAGATGTTCTTGATGTTTTTATTGGTCACTTCCATAACTATGGTTGTTTGTGATTTGTAAGTAGTAGATTATTAATGTTGTTGTAGGCACTAAAATATTTATACGTCATACTAAGACATAAAATTAAATTAATTATTTGGGCCAGCCCAAACGACTTCTAAGTCAAGGTCCGATCGAAGCCCAAGATGCTTCCAAGTCAAAACCCAAGTCAAAGTCTAAGAGACTCTCAAGTCAAGTCATGACCTATGCCCGAACAACTTCCAAGTCAATAGTCGTTCGAACCCTAAGAGACTCCCCAGTCAACACCTAAGTCAAAGCCTAATTCAAGGCCCATGTCCAAGTCAAAGTCAAAGCAAATGACCCTTAAGTTAGATTAATCCAAGTTAAAGCCCGATTGAAGGCCCAGCATGAGGTCAAAGTCCATTTTGACTTTCAAAAGGGAAGGGGAATTTTTTTTATAAATTTCCCCCCCCCCCCCCCCCCCTTTATTCAACGGTGAAAAATTGAAAGAAATCACCAACACTCAAACATTCCCTCTTTGAAGGAAGGTAACAAGCACATGCCATCCTCCCTCGGGGATTAAATATTTTTCTTGATTAAGATTAAGCTTTTCAAGCCCTCTCTCAGGATAAAGCACATTCCAACTTATTTAAGAAGATCGAATAAGAGGATTACTGTCATTATATTTAATAAAGATTGTACCCATAGATACAGATCAATACAAAGATTCAATTTTGTACTCAAATTCTTGTCTAATTTATTTTCGGTTCGAAATTTGTGTTTACAAATTCTTGACATGCTTGATGGGACCTCTCTACCTCTCATCTCTTCCTCCTAAAGATCAAGACTTTCAAGTTTTAAGAATATTCTCTTTAAAGAAGACATGACCACGAAGAATGTTGCCTCTCAATCTTCAAAGAGGAAGGGTACTGGTTCTCTTCCCTATAGATCCTATGAAATGAACGTCACTTCTAGTAGACCGACTCACACAATGGAAACAATGAGCACGACAAAAGCTGCTGCATCGATCGTCGCTAAGCAAACAATGACACCTTCACCTAAACTACAAGGCTTAAAGACGAAACAAAAGGTGTCTTCTTGGATGGATGAAATTCAAAACCTCCAACTTTAATCTCCAATATGTGAAGTAGAAGACTACTATAGTAATGATTTTTCTTCGTCCTCACCAAAAGGGGAACGCTTGTCAGAAACTGAAGCTGAGTCCTAAAAAACATTTCTCATTCCAATTATGATGACATGCTCAAATAGTTGGGAAGCACGTATCAAGCAAAAAGAGGAAAAGATCGATAAGTGGACCAAAAGGTTAGAAAAACGTTCATCTTAATCTTCTGCAAATGACTCAGAAAGTGAAAGCTCTAAAAAGATGCCCATCCATAATGAAGCTTTAGACAATGAAAAACAACCAAAGAAAGGTGGTAATCCTAAAAATGACAAGTCCTTTAGATTAATGACTGTTACACAAATCCAAGACTTGATAGCAAATGCAGTTAAAGCACAAATAAGAGGAGGTTCATGCAGAACTCACCTATACATCAAGCCTTACACTAAGAGGGTTTATGCTCTCCGTATGCCTCAAGGTTACCAACCCCAAAGCTCCACCAGTTTGATGGGAAAGGCAACCTAAAGTAGTGTGTCACACACTTCATTGAGACATGTAATAATGCTGGAACTGATGGCGACCTTATGTAAAGCAATTTGTCCGAACATTGAAAGGTGTTGCCTTTGATTAGTATATCGACCAAGAGGCTGAGTCAATTGACTATTAGGAATAAGCCATCTACTGTTGGGAACAAATGGACCAAGAATTCATTAACAGGTTCTAAAGCACTTAGCACACTGTCACCATGACAGACCTGACAAACACAAAACAATGGAAAGATAAGCCACTTCTTGTCTACATCAACCACTGACATCCACTTAGTCTTGAACGCAAGGATCAACTATCTAAAGCTTTTGTCATTAAAATTTGTACCCAAGGCATGGATTGGGACTTGTTGTACGTCATACAAATGAGCAAACTTGGGAATTTCTAGGAATTGGCAACCAAGGCACATGACATGGAGGTGACGGTAGCTAGTTGTCCTGCCAACTCCTTTTATTCTACTGAATCGAGGAAGGACAAAGTTGAATTTAAGGAAAATGTTAAGTTCTTTAAGAGCATGGCTAAGGAGGCGATGCCTATCTCTACAAGTTAGCCAATTCAGATTACGGGAAAACCTAAATTAGAGGATAAAAAGAGCATGTCATTCAAGGATGCAACAAAGAAGCGTCCTACACTAAAAGAGCTTGGGGAAAAGAAGTATTCATTTCTTGACTCAGATTTGTCGAGTATGCTAGACGACTTGCTCGAGAAGGGTGTCATCGGATTGCTCAAGCCAAAGCGCCCAGAAGAAGTTTGGAGGACCACTGACCCAAAGTACTGCAAGTACCATAGGGTCATTAGTCACACCCTTAAAAAGTGGATTACACTCAAGGAGCGCATTATGAAATTGACTAGGAATGGAAGGATTATTATAGATTTAGATGAAACTGCGGAAACCAATCACACGTCTATCCCATGTGAGAGACATGGCCCCTCGTGTCAATAGAGGGTGAACCAATTAGTTACCTTGGAGAAATGCAATTTAGCCTCGTGGTTGAAGGGGAAGCTAATCATAATATAATTTGGGAGTCTGGAACCAGTAGTTCTCTCACTACTGATCCGATCAAAACTACTAAAGACCAGTCCCGCTTCAAACACCTTTAAGAGGAATGACAAAGGATGGACCTTAGTTGCTAGGCGCAAATTAAGAAAGCAAAGGCAAGCTAAGCTACAATCACTTTGTCATGGGAAAAGTCAAGGAAGAATGATGTCCATAGTGAACAAGGAGCAAGAAGTTCGGGTCATCCACCCGCTTCACTGAAAACCATTTGACTCCATTACTTTAGGAGACTTCTTCCTTAAAGGTTTCTTTGACAAAGTGGTTATTAACATAACTTCAAGTCACTCTTAAAGACTTTCAAGTCGCAAAAATTTTGACTCTCAAGTCACCCTTAAGACTTCCAAGTCTAAGCTTCCAGACTCCCAAGTCATAAGACTCACAAGTCATCAAAGACGAAGCCTCCCAAGTCATCGAAATCAAAGACTCCTAAGTCTCACAAAGCTCAAGGCTCACAAGTCATTTAAGACAAAGACTCTCAAGTTATCTAAATCAAAGACTCTTAAGTATCCAAAATCCAAGACTTACAAGTCATTGAAGATAAAGACCCTCAAGTCATCAACATCAAAGACTCCTAAGCCTCCAAAGTTTCAGACTCTCAAGTTATCAAAGACAAAGACTCTCAAGCACCAAAATTAAAGACAATTAAGTCTTTCAAGTTCAAGACTCTCAAGTCATCAAAATTAAAGACTCCCAAATCCTTAAAGATTTTTAGGGTTCCTTCAAGTTGTGGGCAATGGACACTGGCATTCTCCTTTCAATTTACAATTGTGGCAGTGGAGTCTTCAGCTTCAAATCATCCACCTCCTCCTACAAGACAGCATCAACGGGGAAGTAAGTTTCCTCCTTAAGGTTGGAGGCATTTTCCTACAAGATGGGAACAACAAGATGGTCTCGTCACCTGTATTGGCGACACATGCATCCTCCTGTAAGATAGGACCAACAAGATGACCTCATCCTCCTTGTTACCGATGCAAGCATCCACATTCGTGTCAGCACCAACATACTAGTCCTCTTTAAGTTGACAAACTCCACCTTCAACTCATATGGTTCTTGTCAAGTTGGTGATGACGACGACAGGACTTATATCTTCATATTCGAGGAAGTCAACTATGGCGCACTCATATAGGCAAGCCGTTCAAGGGTGAGAGCACTCGGAAAGTAACCCAGGGTGGACCCATACGGGCAAGCCATCCAAGGGTGAGAACATTAAATAGTCACCCAAAGTGAAGTCTTGTGGTGAACCAAAGTAAATTAACCGAGGCCCCCCTTCCCTGGTTTCGTCACTTTTTCCAAAGGCTCACTTCAAGAAGAAAGTGACTTGCTGAGGATGCGCACCAGTGATGGTGAGGTTGAAAACATTAAGACCAAGCCAAGGACATCGGTGTTTGACAGGTTGTAACCATCTACGTCGCACCAACGCCCTTCTGTGTTTAGTAGGATGGGAAAAGGCAAAGTCTTGAAACCCTTCGTCTTCCATAGGTTAAAAGGAGATAAACGATCTAAACCCTCGGTCTTCGCTAGAATCAAGATAGGTGAAATGTCGTCAAGCTCACGATCCGCACAAGAAAGAGATTCGGTGTTCAACCACCTGGGCAAGATAAATAGAGCAAAAAGTTCCATTCCTTCACGTATGAAGCATGCTTTTTTACTTTGGATGTGAAGCCGGATGACTCGGTAAAATTAAAGAGCCACACCCTAGTTCTCACCGGTCATGGAGCTAACGCTAGCTCAAGAACTAAGGATGAGGAACAAACTTCTTCGAACCACGTGACAATTCAAGAGGTCAATGGCTTCCCTTGGAAAAAAAATTGGTTGGCTAGCTCCCGAACAAGATCTTAAATTGTTTACACACACACACACACACACACAAACGCTCTCGAACAAGAGCTTAAACTGTTCACACAAAAAAAGCTACTGAACAACGGCCTAAACTGTTCATTCAAAAAAATCCCTATAATACTCCAGACGCACAACAGTATAGACTATGAACAACAAAACAAAACAAAACAAATTTTTGTAATACTCCTGGCCCACAAGAGTAGAAACTATGAATGACAAACAAATTATCAAAATATACTTTGTTGAACTACGTGACGACTTGATCTTATTGGAAGTTGCAAGCTTTCATAAGTATGTAGGTAACTTGGTAAATAAATCACCAAGTGCAGTCAAACATAAAAAAAGGGATGGCAGGGGACAACAAAATGTGCTTCGCATGATGGAGGACACAAAGCTTATTACAAGAGTTCATTACGAGGAAAAAAAAGAAGAGAGAAGTAGCAAAATAAACTAAGTAATAAATCAGTAAGTGTCCATCCAAGTATCAGGGTTGAGTGAAAATTGCATCTCTAGCACGATCTGCTCATGCCTCTCTAACTCCTTCGCATCATCAAGTGATAGAGTGGGCCCCATATCAAGGTGCTACCACAAGCGCACGGCTCTTGCAGTATAGTTTTAATATCGATCCCACAGAGACCAAGTGTAGTCTATCGAATTTTAACCTATTATAAAAGGCTAAGTGAACAAATTTTCAATCGATTGTCTCAACTATCACTATTTAACTATTGAAAATTCAATGGAATTAAAGACATCTAGGGGATTGCTTCGCCTAGTAAAGAGTTGGATCGTTGATTTAAGTATGCATTTTATCTAGATTGGATTATTTAAAGGAGTGCAATCAAACTAAAAATTCAATCTCTTCTTTCGAAACAAACTGAATTAGATAAGCTAACCCAGTTTCTCCTTTCAGTACTTCGCTCAACCATCTAGTGTATGCAATCAAATCTGGCCAAAACTTACTCACAGCAATTCTTCCACAAGATAGAATTCAATCAAACCAATTGCATAAAGTACAAATATTAAAAATTTGAGATCCAACGTCAATACTTTGGCTAACAAGCCCCTAGATTAAGAAACACCACTCACACATTACGGAAATATTCAACATTTAAACAAAAGTTCAAGAAAAGATTAGAAGGAGAAGAAAAACTTAACAACTATGGTGGTCTTCAATGGCCTCCCAAACTCCAAGCCTCCAAGTGCCAATCTTTCACTCCAATTCCCTTTCTTACTCTAAAGAAAACTAGAAAAATCCTAAAACTAATGATAAAAGTGAGAGTGAGATGCTTTGATTTTCTATATACCCCCTATTGCAGCTGAAAAGAACCCTATTCATTCATAAACTCAGTCGTTTTCAGCCATAAGACAAAGGAAGTGGAAGAGGCAAGCAGTCTTAACTTACCATAGACCATGGCCTTCACTACGGAGGGTCTGTGGTTACCTCTATCTTAGCATTCTTTGGTTCTCCTTTCTTCTCCACGGGCACGGTAACTTATGGGCATCCATGGAGAGTCAAAACATACTAAATTGGGGTCAAAGCAAGGGAAAAACTTCCAAAAATCTACAAAACACAGAAAGGAATCATACCCAAGCATAAAGTAGGAAAAGGAGTATAGACTATAATATAAAGTACATAATTCTCCCTAAAAATGCAGCAAAACGACCTTAAAATGGAGTGCATTCTAAGGATCTATCAAACTCCTCTATGCTTGAAACATTGCTTATCCCAAGCAATTATGAAAACCAAAACTAAAATGAAGAATCTCCTCAAGTAAACATAAGTAGAAACATCAATAGCCTACCAACCCTAGAAGCTAGCCTAAAAGTGATGAAAAATATTTCAAAACATACTAGGGAATGAAGTTTTCAAAATAAGAACAAATACCATCAAATTAAACATTGAATCAATCACTCAAATTAGCTTAAACAATAATATCGGCACATATAATAGGGAAAGCTAAAAGAGTAGGTAGACCCTCACTTTAGGAATGAAACACTCATCACTCATGTATTTAAAAATATAATAGGGTTCACTCAAATGTCATTCCAAAGAAATCAAATCTACCATAAGCTTGACAAGACTCTCAAATTCGCCACCATGAAAATGCAACACATGCTAGACAATCATGCAGACTTTGATAGGGTTGTAACAGGGCTATGGGTAAAGGTAAGAGGGGAACGCATATGTTCGGATTTGTGGAGCTCAAAACCAAAGACTATGAGTATGAATCATCTTCACCCAACTTTTCACAAAAATACTCCTCACACCAAACACTAATACATCTTAAATATACAAAATAACCCCTAGTTGGTTGAGTATGCGAAACAGTGTTGAAATATAAAACTCATACAAAATCCTTGCATTGTTTTTGCTTCTCTCTTTTTTTCTTTCTTTCAACATTTTTTTCGGTTTTTTTCTTGATTTTCTTTCGATTTTGACTTCTTTATTTCTTTCTATTTTTCGTTTTTTTAAATATAAGAAAAGGACTATGGCAAGAGAAATTGTGCACTTTCTAACACTACTTCTAGCAACTTGCAAAATTGAACCCAAATTACACCAAGGGAAATATCGCACTAATCCCTCATTGCCTTCAAACAAACCATACCCAACAACAATATCATTATCATCCACCAACCACTCCAAATTCTAATGAAACTCTATAGTGTTGGTGAAAAAGGTAGAACACGTATTCGGCCAAGGTTCAATATTATAGGTTTGCATCAAGAAAAAGAAAGGTCAAGGCTCACTGGGGGGTAGCAATGGATAAATCATGAAAAGGGTGGCTATTTGGTCAATGTAGCTCATAAATTCAAAGAATGCCTCAATCATATGGCCTAAACATGCATACTAAATGTCATCTTGAACCAGAGTTAAAGCAAGTTCTAGAGATTTGAAATAAAGGAAGAGCCACACATGAAAAGGAATATGAGACTAAAATGATGAATTAGTCCAAATAAGGCTAAAAGTCTCACGGGACAAATACCAAAGCTTAATTAGCTCATTAGACCATACGTGCTAGACATTCAAGCAAAGATTCATTAAGCAATCAAATTGCAGTCCATATGACGGACAAAACATGAAGTACATTTTGAAAACTTACAATTAAACATTTATTCACAAATGGGCATAGCAAAAATGGGTCAAAAGAAGCCAAAGAATGTTACTTAGTCTAAGACTCATCATCTGAGGATTTTATTACTTTTTCTGTCTCTTTTTTTTTTTAACACACTAAAATGTAACTAAAAAGTGTTGAAAATACCAAAATAAAGCTAAACCTAAGAAAAGAAACCTAAAAATAGAAAGAAAAATGAAATGATCAACTAAAAATACAAACTACTCCTAAACGCAACACCTAAAATGCAAACTACTCACACATCCATATCACAAACATATATGCACACATAACTCCCCTATGCTTAGACAAATCATTGTCCTTAATACAAGGATATAAAAATCAATTGGGAAGAAAAAAAAGAACTAAAAAGGAGGATGAGGATGAGAAGAATGAGGGTAGGGATGAGAAATATGATAGTCTCACCAAGTCTCTAAACAAACCCTAAGGTCTTAGAAGTATTGGTTTTGGGTGGCAATCATCCCACGAAACTCATCATGTCACTCCTAGACAAAGCCACGGAGCACGGCATGTTCAGTTTGAATGTAAGCTTGAAGAGATGCTTGTTCCTCTTGAAGAAACTGAAGGATAGCATGCAAACCAGTATAATCAGAGGAGGAGGATGATTGAGATGAACTAGAGCCCCTTAGGTGAGGAGGGGAATGAGGTAGTATGGGTTGTGCTAACTCTTCGTCACCAACAAAAAGTATAGATTGACCCGATTCCAGAGAATGCTTCGTTCAACATTAGGTAGAGGCATGAGATGGTTCCCATGATAAATCCAGCAAATACGCTGACCACTACTACAAGTGCACGAGTAGTCATAGTATAGATAAAAAGATCGCTCCTCAGGGACCAATGTAATCAATCGAGTTTTGTCTTCCAAAATATGCCGACTAAAATTCTAATTCAAGAGGGTTTGATTTAACAACTTCTAATTTACTAATTTTTAAATCAATTAAGGAAACAT
The DNA here is from genome assembly GCA_017589665.1 of Selenicereus undatus. Lineage (NCBI taxonomy): Eukaryota > Viridiplantae > Streptophyta > Magnoliopsida > Caryophyllales > Cactaceae > Selenicereus > Selenicereus undatus. The sequence continues at coordinate 28,435,531 of JACYFF010031958.1, read as the reverse complement.
GCCTAGGAATTCATTTAGTTATGAAATTTGATTGGATCAAAATGATAAGGATGTGCTTTTTCTAATCAGTTAATTCCACGGATTTGCAATCTATCCAAAAATTTAGTCTATTCTTTCAAACTCAACCAAATTTGCCTAAACCAAGCAAAAGCCGTTCTTTCAAACTAATTTGTCTTAATCCAAGTTAAACATCTTCGATTACACTCTATGTCCTCCTAACATGCAAATCTCTCTTTCAAGGCGACATTATGTCAGGTTTTAGCAAGCAGTCCAACAGTCAAACGTCACCTTTCAGTTTTTTACTCAATTGTTTGAAGTGTGTAAGCAAATTTTGGCCAAAAATCCACTCACAACATGATAATCACTTGACAGAATGAAATCAAACCAATCATAAAAATAAGCACAATTCTTTAGATTAAAACATGATCCAACTATACTTTCATAAACTACTAAATCACTAGACAAAATAAAAACTACTCGCTCATGATTAAGAATTAAACAACTAACCAACGTTTTGTAAAATCTGAGTGGAAGGGCTTGACTGAGAACACCTTTCAACCAACGGCTTCAAAGTGCCTCAAGATCAAACACTCACGCTCAAGATTTCTCACCAATACAAATACCAAACTAAAAATCTAAACCACAAAGAAAAAAATTTGAGAAAGAAGATAAACTATGCTACTCTTGCTTGCTTTCTGTCTGTATCTCTATGCATTTGCCTTTTTCTTCTGCTGCTGAACGAAGCCCTTTTATAGGAGAGCTCGAACGTTTTAAGCCACACAGCTGAAGGAAGACGAAGAGCCAACAGTTTCTTAACTCACCACGGTTCGACCATGGTCTGGGCTGGAATCGGTTTTCTACTCTTTTCTTGCTCCACGGGCATAGCATCATATGAGTATACATGGGGGAGGTCAAAATACATTCACTAAGGGCTAAATGCCAGGTAAAAAGGCCTAGAATCCTGTAAAATATATCAAACAACCATACTCAAGCACAAATCAAGAATAGGAGTAATAATAACAACATTAAGCACATAATTCTCCTAAAAATGAAGCAAAATAGCCCTAAAATGATGTATGCATTAAGCACTTATCATACGCTTAGCCTCTACTTTACGAAATTTCCTTTGTTCAAATGCGGCTAAGTTTAACCGCTCGAAATCGAGAACTCTAACGTTAGGGTTTGGTTCTATCCCTACAGAGCTAGCAATTGCAGTAACAAGGCCCCCAATCACAATCCTCTGCGCGGGACTAGTGGCCGCACTATGCAATTGATTGACCAAGGATGAACCGGGGTCATGTTGGTCACCTTGGAGCATGCTACACAAGAAACATAACTCAGACAGACGAGGCACATTCAAACTATCCTCTCTCGCAAACAAACCACAGCAAGCAATCTTTGGGCTACTCAAATATAGGGGTTTCTAATGATAACCCCTTTAGAGTTGCTTGTATCATACCGATGATCCCTAGAAATTTCATGCCAAAATACATTCGGGTTATATTCTTTAGGGACATGCCGATAAGGCTAGTCCATACTCGGCGAAAAAGCTAATATGCTATTAAAGGCCCTTAAGTTTAGTTCATAAAACTCCCTATTTATATAGAAGGAAATGTAACCTTCTTGACAACAAGGCCCACGCGTGACCTCTACATGCAATGCGCTCAAAAATTCAGGGGGGAGGTCACAATAAGTGCGGTCTCTAGTTTCTAAAAATTGCCCCATACCTCCCCTAGTAAATAACCAATGGATATCATCCAACAAACCAAATCTAGTGAAGAAATCCTCGCCATAATAACGAGTAGCAAGAACTAACTTACTACTCAAATTATTATATCTAGCAATATGCTCGGGATGTGTTAAACCAAGGGGTTAGGGATATTACCTCTATTTCCTGCATTTGTTGAGGTTGGGAAGTCTGGGGTGCTCTTTGAGGTGCTTGACTATATGTCCCCGCTTCTTAGTTGGTTCTTACCTTCTTCTTGGGTGCCATTGAAATGGTGAATTGAGGGGTGAAAGCTTGAAACTCTAACTCAGGCAAAGAATGGAAAAGAAAAGACCTAAAAATGCAAAATATGAGAAAAGGAAAGTGAAATAGGAAGAAATATGGAGGAAAAAGAGAGAATTTGGAAGAATGGAGGTTAAAGTGGAGTTGTTGAAACTTGAGGTATGAAGATGGATAGAATGTGAGAGAAAGAGGGCAAGAAATGAGAAAGTTTAAGAAGATTTCGTGAAAAAGTGAAGAAAATGAGAAGAAAGGAAAGAAATTTGAGGGAAAATGATTAAAAATTAAAGGTTTTAAAGGTGGGTGGTTATGGAGGTTTTAGAGAGAGAAGGAGCGAGTTTAGAGAGAGAAGGAACAAAAGAAGATGAATGGGTGTCGGGTCAAAGGGTGTGAAAAACCCTTGACCGCGGACAGAGAGTCTCACTACGGACTGTGGGGTCCACAACGGAAGGTCCGTAGTAAGGCTCTCCGAGTTTTCTTCAGTTTTTCCAAGCAGTTCCTTTATGGACTAGATTGGACCCCACGAGGGTTCCATGGAGAGCTCAGGAATAGTGGCTAAAACTCTCTTATGATTATTTTTGTATTTTTTTTTGAAGGATTTTTTTCTTTTCACTCTTCTTATTGCCTCTTTCCTCACTCTGTTTTTGTTTTCTTCTTTTGTTTTCTTTTGCTTCTTTTTGCTTCCTTTTTTTTCTTTTTTTTCTATTTTTTAAAAACAAAAATAAGATAATATATACATTCAAAGAGAAGAAAAACCAGTAAACGAAAAAGACAACAAATTGGGTTGCCTCAAAAGAAGCGCTCTTTTAGGGTCGGGAGCTTGACCGTCTCTTCTAGGTGGGCTCAGGATCAGAAAGGATATGGAGAGTAGGCTTGTCAATAGGTTCCTCCACATCTCCCAATTTTCCTTTATCACAGACCTCGAAATCAAAATTATCCACTAGAAGATACCATCTTAAAAGCTCAAGATGTAGGTTCCTTTTTGCCATCAACTGACTCCATTTAACGTGGTCCGTGTACAGAATGAACTTGTCTCCATTAGACAAGCTACTTCTAAATTGGACTCCTAGGACAAAGTCATACTCGATATCATCAATTTGAGGCATGGACTGCATTACTTGAGCGAACTTGTAATACTCACTCATGGACACCTTATTAGTAGCATAAGTCTCATCCTTGACTATGCTGGGTGGCGTAGGCGCATTGAACTCTACCCTAGCATAATCTAGGTCGAGTCCTACAGATGTAACACATTCAAATGCAAAAGGGTCAACATGCCACCGATCATCAAATAAGTTAATCTCATAAAAATCCATATCTTCTTCTAAAGCAGATAAAGGAGGGATATTTTGGTTTTCAAACAAGACAAATTCAACATGACTCTCCCCTACATCAAATGTCAAACATCTTTCTTTCACGTCAACTTTGGAACCCAAAGTAGCCAAGAAGGGTCTCACTAGAATAATCTGGGCATGCGCATCTACAGCCATATCTAAGATGATAAATTCGTCAAGCACATAAAATAACCTACCTTCATAGGGACATTCTCTAAAATACCCAAGGGGCACTTCATGGAACCATCCGCAAAATGAAGTGAAATTGGTGTTGGTTACAACTCTCCTAAACCAAGCTTTTGAAAAATGGGATAGGGCATAAGACTAACACTTGTACCAAGATCACACAAAGCCCTATCAATCCTCACTCGATCAACCATATAAGGAATAGAGAATCTACCTGGGTCTTTAGGTTTAGGGGGAAACTCTTCAGGTATCACCACATTACTCTTCCTTCCAAAGGGTAGGCTCCCAAACTCAGCATTTTTCTCCTCACTTTTGACTCTAGACACCTCTCCACTTTCCTTAAGCTCCATCCTGTAGACTCCTCTACCCCACCTTTCAAGGCAACACAGTTACGTTACTCATGGGAGTTTGCCTTAGGCTTCCTAGGAAGTCTCCCTGGGGGTGTAGATGAAGAGGTAGCTTGTTGAGCAATTTGAGCTTCTAACATCTTATTATGAATAGTATGCACATCAACCTTAGAGGCTAATTGATTAATATACTCATCTTGCTTTCCCTACGCCAAAAGCATACTCTTTATCACAGTTTCTAAGTTGGATTTTTGAGGTGTTTGTTAAGGATAACGAGGTCTTTGAAATCTAAGCGGTGGTATAAAATTCATTTGAGGCATAGGAGGGTCATGAGATCGATGGGAGAAATTGGGGTGATTCCTCCAACCTGGATTATAGGTGTTACAGAATGGGTCATTGGTCGATCTAGGATTAAAATTGTTGATATAGTTGATTGATTCACTAACATCTGGAGCAAGTGGGCTCCCAACTTGACAATTTACAGTCAAATGATCAACTGACCTACAAATTTCACATGACGGGGTGGGGGTACTTGAACTAATAGAACTAACATTCAATCGTTCTTGCTTTTAAGACATGGCATCTACCTTAGTTGAAAGCATAGAGATAGCATCAAGTTCCAACTTAACTCCAACCCTCTTAGGTTGGCTTCTCTCATTAGACCATTGGTAGTTATTCAGCGTCATCTCTTCAATAAGATTATAGGCCTTATCTTCAGTTATGCTCATAAGTGTACCTCCCACTGTTACGTATATAGTAGACCTCACCACTTAGGTGACTCCGTTATAGAAAACTTGCACTAACATCCACCATTGAAGGCCATGATGTTGACATGGCCTTAATAGGTCCTTGAAACGCTACCAAGCTTCATATAATGATTTGTACTCCCTTTTAGCGAAAGTAGTCATCTGGTTTCTCAAACTTGCCATCTGACTAGGAGGAAAGAATTTCGCAAGAAAGACTTTGGTGAGCTCATCCCACGTTACAATACATCTTGAAGGCAAATAATGTAGTCATGCTCTTACCTTGTCCCTCATTGAAAGGGGAAATAACTATAATCTTATAGCATCGGTTGAGGCACAATTGAGGTTCAACGTGTCACACACCTCTAAGAATATCGAGAGGTATAGGTTAGGATCTTCTAGCGAGGTGCCTCCATATTAGGATTGTTGCACCATAGAAATAAGAGCTGCCTTAAGCTCCAAGTTATCGACTTCCACATTGGGTCGAGCGATACTAGAGGCAATGCCTTGGACCCTCGGGGTAGCAAAATCCTATAGTGTCCTTCTTATGTCATCTCCTCCTTACGTCATCGTTGAAGAGGCTTCTCTAGCTTTGGCTCTTTGTTTCTTTAACTTCAACTTCTTCATCCTAGAGCGAAAACTCCTTTCTATTTTTGAATCGAATTCAAACGGAAAGGGACTTCGCACATAAGTCGCAAGATCCAACAATAATCACCACAAAATACTACCAACACATCTCAAGAAAATAAAAGAAAAGAAAAAGACAAAAAAATACTTAGTCAATTAAAATAGGCAAACTCAATATCCACAAAATTGGCCCTGACAACGGCGCCAAAAACTTGATTAATACTGCGATTCCGCGGTGATTGTAGTATAGTTTTAATATGGATTCCATAGGGACCAAGTGTAGTCTATCGAGTTTTAACCTATTATAAAAGGCTGAGCGACCAAATTTTCAGTCGGTTGTCTCAACTGTCACTATTTAACTATTGAAAATTCAATCAAATCAAAGACATCTACAGAATTGCTTCGCCTAGTAAAAAGTTGGATAGTTGGATTTAGGTATGCACTTTATCTAGATTAGATGATTCAAAGGAGTGCAATCAAACTAAAAATTCAATCTTTTCTTTCAAAACAAACTGAATTGGATAAATTAACCTAGTTAACATTCTTTCAAATATGCTTGGTTTAGTCTTGGTTAGGGATTCTTGATTGCTAATATTTTCCTCTTAACCAACAACTCTCTTTCAAGCAATCATTAAATTAAGTTCTAACTTGTTGTTCTAATAGTGAGTATCTCCTTTCAGTACTTCACTCAACTATCTAGTGTACAAATATGAAAAACTAGATATCCAACATCATTACTTTGGCTAACAAGTCTGTAGATTAAGAAAAACTACTCACACATTATGGAAATATTCAACATTAAAACAAAAGTTTAAGACGAGATTAGAAGGGGAAGAAAAACTTAGCAACTATGGCAGTCTTCAATGGCTTCCCAAACTCCAAGCCTCCAAGTGCCAATCTTCCACTCCAATTCCCTTTCTTACTCTAAAGAAAACTAGAAAAACCCTAAACCTAATGATAAAAGTGAGAGTTAGATGTTTTGGTTTTCTATGCTCCCCCCTATTGCAGTCGAAAAGTTTCGTATTTATGCATAAACTCAGTCATTCTCAGCCACAAGACGAAGGAAAACGAAGAAGTAAGTAGCTTCAGCTTACCATGGGTCATGTCAAAGCAAGGGCAAACAGTTCCAGAAACCTGCAAAACACATAAAAGAACCATACCCAAGCATAAAGTGGGAAAAAGAGTATAGATTATAACATAAAGTACATGATTCTCCCTAAAAATGCAACAAAATGACCCTAATATGGAGTGCATTCTAAGCATCTATCACAACATCAACAAGAACCTTGGATTTCTCATCAACTTCCTTCTCGGCAACTGCTAACATAGTAGATTTAACTTGGACATCGTCTTTGAGCTGGTATTTCTCTTCTCCGGCAACGCGAAGTGCTTCCTTTAAATCAATAATTTTCTGCGTTCCCCCTTTAAGCTTCTTTGTCGATGCATCAAGATATACACGAACCATGGCAATATGTGAGCGCGCAAGATTGACTTGCTCAATGCACAAAGCCTTCTCCTTCTCTACATCATCAAAGTGACGGCATATGGAAGCTGCTTTCTTTAATGCAAGAAGGCAGATACAACACTTCCATATCTACCAACTTCTTTCCTAAGGGGTTTGGGTTCCCATATAGCTGCTTGTTCCCCTTACAAATCATTAAGGCTCCTAGAATTTTAGCCTCCACCCTATCAAATTACACACTTTTCAAACTGGTCAAGTACTTGGACCCCGTTACTTGCATGACGATAGTGGTGATGCTTTTAAGAGCCAGGTCCTGGGCAGAAAGAAGTGGTGGGGGGAGCAACAACATAAGAGGGTCTTCCCTTTGAACCCCCATGAGTGGTAATATTTGAGGTAGTAGTGGGCAATACCTTTGCGGCTACTTCAAGAGAATAGGGCCCATTGACTAAATGTCAGTTGTTGGTAGGCAATTCATAAAAAGCTTCTGTTCTTGTTGAAGCTAGACTTCCAACCCTGTGAGGTGTTATTTGCCTCCTCCCAATAGCAATATCCTTGCCGATGCTCGGAGGTGCCTTTGGTTCGGATGATCTAGCTGCACGACTAAAATCCTCAATTAGTTGCTCATCAATAATAGGTGTAGCCTCTTGTGCTAAGTCAAACTTGCCAATATGGAAAAAAAAGAGGTTTAAACAAAATAAGTATGGTATCATTCTGTGCTTACAAAAAAAATCAACCAAAAAAAGGAAAAACCAAAGAAACAAAGAAAAAGAAAAGAAAATGATAGTAAGAAGGCAAAGGAAGGCATCATACGTCATCAAGGTTGGCTGGTTTGGCTGAGCAGCTCTCAAAAACAGCAAAAACGTCATCCCCAAGGCTGACTCTAACATCTCTGGGGATCACAATCTCACACCTTTTAGCCCCCCATGTTTGAAATTCACCTCAGAGGCTGGATTGTTATCACTGCCTTTCACCAGGCCCTGCTTTCTATAAGTGAGGTGAATTCCCGGGAATGCACAAGCATCATCACAAGACTTCTACCCCTTAACATCTGAGTCCTCTACATGGTCCATTCCCTTCCTCCCATTGACCTTTTTCGACGAGCCTCCCTGCACATCTTTCTCCTGTTTGGATAACATCACTTATGTGCTTTTCTTGAGGATGGAAACGTCATATTTGAGGCCATTAAAGTCACTTTAGACCACTAATTCTTATAAGCTAAAGCTACCTATTAACCTAGTGTCAAGGAGCGGCATGGTAGAACACCCTGAGACATGGTCTCCAGGAACAAGAGTCGCTTCCAATATCGATGGGCGTCATCATATGACACTACTCAGGTATGAGAATCCTCGATAAGCATCCCGGGAATCCCTTGGCAAAACCCAAATTGCCTGCTAAATAGATGTGGACTATAGGGTTCAACATGGAAGGTGGCACCCCAACTAATGGTAAAGAAGTTATCTTAAAGAGAGACCAAGTAACTTGACTTGTCCTCATTCAAATCCCTTGTATCAATAAGGGTTTCTGATCAATTCCTTCCTAACATAAGACATCCCAAGTGATAAGTCCTTAAAGTGCACTCTATTTTGAGGTGATTTTGTGCCATTTTTAGGGAGAATTATGCGTTTTATAATATATTATGCGCTTTTTTTTTCTGTTTTACAATCGGGTATGGATCTTTTCTGTGTTTTGTAGCTTTTTGGATCATTTTTCCCCAAATTTGACCCCTGAATAAGTATAGCTTGATGCCCCACGAACACCCCCAAGTCACTACGCCAGTGGAAGGAAAAAAGAACAGAAGAATGTCGAGACAGAGCTCATCATGGACGGTCCATGGTGAGACCATAATTGCAAGTCTATTCATTTTTCTTCATCGTGTGGCTGAGGCTAATCAAGTTCTTCTTGAAATAGAGTCATTTCACAGCATATATAGAATATACATAGCAAAAGAGAACTCCTACTCTCTAATCTTTTCTATTTTCTTAAGTTTAGTTTCGGATTTCTAGTTAGTTTTAAGTGCATGTTGCAAAAAGTGCTTGTTGTTTTGGATCCCTTGCAAAGTTATGAAACCCTAGGAGAATCTCCAATTGTGCTAAGTTTTCATCTCTCAAACTTTGCTTAGTTGCTGTTATTTTAAATGTGTGAGTAGTTTTTTCAATCTAGGGATTGTTAACAGAGTATTAATGTTGGAATCTCTCATTTTTAATTAGTTGTGCTTGTTCTTGATTGGAATTAGTTGAATTCTATCTTGTGTGTGAGATTATTGTGAGTGAATTTTGATCAAATTTACTTGCTAATTCTAAATAGTTAAATGAAGGACTAAAAGATGAAACTTGCTATTTGTCTGAGAAGATAGGACTTTGCTTAACAATACTTGAGAAAGATTTGCTTATTAAGAGGACCTTTAGCCATCAAAAATCCATAACTTGGACTAAACAAGGACATTTGAAAGAATAACAATGGGTTAGTTTAGGCAATTCAGTTTATTTCAAAAGAAAGGATTGAATTCTAAATGCGAGTGCACCCTTTCAATCTCCCAATATAGATCAAGTGCATGTTATATTCCATTTATCCACATCTTTACTAGGCGAAACAAATCCACTAAATGTATTAAATTCATTGAATTTTCCAATTAGATTGTAGCACCGTTCAAACACTTAATTGAAGCTTGCTTGCTTAGCACTTTTATAGGACAAAACTCAATAGACTACAATTGGTCTCTATGGGAACAATATCGTTTCTAAACAACTACACTTGTGCGCTTGTAGGCATAGGTCACCAAGTCGAGGACTTTCCCATCATGTATATGCTCACGAGCATCACCAATATGGCGACGTGTCATTTGGGACGCAGAGCAACGCACCATCAAAGGGCCTAGAGGGGCTGCAATACATGATGAGTCTTAAAGTAGTGAACAAGCCATTTGTAAAGGTAGTGGCAAGGAAAGAATGACTGAGAATAAGAAGACTTCATGGAATTAGTAATCCCATCAAGACCATAGTAGATTCTTGCTAGCAAAAGCATTGACATACTAAAGGTCGAGCTAGATGCCATCAAACTAGCAGTCAAAAAAGTTTTCAGATGAATAAACCTCTCCTCGGTCTCAGGAAGTGCAAAGACACAAGGGTAACATGATAAGAAGGCAGCAAGATAAGTGCTCTCCCTCTTCTCTTTGGGAAACCTAAGGCTTCTGAAGACATTCAATTCATCTCGATTCCAACAATGATCTTGAGTTTGAATTCAACCGCTAGGATTTTATGTGCTCGTAGGAGTCGAATGACGACTGCAACAACGTGTTGGTGGGTTATGGATGAGCTTTTTATTGCACCAAAAGTTCAATCCAAAGTTTAGCACTGACTCCTTTCTCACAGTTATGCACCTTTTCGAAACTTCTGAAAGCAGCAAACAAGAATCTGCAAAAAGATGGGATGATCATCAAATTTTCTTTATCCCAATAGTTGAAAGCCTGAATACCAGGGACAATTTCATCATATATTCATATATCAATGCATTAATTGGAAGGTCGCTAAGTTTATGTAAGTCGCACAAGGAGATGGACATTTCCCAAGACATGGTGTGAAGAGTATTGGTGGTAGGATACAAGCTCTCACAAAAGGTGCAAAACATAGACATTGTGGATGTAGGAGTAAAGCGAGGCGTACACTACCTGATATAGTGAACAACTCCTCAAGCGCTCCTCAAAGCAAGAGAGCACATGCTCTATCCATTTCTAGTACCAGGGGATGTAACCAAACTCTCCATAAAGTAACATATTTGGGCTCCATCTGGACTGCCCGGATATGATCTACTGCCCAAGCATAGGAAACTCGGTAATCAAGCTGGACATATCCAGGTACATACTCTGTAGAAAATACCCGACTAAGTCATCCTATGCACCTTTCTCCACTTGAATCGACAACTGTGGGAGGAAAAAATGATGGCCCTATAGCAGGCGTTTGATTGGCTTTCTGCCTGTGCAAGGAATGGTGAACATGAAAGGAGCTCCCTAACTGGGTTTGTCATCCTCCTCATCTACAATGGAAAGGAAAAGCTCGTCGTTCCACTGAAATTCCTTAAGATGAACTATTAGGAATCACTTGGAAATAAAGAAACGCAAAGTTAGGCCTTTTTTCAGAAAGGAAAACATCAAATAAAATGGTACCCAAGTAGAAAGAAATGCTAAAACAGGGGGGCTTGAAAGAAAAGCAATCAAAGACATCAGTTTCCTACCGCCGTGTTGATCCACACTAGTCGCACCACTTTAGGTGTGTGGGTTTCCGTTCTAGCGATCAACCATGTTCACAAGTGGTTCTTCAAATTTTCATACCTCTTATAGGCGTGTGGACTTCCGTTCTAGGCCCCAAAAGGCCTAGCAGTTTACTGCATTCACAAGTAGGTCTTCTAATCTTCGCACCACTTTTCGGTGTGTGGGTTTCCGTTTCAAGCCCCAAAAGGCCTAATGGTAAACCGCATTCGCAAGTGGGTCTTCAAATCCTTGCACCGCTTTTAGGCATGTGGGTTTCCGTTTTAGGCTCCAAAAGGCCTAACGGTAAACTGCGTTTGCAAATGGGCCTTCAAATGGCTTACCAACCTACATAAGTGACTGTACAAATGCAACAAAAAAAAAGAAGGATCCTGGCATACAAATGATTTTTCTTGGTGCCCAAACGGCACAAGGGACAACAAAAAATGCAACCTTTCAACATGTAAGCATGACGTTGTGATGACACAAGCACGAAAATCTTTCAACATATACTGTCGATGAGAGCATCAGCAAGGCATGAGAAGACCTTTCAACATAACAAAGTTGGTTTCTTTTGGTTTATTTGGATCAAAGTCACCGCCTTTTATTGTCAATAATTATCAAATAAAAAAATGCAATAACCTCTAGGCATAATATGGCAAAGTGGAGCAAAATGAAGTGAGAAGGCGCAAGGCGTTGAGGGCTTCGAGGTTCGGGGTGTTCAGGTTACAATTGAGAAGGCGAAGAAGGGGTCAGTCACGTGATTTGCATATGTCATTTAAATGATGAACAACCGAGCAGCTGAGCCCGTAGAAGGAAGCCCAAGTCTGGGCCAGGCCCGTAGAATAAGAAACGAATGGGGGACAGGCACGTGCATCATTCGTGATGTTTAAGTGAAATAAAATCGAGCACAGGGCTAGGTCTAAAAAATGAAGGGAAGACATAAAATCCAGGGCAAGCCCGCATGAGAAGGAAAGGAGAATGGGCCACGCATGAAAAAAAGGGGGGGAAAGAAGAAAGGCTGAGGGATCTGGGTGCCTAGTTGGCCTGCTGTTGCGCTACTAAGGATGCCCAAACCAAGCCCATGAGTTGAGAAAGATAAGGGGGAGACAAACCGGGCACCAAAATTCGACTTGCTATGATTGGGCTGTGTTTTACCCTTCTTTTTTTCTTAATGCCACTCGGTCCAATCCTTTTCTCCCAATTCTTTGTCCTAAAAAAAATTTATTATACATTTACCCAAATTTTCTCTAATTCTCACAAAATCAACAAGACATATTGAAATTCTATGTGAACAGATGTTAAATAATAAAAGAAAAATGAGGTGTCGATCATATTTAAACGACACAAGTCTTGTACATGACCTAGTCTCAAGGGAGCAATTTGTAGGCACTAAAATACTTATGTGTCATACCAAGACCTAAAATTAAATTAATTATTTGGCCTGCCCCTCTTAATTGATTTAATTAAGTCGAGATTGACTCACAAGTCAAGGCCCAAGAGACTTCCAAGTCAAGTCACGATCCAAGCCCAAACGACTTCCAAGTCAAGGCCCGGTTGAATCCCCAACGACACCCAAGTCATAAACCCAAATGAAAGCCCAAGAGACTTTCAAGTCAAGTCATGAAACCAAGCTCAAACGACTTCCAAACCAAGGCCCGACGGAAGCCCAAGAGACTCCCAAGTCAAAACCCAAGTCAAACCCTAAGTCAAGGCCCAAGTCTAAGTCAAAGTCAAAGTAGATAACTCCTAAGTAAGATCATTCCAAGTTGAAGCCTTATTGAAGGTTCAACATAAGGTCAAAGTCTATTTTGACCTTCAAGGGGGAGGCGAAATTTTTCCTATAAATAAACCCCTACTCCCCCTTTATTCAAGGTTGAAAAATTGAAAGAAATCACCAACACTCAAACATTCATTCTTTGAAGGAAGATAACAAGCATGTGTCATCCTCCCTCGAAGATCAAATATTTGTCTTGATTGAGATTAAGCTTTTTAGGCCCTCTCTCAAGATAAAGCTCATCCAAACTTATTCAAGGAGATCGAATTAGTTGATTACTCTCATTGTGTTCAATACAGATTGTACCCATATATACAAATCAATACAAAGATTCAATTTTGTACTCAAATTCTTGTCTAATTTATTTTAGGCTCAAAATTTGTGCTTACAGTTGTATCTGTACTGTTCAAGTAATTCCATATCTTTGAAATAGTACCCATGATCGCTTAAGAGTTCATGTGGCACTCACTACCCATAAATGATGTTAGTTGTTATGAAGCATGCAACTTGCTTAGAAGTAAAGGTGGTATATGACGTCGCTTCTACCAACTTAGTGAAAAAGTCAATGAGCCCCAAAATGTATTCATAGCTATCGATTTCCTTGGGTGTGATCTTACCCATTATGTCAATTTTCCATACGGAGGATGAGTAGGGTGTGGTAAGGGTGTATAGTTATGATGGAGGCATGCACTGAATCATGGCGTACTTCTAGCATTTTTCACATTTTCGAGTGTACTAAAAGCAATTCCACTCCATTATGGTCCAATAGTAGCTCTATCTTTGTATCCTTTTAGACAAGAGTTGTTCATTCATGTAGGTTCCATAGTCTGTCACAGGAATCTCCTCCATAAGGCGTTTTTCCTCTTTAGGGTTTACACATCGTAGGTTAACGCCATAAGTAGTCTTCTTATAGAGTATACCATTGTCCACTTTGAATTATGAGCCCAAATAGCTAATTGCTCCTTGGGCTCATTTCGAGGAATTGGGAGGATATTTCCTTTTTTGGTGGTAGTTTAAGATGTATGCATACCGCAGAGAGGTGTCCTCATCCTCACCTATTTATAGACAGTAAGCTAGTTAGCCTCTTAACTACAAAAACACAGTCAAACTTCGATGGAAAAAGCGACGAGGAAGAGTCTCTGTAGGACCGTCTAACTGAAATTCAAACAGTGTCTGACAGGGATTGGTTTTTCTGATTGAAATTTCGACGGATTTTATTCTCATTTGAATTTCCAACAGAATTCCGTGGGGAATTCTGTCGAAAACTGCAACACATTTTTCAAAAAAATTTAGATCTAGGTTTTAAGGTAGGATCGAAGGAATTGAAGGAAGGCCCAAGCACCATTCGAGCATAAGAGAGAGAGAGATACTTTGGGAAAGGAGATAAAAGGAGCAACAGAGAGTGAGAACCCAGCCAAGGTTACTGGTGACTGTCGCTAGAGCTCGCCGGAGCTTTTGTTTCACCGGTAAGTGCTTCTGCAACGCTCCGGTCCCCTCCTGGGTCATAAGCTCTGTAATGCCCCGACCCCTGTCTGGGTCACAAGCAGTTACCAGGAAAGGCTTCAAGGATCGTCAACTAGTACCACAAATCACCATAAGTCTTTCCAACGTGCTTCGTCCTCCCTCACACGCTACCTGGGCAACTTTCGAGGATGTCACCCATCAAAAGATTGCTCCTCAGCAAGCACACTTAACTGCGGAGTTCTTAAGAGTGGGCTTCCTGAAAAGAAAGGTGCACCTTTGGTGATATAAGTAGTCACTTCAAATCCTTTTAAGCGACACTCGAGGTGTTACAATCAACCCCACTTGAAACATACAACATCCTCGTTGTGCCTCACTAACCGACCGACTTACGAGTCCTCTTAACCAGCGATCCACATCAAAAGAAATAATGGTCGATCCATGCCAAAATTTAAATCGCCCCGAAATGAATTTCCGAGGTTTTACATACCAACCCCCTTAAGAAAGTTTCAACCTCGAAACTTCATACACACCTGGTTACAAAAACAATTGAGGGCCTTTGGGCTGCATCTCCTACTCCGGTTCCCAGGTTGCTTCCGACATCCCATGATTTACCCAGAGGACCTTTATTAGAGGCATCATCTTCCTACGGAGTTATTTTTCTCTCCGATCCAAAATTTGCACAGGTTGCTCCTCATACGACAAGCCTTCCTAGAGTTGTATGGGGTCAGGCACGATTACATGTGAGGGATCCGGGATGTACTTTCGTAGTTAAGACACATGAAACACATTATGCACATTCAGGAGCTCTGGTGGTAGTTCTAGGCGATATGCTACTTCTCTAACTCTTTGTATAACTGGGTACGACCCAATGTACCTCGGGATGAGCTTTCCTACCATGCCAAATCTTGCAATCCTATTGGTTGGGGATACTTTAAGAAACATCTGATCTCCCAATTGAAACTCTAAAGGTCTGCGCCTTCGGTCAGCGTAACTCTTCTGGCGGCTCTAAGCAACTCTTATTCGCTCTTGAATCACCCGAATCTTGTCAGTAGTAGCTTGAATCAATTCAGGCCTGACGGTCAGGGCCTCGTCTATTTCTTGCCAGCAGAACGGAGTTCTACACCTTCTTCCATATAACGCCTTGTACGGGGCCATCCCAATGCTTGCGCGATAACTGTTGATGTAAGAGAATTCGATTAGTGCCAGCTATTTATCCTACGCTTCCTTGAAGTCAAGGGCACAAGCTCTCAGCATGTCTTCCAGTGTCTGCATGGTTCGCTTAGTTTATCTATCTATAGCCGGATAGAAAGCAATACTGAAATGTAACAATGTTCCAAACGCCTCCTGCAACTTTTGCCAAAGCCTGACTGGAACCTATTGTCCAGGTCTGATACTATGGAGCTAGGTACTCTGTATAATCTAACTATCTCCTTTAGATATGCTCGGGCTAGCTAGTCCAGAGTCCAAGTATTCCTTATGGCTATGAAGTGTGCCTTCTTAGTGAGTGTGTCCACTATGACCCAGATTGCATTATTCTTCCTCAGAGTCAGAGGTAAGCCAACCACAAAATCCATGGATACTGAATCCCACTTCCACTCAGCGACGTCCAACGGTTGCAGAAGTCCCGCCAGCCGCTAGTGTTCAGTCTTCACTCTTTGGCATGTTAAGCATTTTGTCACATAGTCATCTACCTCTTGCTTCATGTTGCTCCACCAAAACTTCTACTTCAAATCCTTACATAATTTATTTCCCCCTGGGTGTACGAAGTGTGGAGTATTGTGACCTTTATCCAAAATCTTCTTCTTAAGTTCCGCAACAGTGGGAACACATACCTGGTTGTGGAACCTTATTGTACCATCTTCATGGATCACAAACCCAGGCGCTTTCCCCACCAATATCTCCTCTTTAATCCGTTCCAGTTGAGGCTTCGTAGCCTATGCTACACGGATCTCCTCTATAAGGGTTGGCTATGCTTCCATAGCATAGAGCATAAACTTAGTTCCCGACGTAATTACGTTAAGCTCTATCCTTCGAAACTCCTCACAAGTTAATGGGTACTTCTAATAGACAGTTTAGTGCCCGATATGGCCGACGACTTAATGTGTCGGCCACCACATTCGCTTTTCCCAGGTGATACTGAAAATGGACATCGTAGTCCTTCAGGAATTCCAACCACCTCGTCTGCCTCAAGTTTAGGTCCTTTTGCGAAAAGAGGTATTTCAAGCTCTGGTGATAAGTGAAAACCTCGCAATGGACCCCGTACAGGTACTGCCTCCAAATATTTAGTGCAAACACGACAGTTACTAACTCTAGATCATGATTCGGGTCATTCCACTCGTGAGTCTTTAGTTACCGCGAGGCATAAGCTATAACACAATCCTCTGGCGTCAGCACGCATCCCAATCCACTTCTAGATGCGTCACTATACACCACAAAGTCCTTGTCACTAGTGGGTAAGCCAACATAGGTGCACTCATCAATCTTTTCTTAAGTTCTTGGAAGTCTTCCTTGCATCGCTCCGTCCATTCATACTTAGTGACCTTTCTCGTCAAATTGGTAAGCAGGGGTAGCGATCTTTGAGAAGTTCTGAAAAAACCTACGATAGTACCCCGCCAAGCCCAAGAAACTCCTCACTACCATCGAGTTCTTAGGGGTCGCCCATTTTATTATGGCCTCTATCTTCTGAGGATCCATAGACACTCCCTCATTAGACACTACATGCCCCAAAAATGCCACTTGTCCCAACCAAAACTCACACTTCGTCAACTTGGCACACTACTCATTCTTCCTCGGTATCTCTAGAACGGTCCTCAAGTGGCAGGTATGATCTTCTAGAGTCTTTGAGTAAATCAGTATGTCATCTATAAACACCACCACAAGTTGGTCAAGGTTTAAAGACTCTATTCATGAGGTCCATGAATGTTGTTGGGGCATTAGTGAGCCCAAAGGGCATCACTACAAACTCATAATGCCCACAACGGGTACGAAACGCAGTCTTAGGTATGTCTTCGTCCTTGATCTGAAGTTGATGGCACCCCGAACGAAGGTCTATCTTTGAGAAGGTCCCCGCACCTCCGAGTTGGTCAAAGAGGTCGTATACTCTGGGCAAAGGGTAACATTTCTTGACCGTTATCTTGTTCAATTCCTTATAGTCTATGCACAACCTCAGGGCTCCATCCTTCTTTTTCAGGAACAATACTGGGGCTCCCTATGGAGACGTAATAGGCTGGATATACGCCTTTTCTAACAGCTTGTCCAGCTGTGTCTTTAGCTCCTTAAGTTCTGCTGGCGCCATCTGATAGGGCGCTTTGGAGATGGGGGTTGCTCCTAGTACCAAATCAATGCATAATTCTACTTCCCTAAGAGGTGGCATGCCAGGGATCTCCTCCGGGAAGACATATGAAAATTCTCGAACTACTAAAATATCTTGGAAGGATGGCTTCGTAGCCTCGGTTTCTACCACATTACATAGGAACCCTTCCCATCCCCGCCCCAATAACTTGTGGGCTTTTTATTGCGGTGATTAGTTTCACCCCACTCCTCGAGACTTTCCCTTTCTGAACTACACTTTCCCCATTAGGCCCTCTAAGGATGATTCTTTATTTTAGACAACCTATTTGAGCCTGATATTTCGCTAACCAATCCATCCCCAATATGACACCAAAGTCAACCAACAGAAACTTATATAGGTCAGCTAGAAACTCGTGCTCATACATCCTAATAGGGCAGTCCTCATATAATTCCTCGCACTTCACAGTCTTCCCATCAGGGATAATCACAAACACTAGAGGGGGTGTACGAGTTGGAACTAACCCTACTGTCTCAACCAGTTTAGTAGAAATAAAAGAGGGCAGAGCACCCGAATCAAACAAAACATCTATTGGTTGAGCTTGGATAGAGAATGTACCAATGACAACATTCGGAGCATCCTTTGCTCCATCTTGCGCATAACGTAAATCATGCCCCGATGTTTCGCGGTGGTTGGTTAGGGGATCGAGCCTAGTTCTGCTGGGGTGCTCGGCCCTGATGATTTGGGTTAGTCGCCTACCCACCCCTATTCTAATGTTGCTATTGGGGCTGCTGTCCCCTGTGACTCTACCCCGCCAGGGTTGGGGGATGTGGGCAATCCTGTATCTGAGCACCTCTTATTCGAGCAACATTCCTGGGCGTAGTGTCCCGGCTTACCACAGGCATCGCATATCACCCTCGATCGAGTGTTTGGGTGTTGGCCTCTATGTACATTGTTGTTAAGGTAGGGGTTCTCGGGAGGCCTCCTAGTATGAACCTTGGGGTTAGAAGTTCTTTCATTGATCCCCCTTCCTCTTGATTCCACACTGTTCGTTGAAGTAGTTGCTTCTTTCCCTCATTGCCCTTTCTATGTTTACTGCGGTGTCATACAAATCCGCATAAGAAGTGTATTGCCAAACAGACATTCCCTCCTTGATGCTAGGGTTGAGCCCAGCTTCAAAGCGATTCATCTTCAACCTTTAGTCAGCCACGAAGGCCGGGGCAAGGCGGGAGAGCTCCATGAACCTGGGGGCATACTCCAGCATATTCATTCCCCCCTGATGCAGCTGCATGAACTCGTTCTCTTTTGCCTTCTGAAGGGACACAGGGTAGAAATTGTGCTTGATCAACTCTTTGAAACTCTTCCAATCAAACCCAGGCTCGTGCCGTCTCTCAAGCACAGTGGCCCACCAAGACTGGCCTTGTCCTTCAAGTAGAACACAGCAAAGCCCACCTTCCATTCCTCAGAGCATTAGAGAGCTCCGAACAACTTCTCCATGCTCCGCACCCAATCCTCAAAGGCCTTGGGGCAAGGGTGCCATCGTAGACATGTGGATTATGACTCGGGAACCTCTTGAACATATACGAGTTATCCTCCTTAACCTTCTTCTCCTTGACCTCCATCAGTTTCTACAGGTGCTCGTTTTGTCGCTGTAGCTCCTCCCCTTATTTCTGCAGTAGCTCCAGCAGTAGGAGATTGGTAAGCTCTGCTCCCATAGGTGGGTTGGTTTCGTCCACCTGACTGCAAGACACATTCCCATTCCTGGGGCGGAGGGCTTCCAACTGTTCCCTGAAGTTAGACATGGGAATCTCCAG
The DNA here is from genome assembly GCA_017589665.1 of Selenicereus undatus. Classification (NCBI taxonomy): domain Eukaryota; kingdom Viridiplantae; phylum Streptophyta; class Magnoliopsida; order Caryophyllales; family Cactaceae; genus Selenicereus; species Selenicereus undatus. Next base: position 28,416,243 of record JACYFF010031958.1, on the reverse strand, counting down.
GTTCATAGGGGTCCTTGAAATGGGGTAGGGCTCGGTCTGAGATTCATCGTTGTTTCTCGCCTTCCTATTTGGGAAATAAGTTAAGTTTAGTTTCTCTCCTAATAGTTCGCAACACACATACTACTATAGTTCAGTAAGACATCGTATACTACTATATCATGCAAAAACTTAACGTAGGCTTTTTCTCACAATCATATCAACTTTGCCACGCTCACCTGGTCCGGTCGCTTCGTCACATGTCTCATACACATCACGTTGGTATCACATTCACATAGCTCACATAATTCACAGAAAATGATCATTAGTACCCAGGAAATCTCATAAAGATTCAATTGTATTGATTTAAAAACATAAACGCTTCACACCAATACTTTTCATTACATAAATACTCAACAACTTTATTAGCTCATAGTGGCTTAACAAAAGAAAAGGAAGATAAACTAAACAGCACAGTCCTAGAAAGAAAAACGTTCAATTAGCTACTAGCACCTAATGGCCAGGTGCGCCCATTGGGCAGGCACCCCGATACATTCTACCACATCTGCCCCGCTTCCAGCTGGTAACCTCAGGCAAAAGTCGCTCACCCACTGGGTCTTCTTCTGGGACTTTCTCTATCAGTTGCTCCTCCTCCGGGTCCTCATCTTCTAGGGGCTGCTCCTTATGTTCCTCATCTTCTATGGGCTTCTCCTCAAGTTCCTCTTCTTCTAGGGGCTCTTCCTCAGGTTCCTCGTCTTCTAGGGGTTCTTCCTCAGGGTCTTCCTCCGAGTCCTCATCTTCCATGGGGTCCACCTCAGGTTCATACTCAACTGAGGGTTCCTCCCTAAGGTCTTCTTCTGGGTCCTCCTCCTCCATAGGGTCCTCCTCGGGTTCATACTCAATTGAGGGTTCCTTCCTAGGGTCCTCCTCCTTGATACGCTCCTCTTCCAGTTCCTTATCCATTGGCCCCGTTTTCTCCTACCGAGTCCTCATCCTCAGTATCCTCCTCTATTGCTGGTGGTGGGGTGTCATCCTCAGTGTCAGGGGTGGGAAGTTGATCATACGGACCTATATCTATGAGGCGGTCTACTAGCCCATTTAAATCCAACCCCATAGGCTCCCATTCGCATAAGCAACATCCACCGGCAAAATGGAACAACCTATTCAATTCTTAGGGTGAAGCTCCTTAACCCTATAACACCACAAAGGGTTACTCGAAAGAGTCAAAAGGAAGAATAAGGCCTAGTTGTGATCAAATCTCAAGCAGTCATTCAAGATCCACATTAACCTTCCATCGATAAAAGTCTCGTTCCGCTCTAAGTGGCTTTCCAAGCTAACTCCAGTCATCTTTCTCATCCTCTGATAACGGCAACACTACCCCATACAACCACAATGGCGAGTTCCATTCACCATATACATTAATAGGTCCACATCAGATATAAGATCACAAGTAAGCAAGCATATGCAGACATACCCCTTTTTTCGTCCTACACTCATGCTCCGAATAGTCCTCAAGTCTACAAGTTTTAAGGTTTTTACATTCCTCATTACAACCTTTTAGACGAGTCTTCAGGTCAGTAAACTTGAGCTCTGATACTACTTTGTAATGCCCAGACCCCTCTCCCGGGCCGAGGATAATTACCAATAATGGCTTTACGAATCATCGACTAGCCCCACAAATCACCACAAGTCTTTCCGACCTGCTTCGTCCTCGTTCAGATGCTGCCTGAGAAACTTCTTAGGTGGTCAACCATCCCAAAATTGCTCCCCAACAAGCACGCTTAAATGTGGAGTTCTTAAAAGTGGGTTCCCCAAAAAGAAAGGTGCACCTTTGGTGATATAAGTAGTCACTCTGATCCTTTTTAGCCACACTTGGGGTGTTCCAATCACCCCCACTTGAATCGCACAACATCCTCGTTGTGCCTCACTAACCGATTGACTTACGAGTCCTCTTGACCGGCGATCCACACCCAGTATCTTTGCCCCGCTAGGTGACTGCCATGGGCTCTCCATCCACTGTCGTAGCTCACAGTCGCAGCTCGACTGTGATGCCATCTACAATGCCCTGATCCCTTCCTAGGTCGCGAGCTCTGTAATGACCTGACCCCTCTTTGGGTTACTAGCAGTTACAAGGAACGGCTTCAAAGATCATCAACTGGCACCACAAATCAGTACAAGTCTTTCCAGCGTGTTTCATCCTCGCTCACACGCTGCCTGGGAAAGTACTTCCCAGGAGGTCATCCATCCCAAGATTGCTCCTCAGTAAGAACACTTAACTGTGGAGTTGTTAAGAGTGGGCTAACCAAAAAGAAAGGTGCACCTTTGGTGATATAAGTAGTCACTTCAAATCCTTTTAAGCCACACTTGGGGTGTTACAATCACCTCCAGTTGAAACACACAATGTCCTTGTTGTACCTCACTAACCGACCGACTTACGCGTCCTCTTGACCAGTGGTCTACATCAAAAGAAATAGATGGTTGGTCCATGCCAAAATTTAAATCACCCCGAAATGAATTTTCGGGATTTTACAGCTTCATTTTCAATTAATTTGTTGCTTAAATTTGAAATTTTTGAGTTGGTTGGTGTTTTTGGTGATTGATTTGTTATTTTTGGAGTAAGGGTAGTAGCCACCACTGCCACTGCCACTACTGCCACCGCCCATTCTCAGCCTCTAGTTAGAATATTTTGTTGTCAATTTAAAGGTTAGTGGCACTAATTAAGTGTGTTTTTATTGAATTTTTTGTTTTGGAATTATATTGACTTGATATGTTTTTATATGTTCTGTTTTATTTTTTGAAATTTTGTAAAGTGTAATTTTGTAGCGTATATGTATTGTTTATTTGATATGTTCTGTTTGGTGAATTATGAATGTGGAAAATTATGGATGTGAAGTATATACATTTTTGTTGGATTTGTTAAGTATATTTATTTGGATAAATCAAATAAAATACGTTAAGTATGTTTACTTTTAAAAAGTGTTTAATTTTTTGTAAATAGGTGAAGTTAAGTATGTTTAATATCTTTATTTTTGTAAATAGTTTAAGTTTCTTAAGTATGTTTATTTTTTTGTTTTAGTTGTTAGGTATCTTGAGTACGTTCATTTTTTGTTGAACTTGTTCTGTATGTTAATTTTTTTAAGTATTTTAAGTATGCTTATTTTAAGTGTGTTCAATTTTTTGTATGATTTGCTAGATTTGTTAAGTATGATTCATTTATTTGGTAAATAGTATTTTGTTCAGTTTTTTAAGGATGTTTGTTTGGGTAAAATGTGAACTAAATAGTTTAATTTGTGTTC
>JACYFF010031958.1:28341934-28407971 GCA_017589665.1 Selenicereus undatus | reverse complement strand
TGTATACATATATATATATATATATATATATGTAATCAGTTCAAAAAAATATTTTGTTGCTATTGTCAATTTAAATTCAATTTACGCAAACCAGGTTCTTTTAATTTTTTTAAGTTGAATTTTAATTTTCGACTGAAATTCCAATGGAAATTCTCGTCGGAAATTCCATCGGACAAAATCTTGCACGAAGATTGTTGCATGCAAAAAAACCTTTTCCGATAGGTATTTACCCGTCACATTCCGTCGGTAAAAAATCTCCTACAAACGTTTTACCAATGGGTTTTTTGGGTCTAAATTTCAGTCAAAACTACTTTTTCTGTTGAATTTGAACAAAATTTTCATCGTAAATCCCGTCAATATGTTCAGCTTCTATCTGTTATAATAGTCAATTTAAATTTCTCATCTACTGAGGTAATCAGGATATTGAATTTGCTAATACATTTGCAAATTGGTTCTTTTCCCTTGAGGGGTAAGTGAACTTTAGTCGTCAAAATGAGATGTATTTTTTCTAAGTGAGCTTCGTAAAGTGCAAAATTCTCACTTTTCGCTTTCCATCGTCTGGTGATCTGATTTATAATCAAGCTCAAGTCTTTGTATACATTCAAAGTCTTAATCCAAAGAGCTCCGGCAACTTGCATTCCTATAATATGAGCTTCGTATTTAGCCGCATTATTCGTTACCCAAAGTCTAACTTGTTGGAAATTAGGATATGCAACCCTTGTGGTGATACTATTAAGATGCCAACCCTGTACCCCTTACGGTTATATGCGCCGCCGAAACACATTGTCCAAGTTTCATCTTCGACTAAGAGGATATCGCTATTCTTTTTGTAGACTTACAACATGGTCAGTCAAAAAATCCTATACTACTATTCCTTTTCTAAACTTTTGGGCTTGGAACTCCAAATGGAATTCCATGAGCAGTACTGTCCACTACGAAATCCTTCCATGTAGAATGAATTAAGCCATAAGATGTTTCAACGGATACGCTTTGGCTATACCCTTGACTTTGTTATTAAGAATGCCACACCTTGATTTTTGGTAGCCCACACAAGGGTTGGGCACATTTTTTCAATTTGGGTATACCATATCTCATAATTGATGGCATTTTATTTTCCTTTGTTTTGTTGGGCTAGCATCGTGCTCATTGTTGTTTCACTGGTTTTAGATAAAATAACAATGGTTGATCCTCTTTTGATCGTTGTAGAACTGGTGGGTTCATCAAATATTCTTTCATTACATCGGAAGCCTTCTGACAAGACTCATCCCATTCTATTTATCAAGCTTTCCTCAATTTCGCATGGATTGGTTCACATTCATTGTCAATTTCGAGATGAAATGACTAATAGATTGCATACGCCTAAGGAAACCTCAGATTTGTTTTTTTGTCTTCGGAGGTAAAATGATGGCCTTAATCTTAGATGGATTAGCCTCGATTCCTCTTGTACTGACTACACAACCCAAAAAAAAAAATTGGAGGTAACCTAGAAAGTGCGCTTATGTATGTTTAAGTGCATGTTATATTTCGTAGTCTTTTGAAGAATTCTCTAAGAGTAGAGACATGGTCCTACCGACTCTTTAATTTGACAATCATGTTGTTTATAGAAACCTCCACCACCTTATGCATCATGTGCAACAACATTTGGGTTGTTCTTTAATAGGTGGCCCCGATTTTTATTAGGCCAAAAGGGATCACGTTGTAGCAAAAGTGTCATATTGCGTAATCAAAATAATTGTTTATCTCCTTCAGCCATTTTAATTTGGTTATATTAGACACAGCCATCCATGAAGGACAAGAGACATAGCCATTTCAATGTGGGGTAAAGGAAAGCCATCCTTATTACTTGCCTTGTTTAAATATCGAAAGTGCATGCACATATGGACTTGTCTATCTTCCTTAGCTACTGGAGTGATGTTGGCAGCCCATTTAGGATAGGCAGATGCCTTAGGAAGATGACGTCGAATTGTTTTTGTTTGTTTTTCTTTATTTTTAAGGCGAATTCGGATTTCATTTGACAAAGCCTATGTTTGATAGGCTTCGCATCCAGATATAATGGAATTGAATGCTCCGTCATTTCTCGATCTACACCAGCCATATCTTTGTAGGACTACACAAAAAATGTCCTTAAGTTCGTTTAAGAGGTGAAGAAATTGCTTTTTCTCTTTCGAAGTCAAGGATAAACCTAGTTTGAGCTCCATTGGTTCTCCCTTAGTAAGAACATTTATTACTTTTGGTTCCTTTAATGATAGTAGTTTTAATAAGATTTTGCACATTAGTCATTAAATGTTTTTGGGAAATAGATACTTCACCAATGCAAACACAAGAGTAGTACTCAGAAAGACTCATTTTATTAAATTTTAAATGAGTATATCAATTTCAGCATATATTGGATCGGGGAAAAGGAAAAGACTTTTCCTTTTACACATAGTATGGTTTTACCTTAAAAGTGAATATTAATTAGGCTTCACAGTAAGGCCCTTGGTCTTTCCAATGGTCAACTTAAATCTCTTCTTCCCATTATCGGTGGTCTACATCATCTCAATACACCTCTCTTCGTTAGCATCAGTGATCATTTTTGCTGGATCAAAACCTTGGTCTACCATCGCTAACACCCATTCCGGATCTTGATGCTTCCTTTTCTCTGTCGTAAATAGTAATCTAAGGTAATCTTGGCTAGATTCAAAAGGCCAATCTATTTTGGGCTAAATATTTTTGGTGAAATACATCATTTTCTACGAGATAGTGCAATCATGAAAGATTTTGAATCCTGGGAGACCCAAGGCAACGGCACCGATTTGTTTGAGTTGTTTTGGGTGAGTAGGGTAGAAAATTTGTTATCTTCTGAGACGGTGTGGAAATCAAGTCATTAATTATTTTCAGCCCCAACTCTGACCTAGGGAAAGCGATAAATGTCACAAAGCATGATTAATTAAACTAATTGCTCACTAATCCTAATCTAAATATGAATAATTGAACTAAACTAAAACAAATCATAATCAACAAATTAAAATCAACATAAAACAAACTAACAATAACTAACAAAGCATGTAATTAACTAAGAAAGTATTAAATTTACTAACTAACAGAAGAAAGAGGAAGGGGAGTACCACAAAAGCTTGAAAATCTGATAATGGAGGTTGGCCTCCATTTTTGGAGTAAGTGGATGATGATTGAAGATGGATTCTTCACTTATTCTCAGTAATCTAATTCAACTACTCTTAATCTCACCGATTAAGAGCCGAAAACTCAAACTTGTAAAAATGGGCTTTTAGACTCTAAGATGGAGGAGAAAGAAAGGGCTTGAAATCTGCATTCTTAACAAAAGAAAATGAGATATTAAAAGTACATATGAGAATAGAAGGATGGTTAGGAAAGGGAGGCGCTAATTTTAATCCATCAACAAACAAAAGTATGTGAATTTGGGCATTAACTTAGTAAATCAAACTCAACAAAGTAAAAACTTGAATGAAAATGACCACTAAAGAGAAAGAAAGAAAGAAAGCTAATTGCATCAAAACTTCATTACTCTTGAAATGTGTCTACAAAATGAAACTAAATCTACACTAATCTTTCCTAAACCCTAGCCTAAACCCTATTCCTAAAACCTAAAAAATAGATTATTACACAAATAGGGGAATGGGGCTTTAAATAGATCCTAACGCTGCAAATTCGGTATGGTCGTGCCATGTGGCATAGGTGGACCATGCCAAGTTTCAGGAATTTTGCACGGAAACAGAGCAAAAATAGGATTTGGCATGGTCGTGCCACCTGGTACTGGCACCCCTTGCCTCCTGGCACTGGCAGCCTATGCCAAATTTCTGCATTATTCTTCTTCCTTGTTTCTCCCATAATTTTTGTGCTTGTTGACCCGATTATCCATTATTTGAGCAATTTTTTTTGTTAGCTACAAAATCAACAAAAAAAACTAATAAAAACCCAATTGACCAATTATTTGAGCTAAATCTAGGTAAAAGATGGCATTAAATTCATGCGTATCACACCAGAACAAATGCCCCACGTCAAGACTTTGCTCGTCCTTGAGCAAAACAAACTAAACTAGCTAAAAAGAAATGGAAAATAAAAAAAAAGAAAATCCTAAATCACTTTCATAAGAATCATGATTGAATTTAGCATATGCAACAAGCCCTTTAAATCTCTTAGTTTCCCAAGTTGACAAGTGAGGTCTCGTGAGGATTTTAAAGTGAATTACCTAAAAAAATCTTTTTAAAAACAAAGGAAAATCTCTTTGGGTTTTTCAAAACATGATCATATATAAAAATAATAGGGAAATTATGTACACGACTTAAGCAATTGCATCACCCTAGTAACCAAATCATTAACTTATATACAAATATAATGTGCAATCAAAAGATATCTAAGTCTCAAGAAGCATCTTAACTTCCTTTTTTCACCCTACACAATAATATGTACACCTTGGTGCATATGCAAATGCTTATCAATCTTTATAAATCAAGTTGCTAACTTTGATGTAATCCCCATTTCCTTGCCTGATTGACTTCCTTGCTTCTTTTTTTTCCATTTTGAATTTTTTTTTAGAATAATACCCAATTGATTTATAGATACTTGGGTCTTCCCTAAACAGGGAATTTATTAGAGTATGCATAGCACTTATTTTACTGACAAATAGATGTGTAATCAAGTAAAATAACACATACTCAGGCTAATTAAAGATATGAAATGAAGATAGTGGCTTTAAATATTGGTGCTCGTGTTCTTATTGACATTTTTAGGCTTTTTCCTTTTTCCCTTTTTTTTGCATTATTTCGAGAGCTTTGAAGGCAAATCCAACAAACAAAAAGTTCACATGTCAACTTAACAATAAGAGGCAAAGAATTGATGTACAGTTAGCAAGGGTAGGAACAAAATCACACAAATGATATGGGGTTATTATGAAAATCAAATTTACATCCTCAATTAGACATCTCATCACGTAAACTCTATTTACACATAATCAATAACCTAGCAACATGGAATCAATTGCCTAATTAAGCACATAAGTCCTCAAAGAAAAATAAAAATATTTTTGAAATTTTTAAAATTTTAAAAAAATATATACGAATGGGCACCTCACCACCAGACCAAAATTTCACAATATCCTCATTGTGGGAAACAAGGCACCAAAAGCAATCACATAAGCAATCCAACCGCAAACCCCAACTCAAATCCACCTAATGCATACAAACCTATGACACCACCACAAAGCATAACCCAAACAATACCAACAAATATTCACAAAACAAAACACACCACCAACAAACACACATAAAACAAATCACACAAATCAAACCTGGGTGGTCATAGCCATCTTAGGCTAACAAATTCCAAATTTCTCCTCAAAATCGATCACCCACATAATCACAATCCTAAATATCCACAACTATGTGTGAAAAGAAGGAAAGAAAAGAAAAGAAAAGGAAGAATATGGAAGGGGTGGAACAATCATATCATGTTGGGTACTGATTGTACATAAACCAATGCCTTAATCAAATGGTATCGAGGAGGTCCAAAGAGCATTAGCCACTCCATCTCAAATCACAGGCATCTAATCATATCAAAATCCATCAAATCCCGAAGCAACTTATCAAATGAACCAGAACAATCCTCAAGAAAGTGAAAATCATTAGAAAGAAGGAGGATGTTCCAAAGAAAGCACATCATCGAAAATGAAGTGAGCTCTCTTGAGCTTATCAAAGCTCTGGGCCAAATCATAAGAGTTATGCATATGCCCAACATCACTCAATGTAGAGAATAAGGGCTTAGAAGTCTCATAAAAAGCATTAGTACACAAAGTAGGCACGAATCCTAAATCCTCTACCCAATCCTCAAATCCTATGCCACATCAAGCTCATGAGTCTGGTCTTAATGAGGATGAACCCGTAAACTTCCAAGATCAATATAATAAGGAAAATAATCACACCAAAGGATGCTTCTCTTGGATTGAATCTCATTCAATCGGTAAGATTGTGAGGTTTGTGCCGAAGGGAAGATACTAATGACAGTCTAACTACTTTTCACAAAATAATTCTCCTAGAGTCCCTTACCCACTAAAGAAGAATTCTAAAGGAAAGACTCTAATCATCACTTCTGATTAAAGAGATAAAAATGTAGAGATTTTAGTGAGAGAAAATGGTCATTTGTCTTTCAATTCATAATTCAACTAAAGCTGAGCTTACATGGAGGTAATAGGGTCTATAAACACCTAAATTAGGGGACTAGCTGTTATAATAGTGAGGCAAGTGTACCGATACAGGGATTAAAAATTATTTTAGCAAAATAAATCAAATTACTAAGATAATTACAACCAAAGTGAGCTGTAATTTTTTAGGATTCTTTCCTTTCCTTCCAGAAACCTTCTAGAAGGCTCTACACCTCCAATGGGGACTCCACTACTTGGAAAATATTCCTTGGTATGTGTAGAATCATGCTAATTAATCTCAAAGATAACAGCAATCCTCCGTAATTACAACCCAATTCCATATATATCAAAAATTAAAATTTTGTGCATACTCCATATATTTTGGGTCACCCTAATATTTGAAACCAATGCCAAATTTTAGCTTATGGCACTACGATAGACATCTTAGGGAATAAAAAAAAACCTAGGCTCGCATCATTTGTGCTTCATTAGATAGGATTTTAACTCAACCCAAATTCAGCAAATTTTTTAACAAAAACTAGCACTACAAGAGTTGGGGTTTCTGTCACTTTAGGAAATCAAAATGCAACGTAACTCGGATTTTATTGAATAGTCCTAAATTTAACTCGCTATGCGTCCCAGTGAAGGATAGGTCACCCAATTGGACATCGATTGGTTGGTGAGACCATCTTGACCCAGGAAAGTTGGCTTGGAATTTGGTGTGAGTAAGGGTGTAGCCAAGAGTTGGCTTGGGGCTTAATATGCATCCGCCTCCCCCTCTTGAGAAGGATTTGGCCTCAAATCCTTCTAGTTATTCTCCATATGAGAAGCTAAGTCACCCATATCAAAAGTGGCACTTACATTGATGTCTCCCACTAAATCCAACTTGTAGGCATTGTTCCCAATCCTTTCGAGCACCTTGAAAGGGCCTTCTCCTCAAGCAATGAGTTTGTTTTTCCCCCTAGAAGGAATTCTCTCCTTCCTTATGTGCAACCAAACCTAATCTCCTGGGTTGAAAACCATGGTCTTTCGATGCTTGTTTGCTTTAGCCTTGTAAGAGGCGTTAACCTTCTCTCGTATTTGCTCATGGAGCTTATTTATTTCCTTAGCTCTCTCGGGCCTTAAAGCTGACCCTATGCTTAATGGGAAGAGGAAGAAGGTCTATTGGAGTAAGAGGATTAACCCCATAATAAGTTGCAATGGGAGAGTGGGATGTAGCATAAGTAAGAGTCCGGTTATAAGCAAACTCGGCATAAGGAAGCTTTAGATCCATTCCTTGACATTCTTGCTCACTAATCACCTAAGGAGAGTGGGTTGAGTCTAGTTGATAACCTCTGCTTACCCATCAGTTTGAGGGTGGTAAGTAGTGCTAAATAAGAGCTTGGTTCCTAACAATCTCCATAAATACCTCCAAAAATGGGAAAGGAATTTGGTGTCTCTATCGGGGACAATACTCCTTGGCACATCATGTAGATTGATGACCTCCTTGAAGTATAGATGAGCAATGTGAGAAGCATCATCACTCTTGTAAAATAGAATGAAGTGGGCCATCTTAGAGAACCGGTCAACCACAACCATGATTGAGTCATGCCCCCTTTGAGTTCTTGGTAGTCCCAAAATGAAATCCATACTCGCATCTTCCTAAGGGCTATTAGGTGTTCGAAGTGGAGTATACAACCCTTGATGGAAGGTGCTCTTGGCCTTATGACATATGGTAAATTTCGAAACAACTTTATGGACATCACTTGCCATCCAAGGTCAATAAAAGTGCTCCTTTAAGATCTCAATTGCTTTGTTGATGCCAAAATGACCTCCTCATGTATCATTGTGGACCTTTATCACAAGTAACTCCCTTAGAAAGCCCCAAGGAACACAGTTTGTTGTGCTTGAAAAGAAACCCATCTTGCAAAGTATCGAAGCCATGATCCTTGGGTTTGTAACAATTCCTTGGAAATCTTTATCTTCCTTGTAGAGTTCTTGGATGGTATAATTCTCAATATTTTGGCCTCTAGAGGAGAGAGGAGGTGTATCTTCTTAAGAGTGCATCGACCATCATATTTTCCTTACCATCATTGTGCTTGCAAGTGAAAGAAAATGATTGGAGAAATTCCACCAACTTGGCATGCCTTGAATTGAGCTTAGCTTGCCATTGATGAAAGAGAAGGCCATGTGATCCAAATGTATTATAAAGGGATTTGGTTTGAGGTAGTGACTCCAACAATAAGAGCCCACATAATAGCATAAAAGTCTTTGTCATAAATGAGTAGTTGAGTTTGGAGCCACTCAACTTCTCACTAAAGTAGGCCAAAGGCCGCTTGGCCTGGGTGAGGACCACCCCAATGCCAACGCTGTTAGCATCACATTCAACTTCAAAAAGGAGATTTAAGTTGGGAAGAGCCAAGATAGGAGTTGAGCATGGCCTTTTCTTGATTATTTTACAAGCCCTTTGGGCAGCCTTTGTCAATTCAAAGCTTCCTATCTTCATGTATTTGGTTAAGGTAGTCATAATGGACTAAAGTCTTTGATGAACTGGTGGTAGAAATATGCCAACCCATAGAAGCTTAGAACTTCCATGATGGAGGTGGGAGCAGGACAACCCTTGATAGCCTTAACCTTATATATTCATCAACTTGAATTCCCACACCGGACATAACATAGCCAAGAAAGATAACTTGAGGAGTGAATAGTTTACACTTCTCAAGCCTGGCGTATAACTTTTGTTGCCTCACCACTTGGACCACTTGAGAAAGGTGTTCCACATGAGATGCCTCATCACAACTATACATGAAGATATCATCAAAAAACACCACCACAAATTTCCTAATGAATGGTCCTGCAACCTCATTCATGAGCCTCATGAAGGTACTAGGAGCATTAGATACACCAAAAGGCATCGTAAGTCACTTATACAACCCATATTTGGCTTAAAAGAGGTCTTCTATTCATCTCCTTCTTTCATTATAATTTGGAGGTAGCTGCTTCTAATGTAAATTTTGGAAAAGACCCTTGTGCCCATGTAACAGATCAAGCATATCATCCAATCGAGGAATTAGGAACCTACGATTTATGTTGATGTTGTTTATGGCCCTAGAGCCAATACACATATGCCAAGTCTTATCTTTCTTAAGTACTAATAGAGCCGAAACTAAACAAGGACTTAACCTCTCTCTAAGGTACCCACGGTCTAACAACTCTTGGATTGACCTTTGTGCTTCTTTTGACTCACTATGATTGGATCAATAGGCCAGCTTCTTTGGTAAAGGATCGTCTAGTAGGAGATCAATTTGGTGCTTAACTCCTCTCAAAGGAAGGAGCCCCGGGGGTAGATCACTGGGAAATACATCCACAAACTCCTTCAAGAGTGATTGAGTTAGGAGATGCATGGGTTTCACTTCTTCACATGTGTTTGATTCTACCATAAGTAAGGCAAATAAAGGTTTTCTTTTACTAATGGCTCTTTTCACCTGTGTTTCACACATAAATAGGCTTTTCTCACTTCTCTTCCCTAGTTAAGATTTGAGGGGTTTAGGTGGAGGTAATGGGGTCAAAGTAAGATTACGACCCTTGTATTTCAACGCATATGTATTGGCATGCCCATCATGAATCACATGATTATCAAACAACCAAGTCCTACCAAGTAACAAGTGACACGCATCAATAGGAAGAACATTCTAATACATCACCTCAATATGGACTAATCGAAAATGCAATAAGAGATTGCTTAGAACCATTTATCTCGCTTCCTTGTTTGAGCCACTGTAGAGAATAAGGGGTGGGATGCACCTTGGTGGGTAATTAAAGCTTGTTAATGAGTATTGTGCAAGCTACATTGTGCAACTCCCTCCTTCGATAATCAGCTCATGTATCTTGCCTCCAAAAGTGCATCGAGCATGATAGATTTGCTCCTTTTGCCTTGGTTCCCAAGGAGCCTCTTGGACATGGAGTACTCTTCGAATTATCAAGAGTTCACCTATATCCAAAGTGAACAAAGTTTGATCTTCATTCTCGGCTTCTTCCTCACTAGTTGCTTCCTTAATAGCTTGGATTTGTTCCATTTCTCTAATGATGGGAGCTCTCCATTCGAGACAATCTACTTAGAAGTGTCCATAATGATGGCATTTGAAACACTTTTTACCCTCTAACATCTTTGGTGGTTCACTAGTAATCCCTTTACCCTTGTCAAGGGTTTTGATGGGTGTAAAGGTAGTGTCAACTTTGATGTGGGAGGACTAACCCTTTAGATTTTCATTCTTGAGGGAGGTAACATTGAGGTAGAGTTCCTGTTTGTAAGAAGGGGGCAGGAATCTCTTGTTCATATGCTCTTTGAGATTGGACTAAGTTTTGATTTTAGATTTGGCTTCTCTAGCCCTGCTTTTCTTCAAGTGCTCATACCATAGTTAAGCATACCCCTTCAATTTAAGACAAGCCAATTTGAAGGACTTCTCAACATTATACTTTTTCAGTTCGAATATCCTTCCAATAGCTTGCACCCAATTAAGATAGTTCTCTAAGTTAAGATTTCCATCAACTTTCGAGCCTCAACTTTGAGATCTCTAAGGTTATCCCTTGAATGCCTTCTTCTTCTAGGCCCTCTTTCCTCATCATCAAAGTCCTTATGAGATGAAATGTGTGCTATGTCAATAGGATTAACATCATAGCCTCGTTGGTAAGGGCTTTGTTATGTGAACCCCTTGTTCAAGTTCTTTAGTAAGCTTCTTTACTTGCTCCTAAAGCTCAACAATGGCCCCTATCTCATAGGCTTGCTCAGGAGGAATGCCCTTATAGTGAGAAGCATCTCCCTCATTGATCATGGTTGGTAGTAGTTTGCAAGGTGAAAAGAGGAAAAAATGAGGGAAATAGGAGAAGCACCTACGTGTTAAGGCAGGCACGGACAAGAAATCAGGAAAATGGAAGTGGAATAGTTGTGTTCAATGGCACGGGGTTTTCGTGCCAAATCTCTAGAATGGGAATGAGAGTGCAGTAAAGGTGGCACGACCGTGCCAAACAACACAGGTAGGTCTTGTCAAATTTCTACCTAGGTGATTTTTGGACGAACTTTTTGTGAAGGCTTTTTGTGGAGTTTTAAGGATGTGTTCGGGTTAGGGATTATGTTAGGGCTATAATCAGGGTTCTTTGTGAACTCATGGGCGTTGATGAAGGTAGGAAAATAAAGGACAACTTTGAATAGCCAAAGTGTGAAATTTTGGGTTAAAAATGAAAAGCTAGTGAGTTGATTGAATCAGTAAAGGTTTTGATTCAATAAACACCCAAAAGAATCTCTAACTTTGATATCAACTTGATGATGATGAATCTTTGAACTCCCAAGATCAATATAATAAGGAAAACAATCACACCAAAGAATGCTTCTCTTATATTGAATCTCAATCAATTGGTAAGATTGTGAGGTTTGTGCCCAAGGTAAGATATTAATGATAGTTTAACTACTTTCCACTGAATCCCTCTCCTAAAGCCTCTTAGTCACTAAAGAAAAATTCTAAAGAAAAGACTCTAATTACCACTTTTGATTAAACAGATAAAGATGTAGAGATTTTAGTGAGACAAAATGGTCATTTGCCTTTCAATTCATAATTCAACTCAAGGAGAGTTTCCATGGAGGTAATGGGATCTATAAATACCCAAATTGAGGGTAGTTAGCTGTTATAATAGTTAGATAAGTGTACCAATAGGGGGATTACGAATTATCTTAGGCAAATAATTAAATTACTAAGATAATTACAACCAAGGCGAGCTGTATTTTTCCAAAATTCTTCCCCCTCCTTCTAGAAGGCTATACACCTTTAATCAGGGCCTGGCCACTTAGAAAATCTTCCTTTGTATGTGTAGAATCACCCCAAACTTATTAATCTCAAAGACAATAACTGTATCCTCCTCAATTAAGGACAAATTTCAAACTGCTCCATAACTAGAATTTTGTACACACTCTGCATATTTGGGAGATTTCTCCCAATATTTGAAACCAATTCCCAACTTTAGCTCATGGGGCAAAAACAGACATCTTAGGGAATCATAAAAACATAAGTTTGCTTCATTTGGGCTTTGTTAGGTAGGATTTTAACCCAACCCAAATTCAACAAATTTTCCAACAAAAACCAGCACTGCATGAGTTAGGATTTCTGTCACTTTAGGGAATCAAAAAGCAACCTAACTTGGGACTTTATTGTATAAGCCTAAAGTTAGCTCTCTAAGCTTCGCAATGAAGTATAGATCATCCCAACTAGATATCGATTGGTTGGTGAGAAGCCAAGTCAAAATTAAGTGAAATGCTTGAGCAGTGACCTTGTTTATGAAGGAAACTTGGCTTGGACTTTCGCGTGGATGAGGATGTAGCCAAGAGTTGTTTGGGGGCTTAGAATGCATCAAGTCTAAATTGGGGGCATAAATTATGCAACTCTTGGACACAGGAGAGGTGGACATTGAGGGTTCCATGAAAAAGTGAGATGATGGACTATAAAGGGGTAAGACAATAGAAGTTAGGATGTGCTTAGGAGGAAACTCGATGAGGGTTACATCAACAAGCTCCATATAAGAATGTGTGACCTCAACACATGGCTCCTCCAAATGAGCTTCCTTAATTAAATACTCCTCCTCAACAAAAATATCCTTGGAAACCACAATTAGGTCATGGTCAAGACCACAACTAGCTTTAACCACTAGTTTCTCACTCTCACCATTCTCTTTCAAGGGGACTAAAAGAAAAGACGCATCATCAAAAACCATATTGCCTCCAAGAGCATCCCTAGTCTTAAGATGAGGGTTGATTATTAGGGGATGCAATGAAGGATCACTTATGCCCTTAAAAGGCATTTGATTAAAAGCGTGAGAGTATGAGCCAACACTATAGTCCAAGAGAAAATCATAAGAACAAGAGGGGGAATGGAATCATGAGGTTGAGGTGGTTGAAAAAGTGGGACTTCAAGTTGATGCTCAAAATGAAGCATACTATCCTCCAAAGTAACAAAATCATTAGGTAGCTTGCCCTCATTATCCATAAAAATCTTAGATGCAATGCTAGGGGCCTCCCTAATTCTCTCCCACTCATATATCTTATCACTTAAATCCTTAAGAAAGTCCTAAGCCTCTTAACATTCTTACAAAGAAACTCTCCCCCACACATAGATTAAACAATTATCCTAGTATTCACATCTAAACTCTCATGAGCTATTTGGCACAAATTCTCTCCCTCTAAACCATGGTGAGGGCATTGGATAAGTAACTCCCTGAACCTATTCATATACTTCCAAAAAGGTTCATGTTCAAGTTGGAAAAAAGAGAATATTTCATTCCTAAGTCTAATGGTCTTACTAGTGGGAAAGTATCTCTTGAAGAAGATATCAACAAAAGAGTTCCAAGATTTGATAGAACCAACCTTAAGAGTATACACACTTCTTAGCATCATCTTTAAGGCAAGGGAATGAATTTCATCCTCACAACATCAATTGATACCCTAGCCATGTGAATTAATGAATACACGTCATCAAACTCATGAATAAACAAGTAAGGATACAAAGCAAGTAAAGTTGGAAAGCGTGCCAATATAATCCGAGTTAAACTCAAATATCACATCCTTAGGTAGCGATAGGAGAGAGGTCAAAATATGATTGTGGAGAAGTTCAAGCGTCAATGAACGTGGTGGGTCAAGTTCCACTCTTTCAAAAATTGACTTATCAACATTGGTAGGCTTGGGCTCAACATTAACCACATTTGTTTGCTCAAAATTCCCAAGCCCATCATGGACATTAAATGAGTGACAACTTTTTGGTTTTGCAATTTTTCCCTGTTTTTTGGCCTTTTTAGATCTTATATTTTATTTTATTTTATTGTGTTTTTCAATGTCATCTAACTAAGTAGATACACTATAACTCAAAACAAAAAATAAAGAAACAATAAAAGAGACTAGACGAGCATACAATGAACTAAAGGGGGCCATATTTACAATAAGTACCTCAATTTCGCGCCATCGTCTCCAACAATAGTGCCAATTTGTTGGAGTGTTTTTGGGTGAGTAACATGGAAAATTTGTTGTCCTCTAAGACGGTGTGCTAAATCAAGTCACTAGGTATTTTTGGCCCCAACTCTAACCTAGGGAAAGTAATAAATGTCACTAAGCATGATTAGTTAAACTAATTACTCACTAATCCTAATCTAAAATAATTAATTAAACTAAACTAAAACAAACTATGATTAACAAAATCAACACAAAACATCATATTAACTAACAATAACTAGCAAAACATCTAATTGACTAAGAACATATTAAATTTACAAACTAAAAGAACAGAGTGATAGGAGAGTACCTTAAAAACTCAAAAATTTAACCATAGAGGTTGGCCTTATTTTTTGGAGCAAATGGATTATGATTGGAGGTGGATTCTGCACTTATTCTCAATAATCTAACTCAACTGCTCTTAATGTAACCCATTGAGAGCCAAAAACTTAAACTGGTAAAAATGGGTTTTCAAACCATAAGATGAAGGCAAGAGAAAGATCCTGAAGTTTACATTCTTGAAAAAATAAAATGAGAGATTAAGAGTATACAAGAGCATAGAATGATGACTAGGAAAGGGATGTGTTGATTTCAATCCATCAGCAAACAAAAACATGCAAATTTGGGCATTAAACTAGTAAACCAAACTTAACAAAGTAAGAACTTGAATAAAAATGAAGATTAAAGAGAGAGAAAGAAAGCTAATTGCATCAAAACTTCATGACTATTGTGTCTACAAAATGAAACTAAATATATAGTAATCTCTGCTAAACCCTAGGCTAAACTCTACTCCTAAAACCTAAAAATCAAATTATTAAACAAATGGGGGAAAGGGGCTTTAAATAGATCCTAACGCAGTAAATTTGGCACAGTCGTGCCATGTGGCATGGGCAGACCTTGCCAAGTTTCTAAAATTCTACATAGAAATAAAGCAGAAATAGGATTTGACATAGCCGTGCAACCCTTGCCACCTAGTATTAGCAGCCCATGCCAAATTTCTACTTTGTTCTTCTTCCCTCTTCCTCCCACAATTTTTGTGTTTGTTGATCCGATCTTACTTCATGGTTATCCCGGGTTATCCTCCAAGGCTTTCTGGATTAACTTGCCTAATTTTTGACATGCTTGCACTGATTATCCCTCATTTGAGCAATTCTCTTTATTACCTACAAAACCAATCAAAAAACTAATAAACAACCTAATCTGCCCATTATTTGAGCTAAATTTAGATGGGGTGAGGTGTAAAATTAATGCATATTGTGCACAAACAGACGTATTTTGGTTCAGGGAACCATAATAGGGTACACCTTGTCACTCTTTTATTAATGTTCAATTAAAGCTTAGAAGGTAAGAGCCATACTGTATGAACGGATCCCCTTGTCCTATATATACTTTTTGTGTTTCTCCTTATAAATCTTTAGGTAAAGCTCTTCAGGAGAGGGATTATACCCCAAACCAAAAAAGTGAGCCAAAGGGTTCACTTTAAGAAGAGGGGTAAGCACTCCTGATTTCTTCCACAACTGAGATTTGGGTAGGTAGCCTATATTCATCATTGTAGCACTCACCTTTACATTAGAGGAGGGATCGAAGGCAAATGGTACTTCATCTTTTAGATCGATGATAGTACATTCATCAGGTGCAAAACCCCAAACTTTTACGTCATCGTCATCATGCTCCAGCTCTACGATAGGATCTTTCTTCTCAATGCTAGTAATCATTCAATCAGCATTTATGGTCACTAACAGCCCCTGTAAGGATCATGTTGACTTTTTGATGAAAGAATTGAGGATACCGCCTTTTGGTCTGTACTAGGACTTCTATCTCTACAAGGGCCTTTGCATAAGCCTACCAATGGTTTATAAAGGAAGCTTGATTTCAGCTTTTGTGTTTTTCAACATAGAGGGGCACAATCATTTTGCAGTTCTTGAGGTATGATTGGACTGGTCTTTTCCCTTTCTTAAGTCAAGTGTGGCGATTTATAATGTCTTCCATTGTGGATAAGATGTTGGGCTTCGACCTGTTCATTCCATTTCCCTTGTGCAATTTCCATTGGGATGAAGGGAGTCATCCAAGTGTCTTCTTGCTCATCTCCCCATATATGTTGACTTTGTCCTCAATGAGAGGCAATGAGTTAATTACTTCCTCTGTAGTAAAAATTGCGAGGATAGAACTCCATGAATTGGTCCGATTGTTGGGCTTTAGCTTCACTTTGAATGGGCATGGTTCTACCGTCCATCAGATCTTGTATGGGATGCTTTAAAGCCAAACGCTGATTGGTGATGTGCAATTTCCCATTATGATAGTCGCAATATGCATTAATATCATATTTTATATTGCTTTTTTCTTCAAGTATATCATCCATGGGCCTAACGAGCTTGATGAGCTCTTGACTTTCTAGTTCTTTTACTTCTTCTATAGCTTTCACTGTAGGTGTGATGAAGGCCCTACAGGTGCGGCGATGTCTAGAGGACTCTACCTTATTAACCTCATTTATCGCTTTGGCATTCGGGGTCATAGCTTTCTTCTTGTCCTCAAAGGAGCTTTGGTTGATCTAATGAGTATTCTTAGTGCCTTTTTGCTTCTCTTTTTCTACTAATATCCTTGTGTCGTGCAGTTTTATGAATGTGTTCAAGGGTTGAAGTTGCAATTGTTCGTGATAATTAGGCTGTAGATTTCTAATAACCATATAAACTTGTTCTTTTTCTTAGAGACAACTTTCTTTTTCTCTTGTTTTAAAAGTTCTAATCGTGGCGGGTAGTAGGCAACTCCATATTATAAGAATAGTGCGATCGATATTATAAGAATAGTGCTATAGAAACTCTTTGGCTAAACTTTTCCAGGTACTGACCTTATAGGGACCGGAGAATGAAACCAAGTGCTCACCATTTTTCCTAAGGTGATGGGGAATATTTAAAGGCAAAGGGCTATGAAGGAAAAACATAGTAGGAAACTTCCCTTTTGATATGGGTGCATAAAGAGTTGGATCTATAAGTTGATTTCCAAAAAGTTGGGAGCTCATTAAGAGTGGCTCTAGCTTATTTATCTTTTGATCTATTAGTGAGTGTTCTCTATCATGGATCGCATGAACAGAGTGGGCATCCTCATCTCCTTCATTTTGATCTTATGCTCTTGCCCCTTTTTGGTGAAGTAATTTGTAATTCTTTATTGTTCATTAAATTTAGCCTCAAATTGAGTTTTCATTTGGGCTATCAACTGGGCCATACATGTTGTAATTTGTTCAATATTTTCCTTGTGATGGTTATTGTTGATGTCATTCCATGACATTGAATTGGAGATTGAAGACAGAGATCTTACTAATAGACTCTGATGGTCCCTTCTTTAAGAGCACATTTTGCCTCTACAAGCTACAAGGTTTGGGATTTTAGAAAAAAGAAAAGTTTTGCATTTTTAAAAAAGAAGCAAAACAAATTTCCATCAGATTTTGATTTTGGAAAAAAGGTATGAAAAGGTAGAAAAGAAGCCTCAAACCAAATTCAAGACTACCAATATAGATGGAGCCGGAACCTTAAGGTTCCTTTGGGGACCAAGGAGATTGGGAGGAAATGTGGGATGTTCAGTGTGGCTTTGGTCGGACACTGGCTTCCTCTCAATCCATAGTGACATACAAAGTATAATCACTAAGCTACAATGGCATCCTGACTGGGACTATTAGGATATAGTTCTAAGCCAAGTGGCATAAATCCGACTGTTGTTGGGTTCTGACTATAAGTTCCTAATTAGGGCACCTTACATTCCTAGTAGTGCTGTTGATTCTTGGTTAAAAAGGTTGGAAGACACAGACTTATTCTTTGAAAAGAAATGGACTCTTGACATTCACAAAGTTACAATAGAAAAGCCTTAGTATTTATTCAAGGCAATCACTCCTGTGAAAGTCTCACCCAAAGCATATGTTCACAAGACATGTAGCAAAGTCAGCGATGTAATGTCTAGGTGGGATGGAGTTGATCCTTTGTATCTTGGAAGTTGTGTGCTTTGAAGAGATGTGCAGTGGTTCTCCTTAAATGCATTGTTGCAACTAGAGGTGACTGGGACCAAATACCCAGTTGAAATTTTAGGAGCCAGAACCAGACCCGGTTGGAACCAGGTCCCAAAATTTAGAACCGGTCCTGGACCTAGATGGAACTAGGTCCTAGATTTTGGACCCAAACCTGGACCCGACTGGCACCGAGTCCTAGATTTTGGACCCAGACCTGGACCCGGCTGGCACCGAGTCCAATTCCGGGAACCCGGTTCCAAAATAATATTTTTTTTGCTTTCATTTCCCCCCTAGTAAAATAGGAAGAGTAAGGGATTGCAAGAAGTTGAGAACCCATATCTGAAGTCAAATTCCTAATAACCAAATTACAAGGCTAAATTAAATACGAAATGCGCAGCAAAGAAAATTCACATACTTTAAAATAAACTTGGAGAATCAGAAACAATATTAATCATAAACCCACGCACAAATCAAGATTACAAAACGAACAAGAGACCTAAAAATTATTTTAATTCATTTGAAATAGAGAGAGAAAGAGAGGAAACCCATCAAAATAATATAAAACAAACATACAGTAACGAACAACGCTCATGAAGAGAAGAGTTAAAGGTTGAAGGAAGAAATCCATAACGGTCGAGATACATAAAGAGTAAGTTGAGGATAAATTGAAAGCAAAAAAGATAAAAGGTTAAATTGGGTAGTTGGGAGTTGGATTTCGGTACAAAAGATACATCACTTAAAGAATAAGGGTTTACTTTTCTTTTTTTTTCATCAAAATTCTTTAAATTTTGACCGAGTAGTGGGTACTGGGTCTTGTCCGAGTCCAGGTCCAAATTTTCAGGATACATTACTGAACCCGGTTATAACCGGGTCCTAAACTTTTGAACCAGTTCCGAAACCAATCTAACCAGATCTGGGTCCGTACATGCTGGGTCCGAACCGGTTCTAGGTCCGGAACCCAGTACCCAGTTTTTTTGCTCATCCTTAGGCGCAACCGAATGAGAAGGGCTAGCTTTAGTAAGGAGTTCCACATAATTTTGGGGTTAAAGGGATAAACCAAGAGCCATGCTTTACTAGAGGGAACCTAATAAACTTTGAGATCTTACCAAGGTCACGCACATTATACAAATGCATACATGATACAAATTTGAATTGAAAAATGCAACTTCTTAAATGCATTCGTTTCTTCAATTCTAACCCTATTATCTACACATCCCCAATGGAGTCAACACAGAAACTGCCTGTGACCGATGGTAGCCATCCCACGGGCGAGATGAAAAAGAGAAAAAGGACTAGCACTCTTCAAGGCTTGATCGACTATCCCTTTCTCTACTTCATGACCACCTTCTTTCAAGGCAGATGCATCGCATCGGTTTTCTCACAGCGACGTTCCATAGTGATATATGATAGGATGGAATGGTGTTTTAATTTTAGCGAGTTGCTAACATTTTTTTTAAGGAAACGCATAAAACTTTAATTCTACAGGAATTACCCAACTCCTTTTATTAATGAAATCCTTAAGAACAAAAAGCACAACTGAGGCACGTAAGAATTGGCTTTTAAGAAGGAGAAGGATTTTTTCTATAAGATTATGGTTCCTGAGATTCCTAAATAAGGATCAATAAATAACTCCATGGCTGCGAACCACAAGAATGGATTTGGGGGTCAAGGTACGATTTAATGGATGGTAGAAACCAACATTGGATCGCTTGCTTCAATAGCAGCCTCTACTAGAAATGAATGTATTATAATTTATAATTTCCAATTCCAAGCACTAAATATGTTTTTGTGGATTAGTCTTATCTAGTGAGGCATTTATCATGAAGGTAATTCTTTGGTGATTACTTATTAACAATTCATCTTTAAAAGAATTAATTAACATGTACAAGAAAGCAATAAATTTAGGTGATCAATTTATTATGAGCATATGTCTGCTTTGTGAACAAGAATAAAATTATAGGGGACATAATCATAAGGGGTTAAACAAGAACATGTTAAAGAATACTAGAATCAAAGGAAGCAATAAACAAGCTCTTTTCTTTGATTAGTAGCCCTCAGGACCTACCTCGATCCGAGTGGAATGGCAAAGCAATAGTTATTTGCTTTCATTCCCCCTAAGTGCATTAGTGTAGGATAGGGCTAGTCCCTTCCAAAATGGAAATCCTTGTGCAAAAGGTTTTGAGTGAACATTTTGTGGAGTTTCAATAGCATCAAGTTTTGCAAGAGGTTTTGTATGAGGGAAGAGGTAAAACTTTGGTAGAATTTTGCTACAAAGAGAAGTAGAGTGGAGTTTTCTCTAGGATGTATGATATCTTGGTGTATCAAAAAGAGGGCTTCGACCTTTATGGGGGTAGCATGTTGACTTCTCTAAGGAAAGAAATAATTTAAAGAATCTTGATCAAATCATTTTTATTCTCAAATTTTTTAAAACAAGGTACAATGGAGCTTATTTTCATGTAATCAACTAAATTAGAAGTAAGGAACAAGACAAGCCCAGCGACCTGCAGTAGGACCTAGTGGCACCCTCCAGGGGACAAAATCTTACCACTAGAATCCAGTGGCACTTTGAATCATGCCACCGCTCCCTCTTTTGCGTTTAAGAGAATTGTTCGTAAAAGTTATTTCGCAAGGTAAAGTGCCACCCTATTGGTCACAATCTCACTCACTCAAGCTCAAGGTCTTGGGTTTAAGCCCTTATGCTAGTAAATTGCGCAAATCCAAACCTTTTTGCTCTTTTGTAATTATTTTCAAGGTTTTGGGGTTTTAATGCTTTTAAAACTTTCTAGAATTTTTATGCACCAAAAACATTTTACGCATAGGCTAATTATTAGGAATCCAAGCAATTGCATTGCTTTACCCTTGGTAGGTTCGGTACCAGTTGACAACGCATATGACATACATACACGCAATCAATCTAAAATTCAAGAGCCCAAATTTGGTGCTTATAGTTGGGTTCTGCTAAGTGACTTTATTGTGGTGACTAGCTTAACAAAAAGAATTAGTAATAGTCCTCTATGCTTAGGCTCAATTGCTAACTTTGTCAACTTCATGCATGACCGTTGGTTATCTGATGTCCCTTCAACTGGTGCTTTATTAACTTGATGGAATAAGCAGGAATATGGTGATCTTGTGTCATGTAAGTTAGATAAGGTGCTAGGAAATCCACATTGGTTATTCTAACACAGAGGTAAGTCTTTACCTTACTGAACCTGGCATATCCAATCATACAAGCATTGAGATGGTCCTTGCTGATTATGATCAAAATTTGGGGGGGTGGGGTTTCAAGTTTCTAAATTTGTGGGTTGAGCATCCTAGATTCATAAATATCATGGAACAAGGATGGCGGCTGCTAATGGAAGGTTGTAATATGTTGAAGCTTCTTACTAAATTAAAGTATCTGAGGAAGGCTTTTAAGCACTCACATAGGGACTATTCTTATGGATTGTCTGATAAAAGTAAGGCAACCTCTAATGAACTTTTACAATATCAGTAAACCCTACAAGTGCAACCTTTGTGTCATGCTTTTTTGAATGAGGAAAAACTATTACCTAAGAAGTTGTTACGGTTAATAGGAGTGGAAGAATCTATCTTGTTATAGAGGCCTAAAAACAAATATATCATGTTAGAGGATGATCATATTGCTTACTTTTTTCTAACTTCAAATCCAGGCAAGGGAAGTCTAGTATCCACAATGAACTAATTCAGTTCGAAATGCTTACATAGATCCTAGTGAGATTACTAAACTAATCTTGGACTTCTATAGAGAGCTTTGGGATTCTTCTACCACTATAAGGGAAATTAGGGATGATGTTTTCACTCAGGGTTATATTTTGAATTCTAATTAGGGAAATAGTTTGCTGGTTTAAAGAATCACTAGGGAATCAAGAGATGCTTATGGGGGATTGCTAACATCAAAGCCTTAGGTCCTGATCGCTACAACTTAGCTTTAAAAAAATAAAAAAAATAAAAAATAAAAACTTGGCTTGTGATTGCAATTGATTGCTACCAAGTTATGATTGCATTTTTACAGGGGGTAAGCTATAAAAGGTTGTTAATTCTATCCTTTTAATCCAGTTGCTAAGGTTGAAAACCCAACAAATATACAAGAATATCGGCTTACTACTTTTTATCCTATTATTTACAAAATAATAGTAAGACTACTAGTTAACAGACTCTTGGGGGTCCATGGTAATTTAGAGGGGTTAGAGCAAAGTGCTTGTAACACCCCAACCCCCCTCCCCCAAGGGCTAGTGATGTTAGCAATTTGTTAATTTCTGGAATAAGACGGACCGAGTTCTGCCTAAACATTGACCATATCACGAGCTCAAAGCCTTACATTACTGTCCCTACAATAAATAAAAACATAAAAGACATATCCGCAAGGTTAACGGCTACATGCCGGAGACCACAACTCTACGGGCGCATGCCCGAAGTACATCAAGTATAAAGTACAATAATAAAGAAAGGAATAAAAGATACAGCTCAACCGATCACACATCCAGAGCATTGGGGTTTACATCCTAAAGATAAATGACTTTAGTTAAAAGGATGTATGACTAATCATATGGTTGACTCACATGGTCATTCAGAGAGAATTCTAGCCAATATGCATTACATGAGATATATCAATTAACTTACATATGCAAAAGGATCTACGAATACATTACATTACACTATTTTACTTACAATTCTATAGTATAAGTGCTTAACGTTTTTTCCAAAGCAAAAAGGGCAACTCGGTTTACATAAACCACCTTCTACCTGTCATATTAGGAATACAGGGAAAAGGGGAAATAGATAGAGGGTGAGCTACCACCCACTCAATGAATGTTTCTCAACTCTGTAAAAACAAAACAGTTGCAAACAATATCGATAAGTAGCAAGTACACCACATTTATACTAATATTATCGTATTAGACAGGTAAGACTTCAAAAGAAAACTTCCTTCTCCAATTTGAATGAATCCACTAAGACTAATGGCCACACTGTAGCGTCTATACCTCACTAAGGATTGTCATTCGAACTTATAGCCAAGTAAGGTGACTTAACAAAGGTTAAAGAAGAAAAAGAAATCCTCATTGACATGTTTAAAACACAATAAACCATTTCACCTCAAAACAAATAATTTACAATCAATCTTAGCCCATTAAAGCATTATGCTCTTTGCTAAATTCCCGAAATAACAAAGATAAGTATTCCAACAATTTGCTCACATATCGGGAAAATAAGATTGTTTTGTTTTGGCATAAGATTACACAAATGTGCTAGTTAGGAGCGGTCCACACTCGCCCTATGTGAGATCTACACTCACAATTCGTATTATCCCCGAAGCATAACATAACATTAGACCTTTATGCTTGTCAGGGTCTACTAGGGTTCCCACTTTTGGGTCTCCTACCTAAGCATTAGGGTTCCTGCAAACCAGGTCTGTTCCCTAACCATGGCCACTTAATAAGCACTTATCTCAGCCACTTTAATTAAACCAAATCATTTTAGTTATTTAAACCCCTGCCACAAGCAGTAAAGACTTTTCCTAACTTCAAGTAAGTCACAAGCCTTTCATTTTAATAAGTTGCTTACAAAATGATAATTATGCTTATCAAGCCAAAATAATTTTCATAATTGTATTATCGATTTATAGTTCTTTAGCTTCAAAAGGAAAAGTTACTCAAGTTCATTTTGAGTTTACTAATTCAAAGCCTTACTCTTTATATAACTTACCAATATATATAAATTGCAACTTGGTTTAGCAACAAAACATTTTTACTCATTTCTAAATTCGTTTCAATCCTCCGTATGTAAAAGATGAAGTTTAAAACAAGTTTATGTTCTGGGCCATCACCATGCTCAATTGAAGTTCTTATTTCAAATTATTTAATCCGTCGAACCATTCAACTGAACCATTCAACTGAATCATCCTGCGGTTGAAAAAAATGTCCACGCTAGAGGTAATTTCAGCAACTAAAATAGGAAACGAATCGACAAATAAATGAGAATTACCTAAAGCAGTTCGGGTTAGCTAGGTACGAGATAGGTAAACCTTTTCGTAAACCTCCCTACGCTATTCTAATTTCATACAACTAACACGCAATAGTTTCATCATATTCAAGGTTTAACGACTAACAATTACCACAACTGTTTTCAGCTCCAGCAATTCAGCAGAATCAGCCTAGTATCACGCTTATGAACTCAATTTGTAATGCTGTGAATAATTCAACATCCTGGGCTCCCTCCTCACAGCACCTCCCATGCAACCAATAAAAAATCATCAAATTCCACTCAATGACTCAATCCCAAATTCATTGAATAATCAAATTCAGTTTCGATTCTACATCATCATTGCCCAATAACCAAACAATCCCACAGACACCAAACTGTCATGCAAAAGTTATGGCAGCACATAATCAAAAATTAGGATATACTCAATGCATAATCTGACCCACGATCAGAATTATAACACATTTAAATCCCAACAACAGATTCATGCAACCTAATTAATCACATGCTACTCAACATCTCAATGCAGGGGGATATAAAATTTGTGAAATTACTAATAATTTGAAGAGATTAAGAAAACGCACCTCGTTCGAAGCTTAAGGACCCAGCTTAGGCTTTGGTTTGAGCTGGCTTGCATGGTTTGGTTTGCTCCCCCTTGCTCTCGACGAACCACCCACTACTCTACCTCTAATTTGGCGTCGTCGCACGGTCAGAATGTCGAGTCGCCCATCTCGGCCCGCTGGCTCTATCGCTCGGTCTTTCTCTCTCTCTCTCTCTCTCTCCCTCTCTCTCTCTCTGTTGTCGAGCTCCTTGGGGTTGCAGCGCAAGGCAAGTGCAGCAGTGGTCCGCAAACCAGTCGTCGGTGTGACGACAGCACACTATCGCCCTCCCTCTCTCTCTCTCTTGTTCATGCCAAAAATGTATTATTTTTACGATACTTTTATGGCCGATTTATGCTCGTTATAATTGTTATTTTTAGATTTTTATTTTATTTTATTTTATTTTGTAAGTATTGAATAAATTGAGGAAAAGCTTTGTAAAAAAAGGCAAAATAAAATACACAAAAATAAAATAAATCCTAAAAAAAACCTACCCTGCCCACGTGCCCGGCACATGACCTTCCCCCCTCTTTATTTCTCATTTACTCTCTCTCTTTCCTCTCAGGTCTCACGAAGCAAAAGAACCCAAAAACTCCCCCCCCCCCCAATTCACAGTCTTCATCTTCATCCACCTCCTCTCTCTGTCTCTAGAACCAGAACACCACTACCATCTTTATCTCCACCTTCTTCAGCGCCAGCGCAGCACTACCAGCACACCACCATTCTCACCCATCACCGAATTTCACGCAGGAACTACCAGCAAACCCCCATCATCACCGTCTATGGCACGCATGAATCGAGGGTCAAGATTGAAGCCTGCTCGGGTATAAATTGAAGAATTCGGCTCCAAAGCTAGGGTTAGAGAGGTATAATCTAGGTTTTTAGTTTTAAATTTTTGGGTTTTCAATTATGGTTTTGTTTTTAGTTTGAAAATTCTAGTAATCTAGGGTTTGTTCTGTTGCTCAAGATTTTGGTTCGAATTTGTAACAGCCATTTCGGGCTGAATTTGGGGTTTAATTTCGTTCATGTTTTTACGAGTAATTTTAGGTTTAATTTCAAGTTTCAATTTCGGTTTCCAAGAATTCAGCATTGTTCTTGTTTGAAATTCATATATTAGATCTGTTTAAGCTTTCCAAATGCTTGTAATGTAGTTAGATTTTGTCAATTCCGAGTTATAATCACAAGGATTGTGTGAAAATTTCAAGAGAAAGGCTCGGTTTGAGGTTAGTTGACGCATGGTTCAAGGCCCTATTTTGATTTTCTGGTCCACATCTTCAATGTCATCTTCCCATGGCCTGGGTTTGAATCCTACTCTTCATTCATGCTTTGTTCTTGTTGGATATTACTGAGAATTCGAACTCGCTTTGCTCAATTTTCTGGTTTTCTTGGTTTAGTTGAATCGAATATGTTCTGATGTTAGTTAAATTAATTAGAATAGCATATTTTGGATTTGGCAACTTGCTCTATTTATGCTCTTCAATTATGATTGCTGAGGTGTGTTTGTTGAGTTGATTTTGTTGGTTGATGATAGTTGATTTTTGTTGATGATGTTCTGAGATTTTATTTGGTCGTGACTTAGCAGAGATTCTTGTTGATGATTCGGTTTCCCTTCTCCCGCTATGCTTCACAGTCCCTGTTAGTACTCGAATGTCCTGAGCTTGTGGGTTAATTTCTGCATCTGTGACTTAGCTGATTGCTGAATTGTTCATGGATATGCCATGAGTTTTGGCTATTGATGGGTTTGATCTATACGATTTGGTTTACGCTTTGATTTCACCCCCCTGAATTCGATTTCCCTTCCCTTTAGCTTGATTGAATTGTCGAATGCTCTTCATGCATCTTGACCCCTATTTTTTAATAGCTCACATAATGAAGCCAGCCTAGAGTTGGTCTTTCCCCCACTTTTAAGAGTAGAGTGATAAAATCAAGTTTATTTATTTTTAGGATGTTAATTACTAAACATTAGACTTGTACTTGTTTGTGCTTAGTTCCAACATAACCTTAGAATTTGATTCTCAATTCATGAGGTCTCTTGAAGTTGCTTTATTGAGATACATGTAGTTGATATAGGTTAATTAGTTTAGTTTACCAATTAAGTAACCTTAACCTTATCCTCATCCCTGTGGAGATGACCCTCAAGTACTACAGTGAAAGCTATACGCTTGCGGAACTTTATTTTTCATTCAAAATCATCATACATCTCTCTTTCTTCCTCTCTCTCTATTTTGTGGTCAAGCTTGAGGGTCGCGAGCTGGGAAGCAGAGCTTATCCCCTCCTCTTTTTTCGCAAGGAGCCAAGCTCCAGCCCAGCCCCCCCTTTATTAGTTCCATTTTATTTTTATTTTTTTTGGTTGTTTAATCCCACTTATCAAACCGAATTCGGTCCTAAATAATCTGTTCTCGCTTAATCTCAACCTAAATATCCTCACACAACTTGCTAATTTCGCATAATTACACCTCGACTTAATTTTAATGAACTCACTCATTTCACGTAATTGCGCAGTAAATTGGGAAAATTAATAAAATTACTCCATATAAATATTACACCTAATTAGTACGTAAAAAAATATTCTAACGTGGCCAATTAAATATAGCACAGTTAATGAAAATATTAATCTAAACAGTTAGCCTCGGATTAAGGACCCGACTATTACAATCTTCCCCCTTAAAAGAATTTTGTCCTCAAAATTCTAATATCTACAGTTCAGTCATTCATAACATGTGTATACACATGGCTCGATCTATACCACTCATAATAGAATTCGAAATCTTGTTTTACAATTACTTGTATCTTTTAAATCGAAAAAAAGGCTTATAGTATCCAGTCTTCTCCTTGCCAATCCTCTTTAAGTATCTGCCCACTCTATTTGGGTGTCGAGGGCAAATCCTATAGAAGAGGAGCAAATGAGTTGGAGTAGAAACCATACTAAACTTATTTCAAAAGGGACACAGACCTTTAATTATATAAACACTATCCACATCATGACCAATAACTTTATGTATATGCATCGCTATGAGTCGGCATCTAAAGGTATGAGCCATAACATATAAAGGCTACATGCATGCGGTTTCACTCTAAAACATGAATTCAAATCAATTTCGCAATCGAGACGGTTAAGCTGGAAACTCCTATAGCACATCAGAGTAATAAGGGCATGACATAACATCACGTAGCATTATTTTAGTACAATGACATCGCATAGAATCAACAACTCAACATTCTCATGCCCAATAATCATAAGCAACACGGATCAGTCTAACATTATATAAACAAGCAACTTACAAGAGGATAACATATGCAGCTACCAATTATCAAGCAAGGAAAGAACTTGGTGAAGCTATATAACAAGAATGTGGGTTGATGCACAGTAAGAGTCCAGCATAGGTTTGTACATTAATTATTTAAGGGAGGTAGATAAATGGTTTCTTGGTTGTGGTAGGTTTGGCACAAGGTTCATATATCTAGTGTTGCCTTTGTACAGCTCAACTATCATTCTACGAGGGTTTAACTGTTGGGGTAAGGTGGTTTCATATAGGCATTCCACCAAGAGACTTGTAGTTTTGTAAGGGATAAGGACTCTAAATATTGATTTAGAGTTCCTAGGTAAATACCTCAGCAATAGCACTTAGGTGAGCAGGAAATTTCTAGCCAAAATCTATAGTTATGAAGACAAGTAGACACGGTAATCATAAGAGCTTTGCCGATGGAAAGACCTATCCTAGGGTCCCAGTTTAGAGCTAGTCACTTCTAAGTCATAGAATAATATAAATACATGGGTATGTTCATGGATTTGTCTCTAGGTCCCTTTGCACCTTTATTAGAATATCACAAGTTATAACATAGTACAACCAAGCCACGCTAGGGTATGTATTTCAGTTAATTACATTGACAACTATGCTTCACAACTCGGTAAAGGGATACGACACAGACTCCAATATGACCCTGAGTACAACCAACACATTATTGGATTCCTTAAGGTGCTCATAAACAAGCACATACACATGTAGATGTAACTCGAGAAATGGTAGCGTTGATATGGAAAATGGTATCATGCCTAGCTACAAGACGACTACAACAACGGGAAGGCCAAACATATAACCAAGGTATAGTAAGACAGCATTGGAAACAAGCATGATGGCTGGCAAAGCACCACCCAAGGTTCCCTATGAAATTTACCATGCATTGTATAAACGCTTCATAAAGAACACAATATAGGATAGCTCAGTCACGTTTGCCAGTGCACTCATTCGAATTATGTCAACGATCATCTTACCCGCACACATCCATAACCCTTAAAGTCATATATCATGGTTACACTAGCATACTATATGGTCAAGCATGGATTGCACAAAGGCAAATAAATGGAAAGGTAAATGCCTAAGGCCACCACATCACGCATTAAGTGCATATGTATACAATTGCTCAAACTTTATCATGAGATAATAGAACTCATGGAGTGCAAGTAGCAACTCAGAGATCATACAAGTAATGGTTCACATAGGTTAAATCATTTAACTAATCCAGCCACTTGCTTAACCAAAATTCAAGATAAGCAACTCTAATGAAGTGTCTTGACTATACTGTTCATTCATAAAACACATATCTGATCTTGCATAACAAACTTAGATAACTATATAAGCTTCTATAGGCATTAGGTTGTAGATAATGCTATGGTTATGCTTTAAAACATTCAGGTGCCCAGTAGTGTCCCACGAAAGAACATCTAGGCGAGTATACATGAGTGCAACCCTCATTTATAATCTAGGGTTGAAGGTATGCCTTGGGTTTGTACAAACTTATTAGAAGCTAGATGTCAATTAGCTAACAATGGTTTAGGGTAAGGACAGTGGTATTAGTGGCCTAAAGGATACGCAATGTGCTCCTACGTGGTACGTCTATCTCATGAGGTGATCGTAGGTATCTTAGGAGCTCGAGGTAAAGAAGGGAAGGTTCAATCTCCTATAGAGCTTTCTGGTTTTCGCACTTGGTGTTAATTCTTAAGAAGATGTTGGAAAGGTTTAGATAGTTGCCTCAGGAGGTAAAGAAGTGATACATGTGGTATAACAATTCCAAAGTCTATTAGGTTCTTCCTTTTATTTCCTCTCTATGTGTGTTGGGGTTTGATATAACCAAGACACTATCAATCCTACAACAAGAAAAGTGTTTCGTACTAGGACAAGCATAACACCTAGCTGACTCATGAGTAACAATAGTTGCATGTTGGGAAGTAAGGAAGACTCTTAATATAAATACAAATCCAGATTAAGACCACATATAAGTATTAATGGTAAGTATACGAAAGGCTCAGAATAACACTTATACAACAATCAACAGGACCCCATCACAACTACCCATATTGATATGCATGTATATGAAGGTCTCACTTAGTTCCCTTAACAATTTAGAATTTACATAAAAAGGGGTATCGTCTAAAAGAACCTTCATTTATGAAAAGTAATCTTTTAATCACTTACTAACAACTCATTGTTAATGCATCGAGCAGCGTATGCATCTTGGCACATAGGCATCTAAAACATTTGGTTATACACATAAACTTATGCTCATGGAACTAGACTCGAACATTATTGTAAAGTGAGTGCAAGTATTCAGATGCAACAGTAAGGCTTAACCAAATAATTGGAAAGGTCTTTTAATGCAAAAGAAAAACCTTAACTCACTAATTAAGAAGGACTTTAACTTTCAAAGTCTCTAGGAATCAAAAACAGAAACTGTTTCACTGCTTCTAACCCTTTCTCTACCAACCATTGAGGACGTCTGCTCACTCCATTATGGGGCCCAAGGAGCAAATCGTACCTTAGGAGCAAAGAATGAGCTTAGAGTTAAGACTTTTCTAATCGTTTGAGTTCAAACCAACCATACTTTAAACTTTCGATTTAAATCACCAAGGTGCATATACAAAACAATTATTGATTAAGGTAACACTTAGCTTATTCATGAGAATAAAAGTCATTCAGCCTATACTCTAGCAAATGGCTTACTTATTCAATCAATCAACCCACTCAAGTCACAGATAGTCAATCAAACGCACCAACATTCATAGCAAAAACACATTTACGCACAAAAGCACGGCATATGTCACATCATCACAAACACATTTCTAGATGGCTATATGAAATGCAAGACTCAAGTAGCGGATTGTGGTCACAAGACCTTACTCTGATACCATATGTAACAGCCCAACCCCCCAGGGCTAATGATGTTAGCGATTTCTTAATTTCTACAACAAGACGGACAAAGTTATGCCTAAAAATTGACCATATTCTAGGCTCAAAGCCTTACATTACGGTCCCTGTAATAAATGAAAACATAAAAGACGTATACGCAAGCTCAACGACTACACGCCGAAGACCACAACTCTACGGGCCACACGCCCGGAGTACACCAAGCATAAAGTACAATAATAAAGAAAGAAATAAGAGATACAGCTCAATGGATCACACATCCAGAGCATTGGAGTTTACATCCTAAAAATAAATAAGTTTTCCTAAAAGGACGTCTAGCTAGTCAGATGGTTGGCTCAAACGATCATTTAGAGCGACTTGTAGCCAATATGCATTATATGAGCTATACCAATTAACTTAATATGCAAAAAGATCTACGAATACATTACATTACACTATTCTACTCACGATTCTATACATATAAGCGCTTAACTTCTTTTTCCAAAGCGAAAAAGGGATTCCAACTCGGTTCACATGAACTGCCTTCTACCTGTCATATCAGGGACTTGGGGAAAAGGGGAAATAGAGAGGGGATGAGCTACCACACGCTCAGTGAATATTTCTCAACTCCGTAAAAACAAAACAGTTGCAAGCAATACCAATAAGTAGCAAGCACGCCACATTTATACTATTATTATCATATTAGACAAGTAAGACCTCAAAAGAAAACTTCCTCCTCCAATTTAAGTAAATCCATTGAGACTAATGGCCACACTTTAGCATATGTACCTTACTAAGGATTGTCATTCGAACTTATAGCCAAGTAAGATGACTTAACACAGGTTAAAGAAGAAAAAGAACTCTTCAAATTTGGCCTATTAAAGGAACTGTGCTCTTTCTAAATTCCCAGTATAACAAAGGTAAGAATTCAAACAATTTGCTCACATATCTTTGGTTCCCACATACTGAGTCTATTTCCTAACCATGACCACTTAATAATCACTTATCTTAGCCACTTTAATTAAACCAAATCATTTTATTTATTTGAACCTCTACCACAAGCATTAAAGACTTTTCCTACCATCAAGTAACTCACAAGCCTTTCATTTCTTAATTTAGTGTCGGCAGAGGATAATGATAGATTATTGTAACCCATTCAAGATTCCAAAATCAAAGAAGCTATTTTCCAAATGGATAAGTTTAAAGCTCTAGGGCCTGATGGATTTGGAGTAACTTTCTTTCAAGACTACAGGCACATTGTTAAAGAAGAAGGGTGCACTGTGGTGAGGTCCTTTTTTGATGAAGGAAAGCTCCTTAGACAGATTAATCATACACTAATAGCATTGATTCCAAAAGTGAGTAACCCAACAACGACTAATCAATTCTGACCAATTAGCCTTTGTAACACTATTCACAAAATTATCTCAAAAATCATTGCTAATCGCATGCACCCGATTTTGAAAAAAATCATAGATCTAGTCCAAAGTGCATTTGTGTGTAAACGATCCATCCATGACAATAATCTACTTATGCATGAAATAATGAACAAAGTCAAAAGAGTGAAGGGGAAAAACGCATAGGTAGCACTAAAACTAGATATGGAAAAGGTATATGAAAGAGTTGAATGGAACTTTCTATTTAGTACATTACATATATTCAACTTCCATCCCAAATGAGTAGAATTGATTAAAGCATGTATATCTATTGTTTCTTATTCCGTTATCGTTGTTCAAGAACCAACTCAACCAAAAGCTTAAGCTGATGGTTGAAGGCTTAGGAATAGATTTATACTCTAATACATCCCCTCACGTGAATGCCTTTTGGGCTTGAAGCATTGCTGCTACAAAGGCTCCCCTACCGTGCACGATAAATCAATATAGGGGTTACTGCAATTCGAACTCATGACATCTCGCTCATAAATACTCTAATACCATGTTAAATTTTTGTATGAATTGGGCAATTAGAGTTATGCACATAAGCTCAAATGAGATTCCAAATCCAAAAGCAATTGGCAATGGTTGGAGTAACTCACAAGTTTATATACATGCTCAAACCCTTGATTTTTTATCAATGAGGAACAAAACCCACCTTTCATACTCCAACACACCCCCCCTCACGTGTAGGCTATTAATATAACACGTGTACACAATTTTAATCAAATGGGAACGGTTGCAAATCAAGATCGAGCACCTGCTCTGATACCTTGTTCAAGAACCAACTCGACCAAAAGCTTAAGCTGATGGTTGAAGGCTTAGGAATAGGTTTCTGCTTTAACAATCATGAATGATGATGTATGTGGTTTCTTTTCGCCTACAAAAGGTATTAGACAAGGGGATCCCTTATCACCCTATCAATTTGTTATCTGCATGGAGGCCTTAAATAGGGCTCTTCGAAAGGCACTTTGGCAAAAGAAATGTGGGATTGGAATTAAGCTCTCTCCCAGAGCTTCCAAAATTTCATATTCACTTTTTGCAGATGATAGTCTTCTTTTCTGTTGAATTAACCTTGAGAGTTGTCAAGAACTTAGTTCGATCCTGAATAGATTTTGTCAAAGTTCTTGTCAACTTATTAACTTCCAGAAATAATCACTAACATTCTCTAGTAATGCTACGACACAAGAAAAATAATTTGTCTCTTCTATATTCAATATCACGCACCAAGATAATCTTGGTAAGTACATTGGTTGCCTAGTGTTTAAAGACATACCAAAAACAGAAAATTTCTCATAATTGGTGAACAGAACGTTTGAAAAATTGCAAAATTGGAAAACAAAGTATACTTCTAAAGCAGGAAAAGTGGCTTTAATCCAAGCGAATATTGAATGTATGCCAGCACATACAATGTAGTGTTTTCAACTTTCTAAAGAAACTAATCGCCAAATTGATAAGATTAGCAAAGATTTTTTCTGGGAAAAATCCAATGAAAACAAAGGTTTGTCTATGATATCTTGGACAGGGTATGCCGACCTAACAAGGCTAGGCGACTTGGATTAAGAAAAATAAAAGTAGTAAATAGTGCTTTCCTTAGCAAATTAACCTGAAAATTGTTCCATGGTCAGAGCCTCTAGATGAAACAAATGCAAGGAAAATATCCAATTGATGAGAATTTGTTTTTCACACAACCAAAGAAATCGGATTCTTGAGCTTGGAAGTGCACACTCAAGAATCGACAATAATTTCGAAAAGAAATTCGATGGAAGGTGAGTAATGGAATAAGTACTAATTTTTGGTTAGACAATTGGTGTGCTAATGATAGTTTAGCAAGTTTACTTAATATTACAAATAACTCCTTTATTGATACCTCTTTGAAGGTATAACATTTCATCATGGGAAACAAAGAATGGGACGTTGCCAAACTCCAGTCACTAGTAGGCTCAGTCCAACTACAGTTAATTCTCACAATATCGATCCTTTTTAATCTAATCCCCGGCTCAGTATGTTGGGGACTATTAGGTAATGGTGAGTTCTCTACAAAATCAGCGACTTTGGCAACACATGGATTAAATTATGAAAATCCATTAGTGTGCGAATATAATTGGATTTGGAAACTTAATATCATGTCAAAGTTAAAAAAAATTCTATGGCAACTTTGTCATGTATCACTTCCCACTAAAGGAACCCTATTTAAAAGAGGTATGAATATTGATCCTCTTTGCCCTTTTTGTCAATCTGGAATTGAGGATGCAGATCATCTTTTTTCACATTGTCAAATTACACAGGAATGTTGGAGACTAGCAGTCTCCCATAACTAAATAGATTCTAGCTTTGTATCTAGCTAACAGAATAGTATTTTACAAAGGCTGTCGAGTGCTAGAACCGCTACCTCCGCAGTTAAAATAGATAGAGTAGTTGCGCTACTTTGGAGTATATAGAAAACAACAAATAACATGTTTCGCAATGAAACACCTAATTCCAGGAAGTACATTAACAAGAGCCAAAAAAGTTGGCGATGAATAGTATTTTACAAAGGTTGTCGAGTGCTAGAACTGCTACCTCCGCAGTTAAAATAGATAGAGTAGTTGCGCTACTTTGGAGTATATAGAAAACAACAAATAACATGTTGTTTCGCAATGAAACACCTAATTCCAGGAAGTACATTAACAAGAGCCAAAAAAAGTTGGCGATGAATGGTATATTAGATATAAACTCACACAAACATTACATCCATCAACCCCAAATCAGTCAGCCGTCAACCGTAAAAAGACTCACTGGGTAGCATAGAGAAGACCACAAGGCAGGGTCATCAGTATCAACTTTGATGGAACCAAAACTTCACAAGGAGTAGCAGGAGGCTTCATTCTCGTAATTGAGAAGGGAGATTTATTCAAGCATCAGTATTCTATTTGGGAGCGGTGTCAATTTTGGTAGCAAAAGCAACAGCTATGAGAAATGGCATCAAAGCGGCAATACAAGCAGGTTTTACTGATATCCACATTGAGGGAGACAATAAAATTATCATCTAAGCAGTTCAAAGCCAAATTCAAGCGCCATGGAAGATCCAAGTTTTGATACAAGATATTCACACTTACATCCAACTTTGTAAGAATGTTCTTATTACTCATATTTTTAGGCAAGGAAATTGCGCAGCCGACTGGCTAGCAAAGCATGGTCTATCATTACATTCCACAGTAGTGTGGAATGGGGTTCTATATAGGGATCTTCTTTGTATCCTCTATGAGGATAATCTAGGAAGAACCCTTAAGAGAAAGGCTACCTAGATTGTATTCTTACCTTTCTTACCAAAAAAAAAAAGCCTTTCATTTCAATAATTTGCTTACAAAATCATAATTACACTTGTCAGGCCAAAATAATTTCTATAACTGTATTATCGTTTTATAGTTCTTTTACCTTCAAAGGAAAAGTCACTCAAGTTCATTTCGAGTTTACTAACTCAAGAAGTTGCTCTTTAAATAACTTACCAGTACATATAAATCGTAACCTGGTTTAGCAACTAAACATTTTTAGTCGTTTCTAAATTCATTTCAATCCTTCGTGTGTAAAAGAGGATGTTTAGAACAAGTTTATGTTCTTGGGGTATCATCATGCGTAATTGAAATTCTTATTTCAAATGATTTAGTCCATCGAACCATTTAGCCTAACCAATCAGCTAAATCGTCCTGTGGTATAAAAAAATGTGCACGCTAAAAGTAATTCGGCAACTAAAATAGGAAATGAATCAACAAATAAACAAAAATTACCTAAAGCACTTCGGGTTACCTAGGTACGAGATAGGTAAACCTTTTTATGAACCTCTGTATGCTCTTCTAATTTCATACAATTAACACAATAGTTTCATCACAGTAAAGGTTTAATGGCCAACAATTATCGAAACTATTTTCAATTTCAACAATTCAGCAGAATCGGCCTAGTATCACGCTTATGTACTCAATTTGCAACGCTGTGAATAATTCAATAACCCCTCCTCACAGCACCTCCTACAAAAAAAATATATCAAATTCCACTCAATGATTCAACCCCAAATTCATCAAATAATCAAACTCAGTTTCGAT
Source organism: Selenicereus undatus (assembly GCA_017589665.1). NCBI lineage: Eukaryota > Viridiplantae > Streptophyta > Magnoliopsida > Caryophyllales > Cactaceae > Selenicereus > Selenicereus undatus. The sequence continues at coordinate 28,371,528 of JACYFF010031958.1, read as the reverse complement.
TCCACATCATCGCCTGATTCTCACAATCAAACAATCCCATGGTCGCCAAACTGTCATGCAACAGTTATTACAGTGCATAATCGAAAATCAGGATATACCCAATGTATAATCTAACCCACAACCTGCATTATAACACATTTAAATCCCAATAACAGATTCATGCAAGCTGATTAATCACATGCTACTAAACATCTCAATGCAAGGGGATGTAAAATTTATGAAATTACTAATAATTTGAAGTGATTAAGAACAGCCACCTCGCTCCAAGCTTGAGGACCCGACTTAGGGTTTGGTTCAAGTTGGCTTGCATGGTTTGGTTCACTCCCCCTTGCTCACAACGCGCCACTTGCTATTCCACCTCCAATCTGGAGTCGTCACACGGTGAGAACGGTCATCGAGCCGCCCATCTCTGGCCCGCTGGCTCTATAGCTCAATCTGTGTGTGTGTGTGTGTGTGTGTTATCGAGCTCGTCGGGGTTGTAGCGCATGGTAGGTGCGACGGTGGTCCGCAAACCTATCGCCGGTGTGACGGCGGCACACCACCGCCCTCCCTCTCTCTCTCTCTCTTTCTTCCTCTCTCTCTCTCTCTTTCTTGGTCTCGCTTGGGGGTCGTGGGCTAGGAAGCAGAGCTTCCCCCCTCTTTTTTTTACAAGGACCTGAGCTCCAACCCCACTTTTTTGGTTCCATTTTGTTTATTTATTTTTATTTAGTTGTTTAATCCCACCTATTAAACCGAATTTGGTCCTAAATAATCTGATCTCACTTAATCTCGACCCCAAATACCCTCACACAACTTGCTAATTTCGCATAATTACGCCTCAACTTAATTTTGACGAACTCAGTCATTCACGTAATTGCGTAACAAATCAAGAAAATTAATGAAATTACTCCGTATAAATATTACACCTAATTAGTACGCAAACAAATAGTTTAATACCCAATTAAATAGAGCACAGTTAATGAAAACATTAATCTAAATAGTTAGCCCCGGATTAAGGACCCTAGCTATTACAGTGCCTTTGTACGTTCATGGGAGAAGTATTCAAGATAATATATTATTGGCTAATGAATTAGTCTATGTGTACAATCGGAAGGCCATCTCTGCAAGAGCTGAACGTAAGCCTATGACACGGTGTAGTGGGATTTTTTCGTGAGGGCTATAGAAGGTTTTGGGATGCCTTTGAAATTTAGGCAGCTTAGGCAGACATGTATTTCTTTCTCTTCCTTTTCTATACTAGTTAATAGCAGTGGGAGGGGGCTCCGTTTGGTCCTTAGAAAATTTGGTGGAAAAAAAAGTTGAAGGAAAAAAAAGTGAAGGAAAAAAGGTAGGGAGAAAATGAATTTTTTTCTTTTGTTTGGATTGAGGAAAAACATACAAGAATTTGGATGAGAAATTTGAATGTTGATGAACTGCTTGAATCATGTTGATGTCATCTAAGCAATGCGAGGTTGGAGAAGGTTGAGAATTTTCCTCAAACTTTCTTCACAATTTTATGAGGGAAATTTTATCACTTATTTTTAATAATTTTTCTACCTAACTTTCCTCCATTTTTTTTTAATTTGTGATTTTCTCTAAACCAAACATAAAAAAAAAATTAACTTTTCCAAAAAAATTTCTCTCCACCAAGTTTTCCAAGGTCCAAACGAAGCCTAAGGGAAACAGGGATTGCAGCAAGGTGATTCATTATCACCTTATCTCTTTGTCTTATGTATGGAGGTTTTTGGTAGGATGGGTAAACTAGCAACTCAATAAGATAATTTCAAATTCCACCCAATGTGTAAGCAAATTCAGTTAACTTATCTGGTGTTTGCAGATGACTTGCTTGTTTTTACAAGATGGGATGCTACTGTGATTGATAAGGTTCCTGAGCTACTAATAGTGTTGGGGAATGCTGAGGACCTAAGGTAAATAGAGCCAAATTTTATGTTTATTTTAGGGATGTGGATGAAATCCAATAACGCGGGATTTTGCTCTCATGTGGATTCACTACAGGGAAGCTGTTATTTAATTCTTCCTTTGTTTGCTACTAGATCGTCTTTTACCGTATGTCAACCTATGATACAAAAAAATTTGGATAAGCTAAATGGTCATCGAAGTTACTATTATATGCTAGTAGGAAGAACTTCATTACTTCCATTGTTTTTAGCATACAGTCTCTTTGGAGTGATAATTTTCCCTCCCTCAAAAAGTTATCAAGATAATTAAGGTAGCTCGTAGAAATTATCTCGAGTCAAGAAGGCTTGACAAACATGATTTATCTCCTTTGATTTGGCAAGTAGTGTGCAGACAACGAGCAGAGGAATGGCTCAACTTTAAGGAAATACTTAGCTGTAATAAAGCTTTGTTGCTACAATTGGTTTGTAAACTGTCAAATATGAAGGGCAAGGTATAAGGGAAGTAGGCGCATGCGTGCCATCTGAAGAAAACTGATGTATGGAGTGTTCACGCTACTACAATTGATTCATGGGTTAGGAGAAGCCTCTTTAGGGTGAGGGATGAATTTATACTAAATTGTATAGGTGTCCAAGTTACAGAAGAGCAAATGTAGGTCTGCATAGCCAATAGTTCAATTAACATTAGCAAGATGTACTCCACACTGAGGATTGAAGGCAGGACGTCTCACTAGCATAAGATTGTGTGGGATACAACAATTGTTTCTAGGCACGCTTTTATTTTGTGCCAGCAAAGGTTCCTAAAGGAAGCCAGACTTGTATGCTTAATGCATCACCATGCAAATCTGTGTTCCTTGTGCAATTAAGAGATTAAGTCTAGCAGTCACCTCTTCTTCAGATGCCTTTTCAGCCAGTAAATACGAAGGAATTATTAGTTTGGTTGGGGCTTCATTCCTAGCAGGGCATTTGCCATGGACACATAAGATCACATGGTTTTTAGAGTCTGTTAAGGGGAACTTCACAAAGTTCATGCAGCAACTAGTTTCCTTCATTGTTCACAAGATTAAGTATACTGTGTGCAATAGCGTCAAACAAATTAAGGGTAAGGAAGGGATACAAAGTTTACATTAGATGGTCTACAATGCTATTCCGTGAGTATGGCTAGGGTTCATATGTAAATGTCATCCCTTTTGGAGCAATGAACTCCTTTAACTTTTGTTCCCAAAAAGAAATGCACCAGTAATTTGTTATTTACTAAGAGTAATATTATGTGGTTAACAAATTTACATTGGTTATATATTATACAAGTGTCAAATATATGTTGTGTGAAACATTGCTTATGATTATACCTGGAAAATAGGTCATTCGGTTCGAATATGGATCGGGTTAAGTTTGGGATGGGTTATGTTTCGGGTTAAGTGACATTTTGAGTCGGTTTTATTTAGGTTGGGTCAACTTCGGTTCGGGGCAACCGATTTTTGGTCAACTACGCCTGTCATGCAAAAAATAAGCAACTTTGTAGAAACTTTTGAGTCAGGCATAGTTCGATTCGGGTCAATTTAAATTTCGGGTCCACTTTCAGGTGAGTCTATTTCAAATGGCAGGTTGGGTATGGATCCATGTCGTTCGGTTCAAATTTCGGATCTGATAGCATACATTAAGGAAATCACAAGTTCTTTTTTTTTATCACTTTTGGCTCAAAATGACTTTATAATTTAGATACAAACTTACTTAACTTAAAAATCAAGAAATGCTTATATAATACATTAAGTGTGATGGATGTATTAAAGTTCTATCCAATATGATAGTGGGGGTTGAAGCCCATGCTAGTGTTTATAAACGAGTTTAAAGGGGAAAAAAAAAAAGGATAAGGGAGCCAAAATCTTTAGAAATAGAGCCTCTAGTGGGGGCAAGCTTTTGACTTGATTACCAACTCAGCCCATAGGTATTCCAAGTGACTTGCAATAAGGATGTTGAGGAGCCAAATAGATTTCAAAATCAGTCTAGCAGCCTTACATTTACTTCTCCTCATGCCCAAAACAGGGATGATAATTATATTCAAGTTCGAGATACATCCTATTTGAGGTAAAATAATCTGATTTGGATTCGAGAAAAAATATTTGAGTTTGAATTCAAAAAAATAATTAGAATTCGAGTTGGATTCAGATAGGATTCAGAGGGAAGATAATACTCAATCCGATTTTTCATTCTATATCTGACTATTTTATTAAATAATTAAAATTCAAATCTAAAATTTTACAAATGCAAAGTCAACTCTCCAATCTCAACCCCAAGTTCGCAAGACCCACCTCCTATTAGTAGCTTAGTCGACCTTTTCTCTCCTCTCTCTCAACCTTATAGTCTTAGACTCACTCTATTACCTACCAGGCCGTCAACGTGATCCGTGTCCTTATCACCCTCGTTTAGCTTTAATAATCAAATATGCAGTCAGCGATAAGAAGGCGCATGTTATCTTATCAATAGGTGGACAAAATGAGTTCGAATGAAAAAATAATACAAAGTTGTTGTGGGAGAAAGAAAATCAATTTAGATCATCTTAAATCCGACTCCAGTATGACCTAAATTGGAGCGTGCTTCCCTTATATCCATTGGATCGGGTTTGAATTAGATTAAATCTGACTCCTATCCAAGTTGGAGTGGATTCAGAGAGTCCCTCTAGTATGTTAGATCATATTCGAATCGAATTTTTAGATCCGAAATTTAATCGAGTTCATATTTGATTGTTCCAACATTCGATCCGAATTTAATATGTTGTCATCCTAGCCCACAACTTGGAACTTGAATAGACAATTAGGACAGAAGTTGAAGTGCATAGTCAATCAAGTAGCCACACAATTACTACACCCCTTGGGAATTATCGAGAACAATCAATGACAAAAAGCTTCCAACCAACCTATTCAAAAGATTGAAACTGAAGCAGATAAGGTTACGGAAAGCTAGAACAAAGCGACTTAGAAAAACTCCATTCAAGAGCGCTCCAAGGGAGATCTATAGGCTGGTGCCTTAATTGAATTAGAGTTGCAATTTTCATGAGTAGTTGGGCCAGAAACGCAAAGGAAGGAATAAAGGAAACAATAGTTACAAATGGGTAGATTTAAGTAAAAGGCCATATCAAGCACCAAGTTAAAAGCCAGCAAGTTAAGAAATGAGAAGGCAATAGAGTCTTCAAAAGAGAGTACATTCCCGTTCCAAAAGCTCTCGAATGAGGAATAAAGAGAGTGCATTCCCCTTCCAAAAGCTCTCAAATGAGGAATCAGTCATTAAAGTTTTGGAAACAGGGAAGAAGCTTGGCATTTGAGTTGTAGGTTCCAAAAGGCAGGCAATTGAAAGAATTACTAAAATGTTGGATGATAGACAAAAAACTATGTTACTAAAATGTTGGATGATAGACAAAAAACTATGTGGGGACTTGTTATGATTTCTTCTTATCTTATTATTTTCACCCAATGTGCTTACTGATCCTTCAAAAGCTGCCCAGATGTGGTTTTGCCTTTTGGAACGTTCTTGGCCATGGATTAGGTGTAGTGGGAGAAGGTGATAATTTTGATGAATTGTTGGTCAACAAGGAGGTTACGTTTCAGAGGTCTTTCCTTTGTTTTGTCTTATTTGGCTTTGAGGGCTAGTGTTGCTTCTTGGGTACAACCACAGAGTGTAGCTACGTCTCTAATGTGGTTCATCATCTTCTTTTCTATTGTCTTTAGGTAGGTACAAACCTGATCCTTTTGGTGTTTGTGGTGGAATATCACAATCATATACATTGGGGGTAGGGATGGCAATAAAACCCGTACCCATTTAAAACCCGTAAAACCCGCCCCATTTAAAACCCAAATAGGTGGTAAAAATGAGTTTTAAATGGGTATGGGGTGGGTATTGGAAAACGGATATAGGTATGGGTACGGGTATGGGTATAGCCCTCACCCGCCCCATACCCGTACCCATTTTTATAATAAGAAAAAAAATTATTTTCGATTAATATTTTTTCTGTTTAAGACTAATCCAAATCGTTCTAACAAAAAAATTAGTCAATAATGTATTTGATTTCATATTTCTAAACAACATATTCCCAAAATATCACAACTTTGCAATCTTATAATGACAAAAACATATATCGTACGTGGATATGGGTTTCATATGCGTATTAATTTTCATTTTCTATGTGAACCCGAATAAAACTCATAAACCCACAAAATCCGATGGGTATGGGTATGGGTTTTATTTTTTAATACCCAATAAGTATAGGTACGGGTATGGGTACGATTTTTGAAATCAGGTATGGGTAAGGGTACGACTCAACCCGCCCCATACTCGCCCCATTGCCATCCCTAATTAGGGGATTTGAGCAAACCTCACTTGACTAATAGTAGTTTAAATTTGAGGATGTTATTTTGGATCTTGAATCACATATTTATTTGCAAAGTAAAACTTGACATGATTATATGAAGGACGGCTATGACACTGAAATGATCCAAGCAATGGTTCTAACTCTATTTCTTGATCTTATAATTCTGAAACCTTCAAGGCACTTTTTCTCCATTAAATTGAGAGTGGCAAGGTTTTAGTGTTATCCTGGCTTGTAATGGATGAGACAGGATCTTGTCTTGTTGTCTTTGTTCTTTTTTCTTGCGCCTATCGTCAATCGATTGTTCTTGTGTTAGCAATTATACAATTGTATTCTTTGGGTATTATTGCCAACAAATCATAAAAAATGGGGACAAAAAAGGAAGAAAAATGGGGGAAGTCAGGAAAGAAAAAAAATAAAAACTTGAAAAACAGTTATTAAATATAAAGTGTTTAAAGCATATGCAATGAAGGTCGGGAGACCTTGGCGTGCGCCTTTAGCCGCGCGCGTCGCCTCCAGCAGTTGCTCGATTGGCCTAGGATCGTGAGTCGGCTCATCACTAGGAGCTGCTCGCCACTCCCTCATCATCCTTTTCCTGGCTTTTGCCTTTCTTTTTTATTTTTGCTTTCTTTTTGTTTTTCTTTTTTTAGTGAAAAAAAAAAACAATTCGGGCTAGACGGTGGGCAAATGGGGTGGGGTGGAAAAAAAGGGAAGAAAGAGAAAGGAGAAGATGAAGTAGGGCTCAAAGACGAAGATGTAGCAGGGGCGGTGATGAGAGAGAAAAGGAGAGAGAGAGAGTAAAATTACTTCCACAATTTTTAAGTTTTGTTATTCTAAGTGAGATTTTTAATTTTTGTTATTATAAGTGAATCATTTAATTTTTTAGAAAATTCATAAATTACTTCCACAATTTATTTACATAAAAAATGAAATAAAATAAAAGAGTAAAATTAATTAAATATATTTAATTGTGGGATTCATAGCTATCGTTTTATATAGTGAGTTAAAATTATGAGTCTTGCACCATAGAAGAAAAAACTTATGAGCAAAAAAATTATCCAATAAGATAATGTAAAAGAATAGACACTAATTATGCAATACATATAGTGTAAACCTGGGAGTATATACTCCCAGGTACATGTGGACATTAATATCCAGCATGGACAACTATTAAAAAACCAAAAAAACGAAAATCAAAAAAAAGTAAAAAAAAAACAACAAAAACGAAAATCAAAGGAAACTGCCACACCCCACTCACCATAACTGCCGGCTTTCAACTTCCCTCAACCTTCAGTTCACCAGCACTCCTCCAACTACACAACTTCTGCTCACCTTCGTTTTCTTCCACCATCTGCACGACAGTAAGGTTCCATATCAGGAAGAAGAAAAACATCAAAATCTCGGGTGTAAGATGTGAACCATCAACCATGGCACATTCAGATGAACACATGCAAGCTAAAATTGCCAGTAAATCCAAAAATTCGACGACTGACAATAGGGCAGGAAACTCTGGAGTTACCCTCACATACAAGAGGAAATCCATGTAAGTCATTATGTGATTTTTGATAAAATTTTTGAAAGACAAATTAAAATAGGAGGATGAAATGCTTGAGTGATTAGGTATGGAGTAATCTTGTGAGTGAACAATTGTAATGAACAAAAACGACATGCCAAATACTAAATGATGTAGGGCAAGTCTGAATTTCGAAAGCAGATACACCTATTGATGTTGGTAACTATGTTTGGCGGGAAAATTGCAAAAATGAAAAAGGCAAACCCAAAGTGAACGACAATCATAGCAGTAGTGAACAAACCCTAAGTACCTGTGAGGTCAGGGAGGCAGAAATTGAAAATACAATGACAGTGAACAATGCTGAATGAAAAAGTGAACAACATAAAGGATCCCTAGTTACATGACCACATGATATATGAACATATGCTAGAAACTCGGGTGGAGTGCAAAAGATTAATTAATGAAGCTAAAAGAAAAAGAAGGTTTTGCCACAATCAACCTGAGCTTGAGCCTCAGGTGGAGCCTGAGCATGAGCCATATCCAGGGCCAGAATATGAGCCTGAACCAGAGCCAGATGATGAGCCTGAGACAGAGCCAGAAGATGAGCATGATCCTGATACTGAGCATGAGCCTAAGCCTGAGCCTGAGCCTGCAAGAAAGAGACAAATGAAGCAGCATCATTTACCCAGTCTGCAAACCAACGCTGAAAAGGGCACCTAAAAGAACTCCAAAAAGGAACGTCCAATTCAGGCATGTTAATGTTGAGGAACCAGTAAGTGAACATACTGATCTCACACTTATAACAACCAGATCATGGAGTGGCTTGCTTAGGCACAGAATGGCCCCAAGTGGGTTCTAAGATTGGTAGAAAGGCTAGAGTACGAACAATGATCAGCGATAGTTGATGCAGGGTTTGGTGGAATTTTGTCAGTTAGAACAAAATTGATCCCAAAATCAATAGCAAGGTGGTTGTTGGAAAGATATGATCCTTGGAACAATTCACTAAACCTAACCAATGGCAAACTCCTAATAGATGAGGAGGATGTGTACGCAACACTTGGGTTACCTATGGGAGAGGTTGAAGTAATTGAAGGAAAAACATCAGATGCTGAGATATAGTTCTTAGATCTTTGGAGAAGAAGATGGCATGTTGAAAGAGGTGGACCCCCAATTGGGAGCATGGATGAAGTAATCCTAGCGCGTGGGGGTCATGGACATGAGTTCATCACCGACTTCATAACATATGCAATATCTACTTGCATCGTAGGAAATGCAAATGGCACCTGTCACTTCCGGGTGGTCAAATATTTGCGCAATATCGATGAAATCAAACGCTACAACTGGTGTGCATATACCCTTAAGTGCTTGAACGATGCGCTAGTAGAATGGAAGAAAGACAAGAGCAAATTCTTCACAGGATCGCTATTATTCCTCATGGTAAGTACCATTATAAGCCATTACATTAATATCTAACCAAGCACTATGCACTATGAATTAGTTCACTCAGTAATAGAATGATGTTCACTGTACAGTTCTAATACATTCAGAAGGTACATGAAAAAGATTAACCGAAACCCATTCAAGTTCTGTGTATACGTAAATCTTTCTGCTTGCACCATTTACTTTGGCCTAGTAAACTGAGCATTTCAGGGTTGTTTACATTGATAGTTTGACAAGTTTACTAATTAATATAGTGAAGTTCACTATATGGTATACTTATATGACTCCATAATACACTACGACACACTCATTAATGAAAGTTTTACCTAATTCACTGAGGATGCTTAAGGTTCATGGAGAAATATGGTAGTTATGAGCATGTGCAAAATTCAATTGTTTCATAATTGACTTGGCAGCAGTTCACTTGTGTGTATCATTAGAGTTCACTATAGTGATGAGTGTGGTTCACTGTAGAAGAGAACAACATAAAGTCACCTACAGTAGCCTCAAATCATAATGTGGCACCTTAAAGACATTGATACTCATACCTATGCATAACTAACTGTATAATGATATTAGACTAAAACTATTAGCTGTTTTTGAGGATGATATTCACTATTAAATTTAAATACCTTCACTAAGGAATTAAGGAATGTTGCCTTTAAAAGCGTACCCAATGAAGAGTGTATGAAGTACTAGATTGTGTAATATTTATGCATATTCACTATGTAGTTTGCATTAGTTCCCTGGTGTTTATCGTGTAGTTCACTCAAATAATGAATGTAGTTCACTGAATAAGTGAACAACAGAAATACACATACATTAGCATCCAATTACATTAATACACCTCAATAACATTCCTATTCACACATATACAAAACTTACTCTAATATGGTTTATGGTACTATTATGACAGCTATTCTACATGGATAGAGTGCAATTCAGAGGAAGAAAGGCTGATAGATCCTTTCCAGTTGCCATTAATTAGGACACAGATAAGGTGAGAAATAGAGACAAGGATGAACAACTATCAAGGGCATACAGGAAAGGAAGAATACTGGAGAGAATTGACTATCAAACAATAACGCGCTTAGCTGAAGTGGATTTGGACATAAACATGTAAGAAACGAAAAGAGGCCAACCACACAAAGAAGGAACTAGTGAGATGTCCCGGGGAAGACCAAGTAAAGAGCAACGTTGTCCATTCTGCCCACACTGCAATGGACAACGTGAAGGCCTTATACCTGTCAATGATGATCCAATTCAGGTAACTAACTAACTAACAAACCATGCGTAGCTATTTTTGTATTCTCAAATATAATTGGTACTTAATAACTGTAAGATACTAATGTTATATTCCAATATCACTTCACCAAATTAACGTATAAATTATGCACAAGATACTGTGACCAAAGAAGCTCCAGTGTAGCAAAGGGAGACAGCAACAGACACGCAAACTCAGAAGACTCCACCCCAAACTAGACAGGTAGTAGCTGCACATGAGAATATACAAGAGTGCATTTCCCCAGAGGACGCATACTACTGCAGCCTAGAGTTGCTCAAACAACTTGACAAACTAGAGAGCATAGCTAGAGAGGAAATACAGCACAGGAAAAAGGTCGCTTACATCCCACCAAGTTTCAGCCTTGGAATATCACTTGAACAAGAAACAACTCCAGCTCCTTCAGCACAACCTACCCCTGGCACAGATCAGGAACAATGGGGAGAAAAGACAGCACCAACAGACCCACCTGCCACATCAACTGAGCAACAAACAAATGAGGCCAGTGAACATGTTGTCAACCCTGAGAAAGCACCTCAAACCAGCGAAGGAACAGCCAAGGTAGCAGAAATAAATGAAAGCAATAAACCAAAGCAAGTAGTAACACGGCAACAGCCAAAAAGGATGGTCACACAAGTGCCATTTCAATGTCGACCGTCATATCTTAAAGATTACAGAGAGGCTAGGGATCGGCTAACTCATCAACAGCTGATGTTAGTGGACTATGCTTTCCTGCCACCAGATGATTTGCACCTATCAATGTAAGTTTTATGCTTTACAACCACATCACACAAATACAGAATTATACATATTATACTATGTTCATATTATCCTCCTTAAAGAATAAATTACTATAATCTGAAATATAGGGAAAAACTATTCGAGTATGCAAATGAGGAGGAAGAGACAAAATTATGGATATTCAGGGAAGCATTTGAAACATTGGCAGGAGCAGACCAAGACTTAGACAAGTCCATAGTAGATGTACTATGTCTACTACTAAATTGGATGGAAAGGCGAAAAAATCCGATGACAAAGAAAAGAATGTTCTTCACCACCAATGTTTTCGTAAGACCGTAACACATTACATACAACATAGTTCTCTCTTTTGTAACACAATTTTCATCATTAACATTACTTTGCATTTCCAGATGGCCATAGAGAATGAAACATTGGAATTATTAAACATCTTCAAGGCAGTGATGGACCTTGAGAGAAGGAGGTAAAAATGGATGAAATTGGGTGAAGCCCAATTGGTAAGTTCCATAACACTGCTTGTAGAATATGTATAACTAGATGCAAGTACATGTAATGTCTAATTAGTTCACCAAGTATATTGAATGAGTTCACTAAGTGGCTAATCAATGTTTACTAATATGTGTAACGTGCAATTGGTTAACTATGGGTGGTCATCAAGTTCACTAAGTACAAAGCTTGAGTTCACTGAGTCACTGATGATGGTTCACTTTATATTTTGATTAGCAGTGATACTAAATGCAAACTTGCCTTCATGTGTAACTGTTGGACGGGTTGTATATGTGTAAATTATAATTGATTCACTATGAATAATCAATTTAGTTCACTAAATACAATGACTGAGTTCACTAAGTGACTGATGAATATGCACTATACGTTTTGATTGCCATTGAAACTAAATGCAATATTCCCTTAATGTGTAACAGTTGCACAATTTGTATATGTTTAACTCGTAATTAATTCATTATTGGTTGACAACTAGTTCACTAAGGACTTGACAAAGTCACCCATAAAAGATGCAAACATATGCAATGTACCAGCAAACATCCTACTTGTGTCCATATACAGGTCTTACTCAGTACAGTATAAAGTTTGCATCCGCTCACTGAGTTCACTAGGAAGCTTTATTTAATATGTGTATTCTTTCATGTTAAGTCAACCCATTGTTCACTATACCATATCAAGTCGTTCATCATGGAACCATTTGCAGTTCACTATAACCAACACAGTATACATGAATATACAAAACCTCATATATTTTCTATGACATGCAGGTGTTTTTCCCCATACTTCAAGACCATCATTTTTTTGTCCTCTGTTATGACTTTTGGAGGCAAGAAAATAATTGTACTTGACAATCGCTTGGAAGGAGAGGATGCCACATCCAGATATAAGCATAATGCGATGGCCATGGTAAAGATAACTCAAACACAAAACCCTTAATTCATATACAAAAATATCACCCCATAACATTAAGAAATTATGTGCAGACAAACTTGTTCGCAATCTACTTATTGAATGGACGATTTAAAAAGGGGGTTGACGTCAGGAAATTTACCCTCGTATTTTGGAATCTATCTTGGCAAGATGACAAAACATACATGATTGCGGGATTTATGCCATATGCCATATAGAGTCGTTCCAGGGAGGAAGTGTCAAGTACTGGTCAACTGGTTTCGAAAAGAACAAGGTAACCTATACATTTTGCTCTTGAACCAATATCAACTTCAAACTAACTGTAATTCAAATTCAAAGTTGAATAACACATATTACATTTAAAATTGCTTATGTCCAATACACATGTGACAAATGGAGGAACAGTTCGTCAGACATCTACGTTCAAGGTACGCGACAATGATATGTGAACTCAATCAAGTACGGTTGCAAGTACAAGAAGCAGCAAAAGAAGACTTCCAGCAAAGTGAAAAAGTAGTCCAACAGTTGCAGCAGTAGAAATACCCTACTATTAGTCACTTATTTCAAAACAATCGTGCATAGAGCACACAATGTTCCTAATGAACATCTTTTAGTGTATCACAAAAGCATATCTTCCTTTTCAATATTTAATGGAAGTGTTCTATACTTATTAATTATTAGTGTACATTCCTAAATCAACAATCCCTTACACAAGTTAACTCCCCATAGTGCATACACATATGTACTACTACCCAAGTGTTGACCACAACTACAAAAAACACATACCAAAGAAACACATCGGACACCAAAAGCATAAAATTTTAGAAAGATAATAAACTAGACAGTTATGAAATAAACAAAAATTCAATGTGCATTTTATAATTGATGACTATATTCACAGGATGTTGGACACACAAATTGTCTGACTAAAATCTGCACAGGAAACATGTTTACCTGGTTCACTAAGGGCTTTGATGTAGTTCACTATAAATTTGAATGAAGTTCACTCTAAATTATGCTATATATGTAATTTTATCTTGGATCACTAAATAATGTGGATTAGCTCACTGCCTAAATTATGAATGATCACAACATAGCATAATAGGTATTCAAGCTAAATCTAACCCAAAAAACTAGGAATTTTAACAAGGGAGTTCACTACATAGCATATTGAAAAAATAGAACCATCCATGTCTCGAAGTTGAAAGAATCTAAATATGTATACGTTTAAAGTGCTTCACAAAAAGCTTTGAAGTAGTCCACTAAGCATTTGAGATCTGTGCACACTAAAACACCCTAAATCTGACTGTGCGAGTGATCCATGTTTCACTATTGATTTTGCATTTGTTCATTGTATGAAGGGAGAAGTTCACTACAAAACCTAGTTGCTATTGGAACTCAAAATAAGCAAGAAGTACATTCAATCCATAATAAAAATTACCATCAACATTGCAATATATCCAAATCATAAGTCATATAGTCTGACTCAATACATATTTTGAGCCATAAATACACAACAATATAAATATAAAGTGTCTCCAACTCCACAATACTATTTCAATGCTTATCATTATGACTATTATTTCCATGAATAACATCATATTGGAGTTGTTGCAACACAGGCGACACCTTGACTGGCATAAACACTAAACTGTTGTCAACTAAATGAAAATAGTACGTTGGATGAGAAGAAGGCAAGTGAAAAGAGGCCTACATAAAAAGATACAAACACAATAAAGCAATAACAAGATTCACGACGCTATTCAAGGGTGATACAAAAGTAAAATATGCATACTCACTCCGTTCAAATGGCATAAACAAACATGACCAAAACAATGAGTGAAAATGAACCAAAATCAAAATGTACCTCATCCAAACGATGTTGACCATGCGAAACTAAAGATAAATGGTTAAACGTCGGCAATGTAATCTGCTATTAAAACCAAATATTAATTAAAAGCAAAACATATACAAAATAACCACAAAAAAAGTCAATAGAAATATACCTATTGAAGCATTTGTGAATAACTTATGCCAGTATGCGGAGGAGCATGAGAAACACATGATCCAATCTTCATCTAGCACAAGATTAAGAGATAAGTCACTAGCTACACTAATGAGACACAAACCATGCAATAGGTACAATCTATGATGTAAGCAATCAAAATCAAAAAGGACACTTTCAACAAAATAATATTAACTTCAACACAGTTGGTACTCAAAGTATGAATTAGTTCAATCAGTAATAGAATGAGGTAAACATGAGAATGATTAACTGAAACCCATGCAAGTTCAGTGTATATGTAAATCTTTCTGCTTGCACCATTTGCTTTAGCCTAGTAAACTGAGGATTCAAGGCTTGTTCACTTTGATATTGTGACAAGTTCACTGAGTAATGTCGTAAAGTTCACTATAGGTTAAACGTATATGAGTCCATAATACAAAGACACACTCAATGAATGAAAATTTTCCACAATTCACTGAGGATGGTTAAGGTTCATGGATAATTAAGGTAATTATGTGCATATGCAAAATTCAGTTGTTTCATAATTGACTTTGCAGCAGTTCACTAATGAAGTGATGAATATTCACTTTAAAATCAAAATGATATTAGAACTAAATGCCACATATAAATGCTCTATAAAACAACTACTATTCACTGGTTTTGTGGATGAGATTCACTGTTAAATTTACGTAACTTCACAAAGAAATTAGTTCACTTGTGTGTATAATAGAGTTCATTGAAGTGATGAATGTTGTTCACTGTAGAAGAAAACAACAAAAAGACACCTACAGTAGCCTCAACTCATAACGAGGCACCTTCAGGACATGGATATGCATACATATGCATAACTAACTGTATAATGATATGCATACTCATACATATGCACCTTAACAACATGGATACTCATACAGAAAGTCACCTGGGATGGTGTTGTGGGTGAGCCAACATCATTCTTTGCCAACTTCTTTGACTTGCACCGTTTAACTTCATCACATTTCCTTTCAACAATACTCTTAAATCTCTTATTCCCAGCACCTTTTTGACGAGAATCAGGAGGATTTAGCACATTCGGAACAAAATTCAATACCTTCACATTTCCATCTTCATCACAATTTATAGAACCCACATCAAATTCAACTAGCTCCTTAAGTTCCAAAAAGGCCTTTTCACAATGTGCCCTTGCATTCTTATTCATTTGGCTAGCTGTAATTATTGAATTCATTTTTCTCAACATTTGTGTCTTCCAAACAAAAGAGCAACCCACATTATCTTTACCAGTCGATGATCCTAACTCAAGGTCGTGACCATCCTTAATGCCCATACACCACCTCTTAATTATAGATCGATCAGGCACGTGTTCAACACAACAAGTATGTATCACCCTTAAGCAATGGGAACACAAAATCCCAACCTCACTAAACATCTTACAACTACATTGAACAACACCTTCCTCTTTATTAAAATTAACGATATGTCGAAACTCATATGGCTCTCCTCCATGAGACTCCCTTGCAAACCGAATGCCCCACACCTCAAATGACATATCAGGAGAAGAACTTTTAATTGTTTTGAAATTATATCTGGCACCATCAATGAACTCCTTCTCAAACATCAAGAAAGCTTCAACAGTATAAACAGACATTGCATATTTCAAGATGTTTATAGAAGGGAAAGTTATTTCCACATTACCTTTGCTACATCTATGATCTTCACCATTCTCTTTACTCCTCCACTCAGATACATCACAAAAGATGTTGTAAAAGTCACACAGATCAGCTTTAGCCCGCAATCTCTGTTTCAAACATCTGTTCGTTGTTTCACTCCTTTGAGAAGATAATACACCACCAGAAACAAACTGTTTTGAAAATGCCAGACACCATTTTTCACGCAAAGTATACAAGTTACAAAGCCGACGATTGTTACTACAATCATACTTTTCCATCATCCTGAAATAAAAAAAAAAAAGCAATTTATAAGCATAATATCACAAAATAATTGAAAAAATGCATACCTAATACATCATGTGAAGTGAACTTACAAATACAAAAGCTAAAGTTGCGCAAACACTTACAAATAAATTAAATACAACATACTACAGTGAATAATACTAAAGATGTTAGTGAAGTAACAGCATAATAAAAATAAACCAAACACAACATACACATTCACAAACCTTATATACTTATCTCAGCTAGTTCTCTAAATATACGACAAAAAAAGACGGCCACGCAATTTACCATAAAAGAAGTCCAATGTGGAATACATATAAATCATAATAGCCTACACACAACACGCTTAATGCCATTTAATCAAAAAAACCATTCATGTTGTTCCAGTAAAAACCAACAAAAATTAACAATGCTGAAGAATGCAGTGAACTTGCAAAAATATGATTGTGAACGGTGAGAACAAATTTACAATGAAATAGGTTATACCGCTAGCAATACACTACAACAAGTACATACGTCTCCCATAAAAAATTGAACTCATCCACAGTGTCACAATCCATCAAAACTCTATTAAAAATCTTAGTAAAACCTTCACACGATCTAAGGCGTCCAATATTTATCCTTGAATTTTCAATAATGTGCCAACAACACAACCTATGACGAGTAAGCGGAAACACCAACTTAATTGTAGCAACCATGGAGAATGCTTGATCTGTCATCACAGAAATTGGGTGCTTTCCACCCATAGATTTCAAGAATGTCTGAAACAACCAAACAAAAGACTCTATCTTCTCATTCATCAGAAAACCACAACCAAATATAACATTCTTTGAATGATGATTCATCCCAACAAACGGCGCACAAATCATGTCATATTTGTTCGTCCGATACGTTGTATCAATGACAACCAAATCTCCAAATAATACATAATCATCCAACATTTGCTTATCATGCCAAAAAGAACTAACTAAACAATTACTCGCATCAAGCTCAAATGCAGAGAAGAAGTCATCCTCATACTTGAGACGCCTATTAAATATCTCAATTAGTGAGTGCGCATCCCCACCGTCAAATGTTCTATCTTTCAATTTTGACAACTTGTTGTATACGTCTCTCAAACCATACCCTAAAGAAGGAGGCCCCCTAGCTTGTTTCTTAAGAACACGATATGCATCAGCAACTCCTATTCCCGACTCCCTACGTTGTATAACAAATAAAATATCCTCCTCAGATACTTCTCAATGTGAAGGCAACAAATGTCACTTAGTTGGACTACACAAATCATGATTATGTTCAGTATCATGCCGAGTAACAATCCACTTACCATCCTCATCTATATGGAACTGAATAAACGCCTTGCAACCATTCCGGACATCTACATTCGTATGATCCTTGTGATGTCGACCTTTATCTTGCTTGAATCCAGCTTTCCAACAACAAAATCGGCACATGCATAACCCACCTCCTTTCGCTTTACATCTACGACGCACCTTCGAATACCGAACACTAAAACTAACCTTATATGCATAATCATTGTAAATATGAATTGCTTCCGTTCTGAGGTAGCAGTAGCACCAACCAACACTTCTCGCAATGGTTCACTTTCAATAATGTCCCGTTTAGATAACAGACATCCTAAAATAAATAGTGGACAATATCAGTGAACATTAATAAGGTCAATAATGAACAAACACATATATAGAAGTGAATGACATCTACACCGCAAGCAACCAGAGTACCACAATAATATGTTCAACCCAATAGACAAAAAAACAACCCAAACTTACGTGTTCAATTATTTCAAATGCGAAGTACAAAATAATTACCAGTTAAAGAACCCAAGTTACTACAATGAACAAATCCACATTTCAACATATTGACTTTGCAAATGCAAATATGATATGCAAAATAAAAAGTGAACTAAAAGTGCAGAAATCAACATGGACTCTATTAGTGAACAATAATAAGGGCAATAATAAACAAATACATATACATAAGTGAATGACATCTACATCGGAAGCAACCAAAGTACCGCAACAATATGTTCAACCCAATGTACACTCAAACAACCCAAACTAATATGTTCAAAATTTTCAAATACAAAGTACAATATAATTAGAAGTTAAACACCCAAAGTAAAGATGATGAACAAATCCACAATTCAACATATAGACTTTGCAAATATCATATACAAAATAAATAGTGAACCACAAGAAGTGCAAAAGTGAACACGATAACACCTCAAAGATCCAAAATAATGAACAAATAATACCTTCCATACATACAACACTCACCGGACATGTCTTCCTCGCCTTCATTAGCAACAACATCCAAAGCTTCCGCATCAAATATAGCTACCAAAAACAGCATATACAACGCATCAAAAGTGACATAAACAAATATATATATATATATATATATATATATATATATATATATATATATAAAGAGCAGCATTACGAGATTAGATAACTTACTAATCAAACTTTTAAAAACTGAACAATCATCAACATCATCAACTCTAACTTGATCAATACTCTTTTCCATTAATCAAAATGATAATGCAAATGAACAATACCTCCAATCTTCAGAATCAACACTAAAATAATAACCCTCTTAAAGCATTCAAAAAACAAATGCAATACCAGCAAGCATGAAATGCATTGAACTCAACAACCAAGCACGCTAAAGAATTGTTTTTTTTAAAAAAAAAATGAAAATATGTATGATAATTCAGTGCACAAAACTGCCAGTTTGCAACATCAGTAACCATTCAACATGAGGATTTCCAAATTCAAGAAAAAAAAAACATATAATAATTAAGCAATGAAAACTGTCATTTTGTATTTATTTTTTTTTTTAAAAAAGAAGAAAGAACGGTTATCAGAATTGAAGCAAAACTGCCACTAAAAAAAAAAATAAATAAATAACATGTCATGTATACATGACGCTGATGTGAATCAGGTGCACTAATTATGAGCCAAATTTCTTTTTTCTTTTTTCTTTTTATCAACTTGTTAGCCAAATTGCTAACTCACGATTATACATGTTCTTTGAAGAAATCCGTCACAGTAGCACCGAATCCCCACGGAACACGGCCTCTACCTCAGAAAACCGCAAATTCTACTTCGTCTGTGAAGAGCAGCTGAGTGGGGTTTCACTCCCAGCGGAATACTTGACTGCCATTTGCCTTAGATCGTCGAAAAGATGAGAACTTTGACAAAATTTCTTGCTCTTCCTTCTCTACAACGTCGCTTAGCTACTCGCGAACCGCTCTCTTTATCTTCTATGTTCTCCTCAGAACCAACCCCAGAATCTACATATTCTCATCAGTTCCCTGGCTCAAACGACCCAAACAATGCTTGTACCCAAATACCCATCTCGCAAAACCGTCAAAATGCCACATTTCTGGCTGAATCCGACGTTACAGAGGCTTTATTGGGCTTAAAGCAGGAACCCTTTTCTGCTTTGAAGTACTATAGATGTGCTAAGAAGCGACGAGGATTCAATGGGGGGCTTGAATCTTTCTGTGTCTTGATTCACATTTTGGTGGGTTGGGAGGGTCAGAGGAAGCTGGTGTACTGGTGGGTTTCGAGTAACAAATGCCCTGATGCTGCCGTTGCCCTTGAATCTCTCATTGGGACTGCTGAAAGGTTTGGGTTCGATTTAGATTTCCGAGTTTTTAATTTCCTGTTGAATGGTTATGTTCGTGCTCATAGAATTGAGGATGCAATTGTTTATTTCAATGGGATGATTGATAACAACATTGATTTGTTTGTGTCTTTTGTAAATAATTTACTAAATGTATTGGTAAGAAGGAATATGATCAAGGAAGCTAGGGACTTGTATGATAAGATGGGTTCGAGAGGAATATTTGGGAATAGTGAAACTATACGTGTCATGATCCGAGCCTGCTTGAAAGAAGGGAATGCTGGAGAGGCTGAGCGGTGCTTTAGAAAAGCGAGGGATAAGGGGGTTAAGTTAGATGCAGCAGCATATAGTTGTGCTATTGGGGCTGTTACTAAGAATGCAGCTTGTGAGCTGTTGAGGGAGATGAAGGAGAAGGGTTGGGTTCCATCCGAGGGTACGTTCACTAACGTTATCAAGGCATGTGTGAAGAAGGGGGATATGACCGAAGCTTTGAGGGTAAAGGATGAAATGATTTCTTGTGGAAGACCAATGAATATTATAGTTGCGACAAGTTTGATGAAGGGATATTGTGTCTCAGGTGATTTGGGGAGTGCTTTAAGATTGTTTACGAGAATTACTGAGGATGGACCTGCTCCCAATAAAGTCACTTTCGCAGTTTTGATTGATGGATGCTGTACGAAGGGGTATATGGAAAAAGCACATGAGTTTTATGACCAGATGATAGGAATGGGTATTGAACCAAGTGTCTATAATCTTAACTCATTAATTAAAGGGTGTCTGAATGTACTACTGTTGGAAGAAGCTTATAAGCACTTTAACAAGGCAGTTGAATCTGGTGTTGCCAACATTTTCTCGTATAACCTTATGATGTCAGGGCTTTGTAGAATGGACAAGGTAGGTGAAGCTCAGAAGCTATGGGATCAGATGGTGGAATCTGGGATCACACCAACTGTAGTATCTTACAACCACCTTATCCTTGGTTACTGTAGGGAAGGGAACATGGTTATGGCAGATAGTCTATTTGCCGAGATGATTGGCAGGGGCATTAAGCACAATGCTGTCACATTTACTATCTTAATAGATGGGTATTTCAAGAAAGGTGAGGCTGAGAAAGCCATTTATGTGTTTGATGAGATGGTGAAACAAGGGGTTGTTTGTAATGATTATACATACAATACCATTATCAGTGGATTTTGCAAACATGGGCAATCATATAAAGCATGGAAGATGCTGGAGAATATCATGGAGGAAGGGCATTTCAGTCCAACTTGCATGACATATAATTTTATTATTGATGGATTTATCAAGGAGGGTGCCCTAGATTCTGCATTGTCTGTGTATCATGAGTTGCAAGAAAAAGGAATCCTTCCTAATATTGTTACATTCACAATTTTGATTGATGGGTTCTGCAAAAACAATAATATTCATCTAGCTTTGGAATTACAGAAGGAAATGATAAGCAAGGGTCTTAAATTGGATGTAACAGCATATGGTGCACTCATTGATGGTTTCTGCAAAAGGAGGGACATGGAAAGTGCATCTAGACTGTTCTCAGAACTTCTGGAATCGGGATTGTCGTCAAATACATTTATTTACAATAGCTTGATAAGTGGCTACAGGAGTCTAAAGAACATGGAAGCGGCACTTTCTTTACATAAAAATATGATTGAACAGGGGATCCCCTGTGATTTGGAAACATATACTACTTTGATTGATGGTCTGTTAAAGGAAGGCAAGCTGCTCAGTGCTTCAGAGTTCTATGCTGAGATGCTAGCTAAAGGAATTAGGCCTGATGAAGTTACATATACAGTTCTGGTGAATGGGCTATGCAAGAAAGGCCAGTTGGAAAATGCATGCGACTTGTTGAAAGAGATGAATGCAAAGGGGTTAAGTCCCAATTCTCTGATATATAATGCACTGATTGCTGGACATTTTAGGGAGGGAAACTTGCCTGAGGCTTTCAGATTGCATGATGAAATGCTTGAGAGAGGTCTGGTACCTGATAAAATGACCTTCGATTTTCTCATGAATGGGAATTTCAAAATGAGCAAGACTGCCTCATCTGCTGCATTTGTATAAGCATCAGATATGTCATGTATTCAGCAAAAAAGTGTCTCAAGGTCTCTCTGGTTCATGCTTCTGGCTGCTTCCGGAAAGGTAATATTTACTAAACTGCTTCCTTATGAATTTTCAACAATGATAGTATCTTCTCGCAAGGAATGAGGATAAACTTTGCAAGTAAGTAAAGAAGTCAGTGAAAAATAAGAGAATAAAAAGCAGTGGAAGAGAAAGACATCAAAGTTGGATGTTAGGCTAGCCTTTGCATGATTCAAGTCATATCTGTTAAAGCAATATGTATTTTGAGTGTAGAGTGAAATTAACCTATTATCATGAATCTTATTTAGAAGTTGATGATGGGCAAAAGTCCATTTGACTAGCTTCTTAGATGCTTACTGCTTTAGGTTTTAACTGAAGCTTAGTTTAAAAAGGCGCGAGGCGCATTGAGGCGCAAAGGGTTCCGAGGCACGAGACGTGAGCCTCAAGGCGAAGGCACATACATCATGGATGCGAGGCGCACCTTTACACAAAAATGCCTAAATGTACTTCGCAGATAGATTTTGCCTAATTGAGCAATATAATTGCATCAAAATGGAATTAGATGTCAATATAAACCATTATAATGTTAAAAACGTTCGTAAAATAGTTTAAAATACGATAAAAGGGGGTTGAAGATGGACATTCAACCCCCTCTTGGCACCATTAGGTCTCCATACTTGATAGTTTGAGAATTCAGGTTTTTTTTATCTTAGATTTTGTCAATTGCATGAGGGATTATGCTCGAAATCGCGATATAAGACTAAGATAAGTGTTAATTTTAACAAAGCTAGTGATTTTAATGGTCGAAAGTCATCCTCTTTGTCCTATAGCTTCACTTTTCAATTAAGATCAATAAAGCCCTTGCTTTAGTTGCCTCGCGCCTCAAACTGAGGTGCGCTAAGGCGCACGCCTCACTGCGCTTAAAGGATTCGCCTTGCCTCACCTACTGTGAGGTGCCACAGTGGTCGCCTCGCGCCTCAATGTGCCTAGGCGCACCTCAAGCGCGCTTTTTTAAACTAAGAACTGAAGGACATGTGACTGAGCAGACTTTTTACAGGCAAGGCTGTTTATTGAGGACACAAATCCGATGACTGCTTACCTCATGTTTAGTGTAATTTAGACTTTGAATCATGCAGCCTCAGAGCCAGGATCAAAGAGTAACAATTCTTCCTAGTAACTTTGGGTCCGCTATCATCCAATCTTTCATGGATCTGTGCATTTTTATTTATCCTAATATTGATCATGTTGCCTCATTTTTGTTATCTCTCTGGAATCCCCATGAACCAAGAGTAGTGGTAATCTTTTTTCATGTCATGATACCATTAATTTTATCTTCTTGTGATGGGTCAGATTAATGTCGATGATATCTGAAATTACAAGGAGTACAAAGACGTGTGTAGTATCATGTATGGCTCATCTTTAAGTTGAAAAACCTGGTGTTTGCACTTTGCATTAAAGATAGCTCATTTCTTTGTCATTCTCATTCTTCTACTGAAAGAACAAATAATCATATTGTGGCTCAACTCTTGTTCATCATGGTGGTTATTGGTACTTGGGCATGTACTACAATCTAAGGCCCCATCAGAAACAGCATCACCACCATCAAATTGTGGAGCTACATAAATGTCTAACCCCTTCCCCCCCCCCCCCCCCCCCCCCCCCCCCAAAAAAAAAAAACAGACACTCCTCATTGTAGGTAGGTCTCCAAGGTGACTTTTTGTCCATGTATTTAGTTATAGTTTATCAATGTGTCGATACCAACGACCTGTTGGACTAAGTTGAGTTCTTTCAGGAGCAGGAAATGTTGGAAGGTGAGGCTGGAGATTCCTTGGTTCTTTCAGGACTAAGTTTGGTTGTTGTGAATTCTGTGCTTAAGCATCAGTGCTTGCAAATTCAATTATCGTGACTCAATTGGAGATGCATGGATTTTTCTTTGGCAAGTGCGTAGAGCATCTTCCACATTGATCACCAAACAACCTTGTGTTTTACAGTCTTTTGGCTCCCACAAATTAGGCACGGAACAGTAATTGAAAGAATTCACTTTTATGACCCCCCCCCCCCAAAAAACAATAAAAAGGAAACAAAGGGGAAAAAGGAAGAGCCCCTTGTTTTGCAAAACTGGGTTACTTAGCTTTTTTGTGATGTCAGGTTACAGTTGCGTTGGCTGACATTGGGCTATCGTAGGAATCTATTGCATTACTGATAGGTTTGTACCAATTCTGGTAGGAAGGGTATTCCCCAATTCTTCAAACACATTCTTCCACCTAAGGAATTGCAGCGGGTGGTTTTCTCTTTGCAGTCTATGGAAGGAAGGGAATACTGTCCAATTCAACAGTGAATGGTTGACCTGCAAGAGTCTTCTTCACAGCTAGACAAACATTTGCAGGATGGCAAGCTAGAGGAAGTTTCACCATAGGCAACAACGTTCCCAAGCTGACAGCTTTGCAGCACAAATCACATCACCTGGTTAAGTGGCAACGCACTGATATTGGATCCGTCAAGCTTGATTTTGATGGATCTAAAGTGGTTAACTCCAGTGCTGCAGGGTTTTTTACTAGGGTATTGGACTTGAAAGTCCATCAAGGCATGAGCCTACAACTTAGGCAATACTTCGATTCAAGTTGCAAAAGCCATGGGTTTCAATCTTGGTCTTCAAGAAGCTTTAAAATTGGGGTTCCACAATATCCAAGTCAAGGGGATAGCAACGTTATTATCTAAGCTCTCGACGACAAGTTTCACATTCCTTCAAATTGACTGCATTATCCATGATATTCAGGAACTATGTACAAATTTCACCTTTAGGAAGTTCAGCCACATTTTTCGAGAAGCTAACCTAGCTGCGGACTGAATGGTAAAAAGGGGTCATTCAGCTACTCATCCAGTTCTGTGGGATTCCATCTCTAATTGGGTTTTCTCTTCTATTTTGTGTGGCAGCTTTTGTGGAACTCCTGTGAGAAGAGCTACTTAAGTTATATTTGTTACCTTACCAGTGAAAATTGAAGACCTTGATGGTCTTGTCTGCTTTTACTTTTTTTTTTGGCTGCAAATAATTAGCATTTCGTTGATCGTTTATGACATGGAGTTGATCAAACTGGGTTCAACGACTATGCTGATTCGTAATTTGAGAATTCCATGGTTGCTCTATAGAGCGCTTGTCATGAATAAGAGCTAATTATTTTTCCCGCTTTTCACTGTTTATTGGCAATTCTTTAACTGTTGTACTTTATAATTATAATCATTCTCTACTTCCCGACTTTCCTATTTCCAGATTAATTCCTTAAGATCAGTTTGCCATTTGATACAACCCCCAGCATTTTTCAAGGATTTTCACCTCTTAAGATTTCATGTGTGGTGCTTCATGTTTTAGTTTTACTGTGACACCTTGGCCCCATCTCGGGAACGCGAATAGGAACTAGAAACGATTTCAAGGATCATCGATTGGCTGCTATAAATGTCCACAAGTCTTTTTTACATGCTTCGCTATTGTTCACCCGCTGCTTGGGAAACTTCTCAAGAGATCACTCATCACAAGATTTCTCTACATCAATCATATTTAGGACCTGTTTCTTTTGTGGATAAATTGGGTGGGTCAAAAGGGTGAAGTAGGTTGAAGTTGGTTGAGGTGGGTTGAGATAGGTTGAAGTTGGTATTCTTTTTTTAGGTGGGTTGAAATATGTTGAAGTGGGTTGATGTTGGTTGAAGTTGGTTGAAGTGGGTATATTTTTTATGTGGTGGGTTGAAATGGGTTAAAATAATGAGAATATAATTAATGTGTGATAATTTATGAAGTTATACAAATTTTGTTAAATTTTTGTTTTTTATTTTCATTTTTTATTTTTTTTAATTTTTAATTTTTAATTTTTAATTTTTTAATTTTCATTTTTTTTTTGCTTTTTTTTTTGTTTTTACTTTTTTTTTCTTTTTTATTATTATTTTTTTTTTTTATTTTTTTTTTGTATTTCATTTTTCATTTTTCATTTTTTTATTTTTTATTTTTTTTTTCATTTTTTCATTTTTTATTTTTGCGTAGGTGTAAGATTAGTATAGCGTGTGTCCAAGAGACGAAATGGGTTGGAGCGAAAGCTAAAGAGATTGATGGGTACAAGCTTTGGTACTCGGGGTCATCCAAGGCGAAGAATGGAGTCGGCATCCTGGTTATAAAGGATTTGGCGGACCAGGTGGTCGAAGTGAGGCGTAAGAGCGACCAGATTATTGCCATTAAGGTTTTGGTAGGTTCAGTGTTCGTGAACGTGTATGCGCCCCAGGTAGGCCTGCCCGAGGAAACTAAGAAGCTCTTCTGGGATGACCTAGATAAGGTCACCTAGGAGGTACCTCAGACCGAGAGACTGTATATAAGAGGAGACTTTAACGGCCATATCAGCCAGGAGGCAGCAGGTTATGATGGGGTCCACGGGGGCTTCGGTTTCGGAGAGAGAAATGCGGGAGGGACCTCGGTGCTGGACTTTGCGGTGACCTTTGATTTGTTGGTAGTCAACTTCTTATTCAAAAAGAAGGAAGACCACCTAGTGACTTTCAAGAGCAGCTCTTGCAAGATCCAGATTGACTACTTCCTAACGAGGAGGGAAAACCGGATATCGTGTAAAGACTGCAAAGTGATTCCCAGTGACTTGCTGGGAACCCAACACAGGTTGCTGGTCTTAGATGCAGAGTTCAAGTATCCTAAGAGGTTGAAGAGGAGAGCTGGAGAGCCCATAATAAAGTGGTGGACCCTCTCAAAGGAGAAGGCGAGATTAATAGCAGAAAGAATAGCCGAGGAGAGAGCTTGGAGGAGGGCAGAAGATGCCGATGCGATGTGGGATGCTGTGGCGAATTGCATTCGAAGGTCGGCTAAGGAAACCCTAGGTCTTTCCAGGGCAGGCGGCAACCGGATGGAGGGCGCCTGGTGGTGGAATGAAGAGGTAAAGGAGAAAGTCAAGGCAAAAAAAGAGGCTTACGCGGAGTTCTTGAGTAGCAGTTCGGAGGACGAGAGGGAGCAAAAGAGGATTGGATACAAGGCGGCTAAGAAGGTAGCCAGAATGGCGGTGGCAGTGGCAGTGGCAAAGAGTCAGGCATTTGATAGACTGTACCATAGATTGGGGACGAAGCAAGGGGAGAGGGAGGTTTTTAAACTAGCTAGGGCGAGGGAAAGAAGGACCAGGGATTTAGGAGTCGTAAGGTGTATTAAGGACAAAGAGGGAAAGGTGTTGACTGAGGATGCTGAAATTAAGGAGAGATGGCAAAGTTTCTTTGCTAAACTCCTCAATGGGGATAGGGGGAGCGAATTGTAGTTCGGGCGGAGAATGTAGCGATCAGCGTGAGAGCGGCAGGATAACAAAGGACGAGATCAGGGAGGCCTTGAAGAAGATGGCGAATGGGAAGGTAGTGGGTCCGGACCAGATACCAGTAGAAGTTTGGAAGTGTATGGGGGAAGAGGGTCTAGAGTGGCTCACAGAGCTTTTCAATGTTATTTTCAAGACTGCCAAGATGCCCAGAGAGTGGAGGGTCAGCACGATCATTCCACTGCACAAAAACAGATGGGATATCCAATATTGCAATAACTTTAGGGGCATCAAGCTGCTCAGCCACACTATGAAAATGTGGGAGAGGGTGATTGAGAGAAGGCTGCGAGAGGAAGTAGAGATTTCCGAGAACCAATTTGGATTCATGTCAGGCAGGTCGACCATTGAGGCGATTTACCTCCTCAGATGGCTCATGGGCTTGTTCAGAAAGGTGGATCTCCATATGGTGTTCATTGACCTGGAGAAATCGTATGATAGAGTCCCAAGGGAGGTTTTGTGGAGGTGTTTGGAAGAGAAAAGGGTATCGTCCGCGTACATTCGTGTAATCAAGGATATGTACGAGGGAGGACGGACGAGTGTTATGACTCCGGGAGGGGTCTCCAATAACTTCGCTGTTAGTTTGGGCCTGCATCAGGGCTCCGCTTTAAGCCCGTTTCTTTTCGCATTAGTTTTGGATGAACTCACTAGAGGAATCCAGGACGAGGTGCCCTGGTGCATGGTTTTTGTAGATGACATCATTCTTATCGATGTCACTAGGCAGGGGATGAGCGACAGGTTAGAGAGTTGGAGGCATACGTTGGAGGCTAGGGGCTTTCGGTTGAGTAGGTCGAAAACGGAATACCTCCACTGTTGTTTCAGCGGGAGGTCAGAAGAGGGGGAAGAAATCGTACTGGATGGGAGGGCCATACCGAAGGTCGCAAAATTTAAATATCTGGGCTCGATCATCCAGCAAAATGGGGACATTGACGAAGATATTAGCCAGCGGATTAGAGTGGGCTGACAAAAGTGAAAGTCAGCGTCAGGGGTGTTGTGTGACAAGAGAGTGCCCATGGGTCTGAAAGGCAAGGTCTATCGGATGGTAGTTAAACCGGCTGATCTCTATGGATCAGAGTGTTGGCCTCTAAAAAAGACGCAGGTCCAACGGTTGATGGTCGCTGAGATGAGAATGGTTAGGTGGATGTGCGGTTTTACGAGATTGGATAGAATAAGGAATGGAGAAATCAGGAGTTTAGCTGAAGTGGCCCCCATAGAGGAGAAGATGAGGGAATCGAGACTCAGATGATTCGGCCACGTAAAGAGGAGAAGTGTGGCCGTCTCCGTGCGTAGGTGTGAGTTGATCAACCCTCCCGGTGGTAAAAGAGGGAGGGGTAGACCAAAGAAGAGCCTAGAAGAAGTGGTTAGAGAGGACCTGAGAGTTGTCGGTCTTACGGAGGACATGACTCAAGATAGGAGGTTGTGGCGGGTCAGGATTAAGGTTTCGGATTGTAGGGGGCCGCCGCCGTAGGGGGCCGCCGCCTTAGGGGGCTAGTAGCCTAAGCAGTGTAGGGTGGGTAGGGTGTCTGTGTGTACTTGTTTGGGTCGTGACGGCACAAAGCGTCCATGGTTCGCTCAGGTATGCCTCTACTCCCTCTCTTTTGCTATCCGACCCCTTCCCTCTTATATAAAATCTTTTTCCCCAAAATTGTTTTTTAGTGGGTCATATGGAATCAACCTCTCTATTGGTAGGAATACCGGTAGAGGTAAGGTTGCCTACAGTTGGATCTCCCCAGACCTCGTAAAAGCAGGACCCACACTGGGAGTTTGTTGTTGTTGTTGTTGTCATTTTTTATTTTTTTATTTTTTTTTTCGTTTTTTTTATTTTATTTTTTTTTGTTTTCTACTTTTTTTAAATTTTTTATTTTTTATTTTTTTATTTTTTTATTTTTTATCCAGT
>JACYFF010031958.1:28311979-28336934 GCA_017589665.1 Selenicereus undatus | reverse complement strand
TTCCAAGAAAAGGAAGGTGCACCTTTTGTTGATATAAGTAGTTATTTCAAATCTTTTGAGCTACACTCGGGGTATTAGATTCATTCCCATTTGAAAGGCACAACGAAGGGTCAACCAACTTACAAGTCCCCTTGAGTGGCAGTTCATTTCCATATCTTTGCCCCGCTAGATTGCTAACCAGGGTTCTCCCTTGCATTGGAGTAGCTCACGATCACGAGTCAGCATTAATACGAGTCATAATGCCCCAATTCCTTTCAGGTCGTGAACATTTGCTAGGAACGGATTTGAGGATTATCAACGGGTCCCATAAGTTATTACAAACCTTTCATGCGTGCTTTCTCTTCGCTCATATGTTGCCTGGGAAACTTTCTGAGAAATCATTAATCTCAAGATTTCTCTACAACAAGTACGATTAATTATGGAGTTCTTAAGAGTAGGTTTCCCGAAAAAAAAGTACACATTTTGCGAAATAAGTAATCACTTCAAATTCTTTAGCTCACATTCGTAGTATTACATTTTTTATGTTGGAGTTTTGTTCAACATGTGCTATAAATATCTCCGAGCTATTACAATAGCTTGTTTTACGTGCAGAAGATATGGGAAGAACATCAAACCCTCCCTCCCCAACCAAAAAAAAGAAATGTGAAATAGCTATAGCATTTTGAAAAAAGTGAAAAGAGAGGGTCTTATCATGGCTTTACAATTTACACTATCATGCCTTGTGTCCTCCGTTTTTGCAAATACGTGCCAATAAAATTTAGAGAATTCTGAATTTAGAATAATGAAGACTGTACTCTAAAATGTTTACAGCCCAAAACCAGTTATGAAAAGTATGAAGAATAAGTTACTTTTTACTTTTATTTCACTTAACATTTTAAGGGCATGTCTAATCTCCAAACCATGCAAATTTTCTGTTCCCACTTCTTGGTGACCTTTTGTTTGGAGTCAACGTCGCTCACAAGGCGTAAACATGTTTGACTTCTGTGATAGGATATGTAATATTGTAATATGCTACACACTTGAGGAAAGTGAATCTATAAATTCTCTTACTATATAGGTGGTTAGTATTTTGAATGGTCCTCTATTTTGATGTTTTCTTTACTTTTTATTGGGGTGGGAGGGGGAAGATAGCCTATCTAAGTCACTAATGTTTGCCAATTATCTAGGATGTAACATTTTTTGCGCCTACTTTTCCACAATGAGGTTATCAACACCACCAATACAACCATCATTCGTTCCCAAAAGCCACCACTTACGAACGCTCTATTGGAACCAACCACCAAGCCTGTCTAATCACTTGCCCAAATCTAACACTTATCTTTGACCTGAATCTAGGAGTCAGTAAAACTCCAAAGGATGAGCATGCTTTCATGCAATGGGCCTAGAATAGCATTGGAAACGGAAGCAAAACTTTGCCCAGACTTAAACCTAGACAACTGTTGACATAAGACCATCCATACCAATTCCAATGCTTTAACTAGACACTAACAAAACTCATCTCGCCCAATTATCTACTTTTATGAAGCTGAAATCATACAAGACATAATATCGAATAAACAATCCAATTTGATGCAAATAAAAAATTAACCAACATTAAATAGGACATATCTGAATTTTTTTAATTGATTGACGATTTGCCATCAATTTTATCGGACAAAATGGTAACAAGCACATTCATGGCTTGACCAGAGGCATTAGAAATAGATATTTACCCATTTTCCCTTCCCATACTACCACCTCTCGAGGCACATTAATGCCTCCACCAGAGGCATCAGGAAACACACAATTTTTCCATTTTCCCTGTACTGCCATCCCTCTGGCGTCCGCAAGGGTGACAGGACTAAGCATGTTGACAGAAATATCATGGATGGATTTCTCACTGTTCTTTCTAACCGTGAAAACCAGACCTCAAGGTCATAGTCAGCATATGAAGCTCTATGTGACTGCAAAAAAGTATCAAGGTAATAAAAAAGTATCTTCGAGCACTCCTGTACAAATACAATCTTTAGTAATCAGCATGCAAACTACCACAGCCAAGTTTATACTTGGAGCACTTTGAATACTTGCAGGGATTTGTCCAAAGTTCGCAGCATAAAATGCACCAGCATCAACTTATCAGTTAAATGCAGAACCAAAGGAACTCAGGGAAACACAGGATACAGGTCCGCTGCCACCAGTGTTTTATTCAACTTCACCCAAGTAGTCATCGATCTCTGCAGGAGTTAGTACCCTGCAAGTGGAAGAAAAAACCAGTTGTGAAAACACATGTTCTAAAGTTTCAAATCACACAAGCTCTTGACGTCGGCATAAAAATAATCATACTACCAATTAGATACTCCAAAGATGCTGAATGACAGATAAACTAGGATAGAAACATAACAGGATGCCTAAGGCTTGGTAGATAATTTCAGCACCCTACAAAATCAATCTACCAGAATGAACCAAACTAACCATGCCAAATGACAGGAAAAGGGAGAGTTCACACTTCAGATCAACTAATATGTCAGTGTGCCTGATAACCCAGTCCTTAGATTAAAAAAGCCCGAGGTGCAAAAGAGCACAAGGGTCCTGGGGCCCGAGGCGTGGGCTTCAAGAGAAGGAGCAGGCTCCTTGGACGAGGGCGTACTTTAGCTAAAAATGCTTGAAAATCATTCCCAAACCATATTTTTGACAAAAAAGCTAGATGATAGCATCAAATAAGAAATTAAGTGTCATGATCCTAGATTAACAAAGCTCGATACGCACGAAAGCGCAAAGGATCCTGGGGCCCGGGGGTGCGAGCTTTTTGGACAAGAGGTGCATTTTTACTCAAAAATGCTTGAAAATCATTTCCAAACCATATTTTTGACGAATAAGTTGATGATAGCATCAAACAAGTGATTAAACATCATTATCACTATGAAAAACATCACAATAGTCTTTAAGATACCGTAACATAACATGATAATATCTCAAAATACGCACCTAAGATATTGTAAGTCTAAAAAGAGACAAGGAAGCACAATTGTTGTACAAAAGCCCCGAAAAAAAATACAGCATACAAAGAATAGTTAAATCCTTCTAAAGATTAGCCAAGCATATCACATATATATTTCCCTGCCACAGTATCATTCAAATTATTAAAAAAAAAAGACAGACTTCGAACACAGTCACAGACATAGCGTACAAGCTTCCGAAACACCTCTTTTTAAATATATATATATATATATATATATATATATATATATATATATATATATATATATATATATATAAGGAGGGAAAATAAAAAAGAAAAAATTTGATGAAAATAAATTATCCAAACAATTTTTTGATAAGCATTGCGGACAATAAAAGAAGAAAAAAGGCAGAAGAGAGGAAGGAGGAGACGAAGAAAAAGCAAACTCGAACTTCAATAACACCAGTGGCCGGTGGCTGGTGGGTCCTCGCCGGCGAACTCGCCATTGCCAAGTCGACCAAAAGCCCTCAACTTCCAGCAGAAAACTCCATCAATTTGGCCCTCCAATTCTTAGATCTAGGGTTTTCGAATAAAACCCAAGGTATTAATTGGATTAATCACTGCTCAGAGAGATTTGGTGCAAGATTCATGCAGAATCAAAGCTTTCTTATGCTAATGCACAGGTAATTGTGCTCAATTTCACAAATTTTAGTCCACATTCTCTTCATGACCCAAAAGGCGCATGCCTGAGTCGCCTTGTGCCCAGCGCCACGTAGCGCAAGCCTCCTCATGCTTTTGGAATGGGCGTCGCTTGACCAACTGCTACGCGTAGTAGTGCTCGCCATGCACTTACTTGCGCCTAGGCACGATTTTTTAAACTAAGATCACAATAACCACGAAAATTACCGCATATAGCCATACTTCCTCTCCAAGTCTAAAGATTTAGAGGAGACCAAACCCAATAGAGTACCAGATGGATCCTCCACTCAAACCAATAGTCAAAACAATCAATTGTATGACTACAATTTTCAACAAAAACAAAAATTAAAACAAAAACGTCCCAAACAATTCGGAGGAGAAAAACAAAAAATAACACAAAGTCTCCAATAAAAAGTTCAAAACATAAAATTTAAAAAAAAAAGTCACAAACAGAAAATAAAAGGGACAGACCTTCTGTTTGACTGTTCGGTCAACTACAGCCAAAGAAAGACTAGAGAGACAGAGAGAGGTAGAGAGAAACGGGGCTTAAGCAGCTTCCAGCAAAATTGAAGAAGAGCCACAGAAAACAGAGAAAAAGAAGCTGCACAAAAAAGAAGGAAAGCATCCCCAGTTTCCAAAAGACAGAGGCAGGAGGAACAAAGGATGAGGAAGAAAGTACCTGCCAGCCAAGCTAGGGTTTCAAGCAACAGTACAATTCGAAGGAGCACCAGCTTCCGGCAACCAGGAGCAAAGATTGTAGGGTTTCTCAAGTGTGAGGAACATCAACTAAGGGTGGTGAATAAAGGGGCAAGGAGCTTTTCAAGGGTTTTTTTTTTAAAAAAAGAACTAAATGGTCATTAAGATCCAAGAAGCCTACACTTTGGTTGCCCTGCACTCCAGGCTGAAGTGCAACTAAGCGCTTGCTTAGCCGGGCTTTGGCACAAGCTGCGCTTGACCACCAATGAAGCGCAACGTTTCTCACCTTGTGCTTTTTTGTGCCGAGGTGCGCCTGGGCGTGCTTTTTTAACCGAACCCCATCTCAGTAAATTATGTATTAACTGGGAACAGAATGGGAACTTTCATAAATACCCTAGGCCCTAGCATGTAAGCACCATTACCAAGTTATTCAAAACAGTTGCCATCAAAATGTCTGATCAGTAAACTTCTCCAGCATAAATTGCCCATGGTGAACGGCATAGAGTCTTGCAGAAGTTGCAATAGGAGAGCTGTGAAAGGGGACGCTAGAGATTAAGATGGAAAAGCATCCTAAGGTTTTGGACAGCAAATTCTTATATGCTCCTAGTAGCATGTACTCTCACTTGTCACGTATATTTTTTTTCCCTAAGTGTATTTGTTATATAGACTATTATAACATATTTGGCTAATATGGCTCCTGAAAGCATGTACTCCTAGGAGCATGACTGAGGCTCTGGTTTTGGACAAGGAACCAAGAAATGTTACTGTTGCACCCAGACACCCAGTATTGGAGGATATTAATGACAACTACCGACTATTGTCTGCTGCTAAACTGATTGACAACAAATATTAGGTACTATAGAGCTATCTTGATTCCACAAATCTCGCCAAGTAAAACGATAATGCCATAAGACTGGAGTCTTCTCCAGAAGTTGCAAAGACATTAAAGATGAGATGGTATAGGACTGAGCACTAACAAAGAAAAGAATTATGGGGGATGATCAGTGCCTGGAATAGCAAGCAAGTAATCGACTTTTCAGTAACTCATGGTCCTATTGACATAAATAAAAGAGACTCCAACTTTTTATCATTAATTTGTTTTTTATTTTGCATTGACCTTTTTAGTACCCTGATACAATGAAACATTTGTACTACGGTGACAAATGTAGGTAGAACGAACTTAAAGAATTTAAGAGTTCTAAAACAAAAATTCTCCAAAACTTTATTCGCCTTCATAAGAATTCATCACGGCAGAACGTACTACAAAAAAGCCTAAAGTCCTCAGACAAGATGTAAGTTTTGGTTGATTTCTCATCATATTATAAAAATTAAAAAATCACTAGCCTAGATCCCGTGCTTCTCATGGCCATCAATTAATACTAGTCCCTCCGGCTCATATTGGTGTCAAAGTTTGAGAATGTATCAAAATAAGCATTAAATACAGTTCATATTATGGAAATGATTCTTCAGCCAATGAAAATATTGATAGGTCTTTCGAAATAATTTTGACAACATAATGGGGCGATGAAAATGATTGTTTTTTACAATGAATATGTGATAGAGGGAGTAGTATTTACGTAAGTAATGAAATAGGAAAAAAATAAGCTTAATGGATTTATTTTAGATGAAATTATCTCAACTTAAAAACTAAGACGATATAAGTAAAAGACAAATGAGATATGGATGAGGAAAAAGAGCATATTCGACTTCTGTTAGATAAATCTATGGCATTATCTTTAATAATTAGATGCATAAAAGAAAGAATTAGAAAACCTTTC
This sequence comes from Selenicereus undatus, assembly GCA_017589665.1. Classification (NCBI taxonomy): domain Eukaryota; kingdom Viridiplantae; phylum Streptophyta; class Magnoliopsida; order Caryophyllales; family Cactaceae; genus Selenicereus; species Selenicereus undatus. Next base: position 28,330,823 of record JACYFF010031958.1, on the reverse strand, counting down.
GTTGCATTTTTAAGTATAATAAAGTTTTGCATTAAATATGTACTGATTTTGCAGTAGACTTTGGCATTGTTAATGGTTCTTTTAGTTCTTACACATTAATAATTAACCAATAAAAGTTTGACACTTGTCAATCTACCATCAACGTATTCACTTTCATATATATCAATTTGATTATGTCAGGCGTTTTTTTTTTGGAAAAAAAATTGATATCAAAAGAAACACGAGGTCCTACAATTTTAATAAATCACAGAGAGCTCATCAAAGATAAAGTCACTTGCATTCAATGAAAAGAAGTCACTGCAGATGTCCCTATTGGATGGTGCCGCATGGATTCAAAACGTGGCTCTTCCACGACAAAAAGGCCGCATCATAAAGGTTTCAATAAGGTGAACGAACCAGTGAGAACCACAATGTATAACATGATTGCCGAATTAGAGTGATTTTGTCCCACCGCAACGGAGACCACAATCGTGACCAAAACCTCATTTTGAATCCTTAGATGCTGCTAGAGAGATATAATGTCTGAAGCAATTCTTAGTCCATATCGCCTCATTTAAATCATCCAACAATTCCTCCCCTCAAAACTCAAAATTAAATTCCCTAGTGGGAAAGATGAAAGTTAGCTTGGTGTGATGTAACTGTACGCAAATCCATCCTCATAGGAAGGGAACAGATGAAAAACGAGTACTTTGTTTGGATCGCAAAAACAAGTGAAGAGTTGACCCCATGTCAATTTCCTTCTGTTTCTCTAGAGGCTTTATCTAAGCGAACTCATCCTAGTGCACATTGTTTTCTCTTCTTTTCTAAGTTCTCTCTGAAAATGGGTAGGTGGATTTACATCATATAACCGCAAGAGAAGAAATTCCACATTCCATATTAAATTGGTTGCATTTCTTGATAAGATAGTCATGTTTTAGCTAAGCACTAGAGTCTAGTTTATATAAGTCTCTCTTGCCAGAGAAATTTCTTTCACCATGACTATGCATGTACAACAAGCATATGAAAATTTAAAGAAAAAGTCCCAGAAAGTGCATACCTGAACTTCCTGTCAGTGCCAATAACCCCAATCTCAATATTTTTTCCTGATATTTGCCCTTCAAACCTGTACAGTGCCCAAGAGGAGAAAAGGAGGATGAGGTGGAGGAGGAGAAGATTAGATGTTGAATTGCAATTAAAAAATACATAAAAAATGGCGTCAATAAGATCAGATGAGGCATCAAATTTTTCCCACAAAATAAAAGAAAAAGATCCAGGGATTTTATGTGTTTGAAGGGAGGAGGTTGAGTACTTGTCGTCATAGATTCATATTTGTACACTTCAAATTGACACTGAACCTGGAGACTGAAGCTTCAAATAGGTACTGTACCAAGCAATAATAATATGAAGTATTTTCAAACTTCTACAACAGCCAAGTCCAGAAGAAGTTTTTTTCTGCCATTTAATGACAACAAATTGTCCCACATATAGACAATTGACCCTTTTTTTGTTGTGTGGAGTGGAAGAGCCCCGCAGGATGGTCAAGAAGGCTGGGGACTCAGAATTTGGTTTTTAAAGGAAAGAAACACAATCTTTAAAAAAAGCAACAAACTCGTCATAGACCTGGCAGAAGCATAGCAGGAAAGGATATGCGACTGTGCGCATACATGTGCCGATATGCCCATGTCACACAAGTGCAGAAACACAAAACGCACACACAATGAGTGCGTGCACACACAGACACACACCCCGAGAGAAGGGGGGGAAGCGAGGGAGGGGGGGTCTCACCCTTCCTTCAAGGTTAATATAGCTGTGTGGACAGCATCATCGAGCTCCATATCCTCAGTATACCTATATTTGAAAGAGAGATTCTTCATTTACAGGATTTGCATCATCTTCACCAGAAATCTCAAATTGCCATAACAGATAAGATCAATAGAACGAAAATGAAAAGGAACATATGTAAAATGCACAATACCAAGCACGAGTCCCACAGCCACACTCAGAATACATGCACACAAAAATAGGGACTACTAAGAATTCCGTTGTAAGAATTTCAATAAAAATGTTTATATATTAGCTTCCACAAAAGCATTTGTAATTCTGTATGATAAGTTAAAATGCCATAAGCACCTCAAAAAGGAATAATTTCATGGTGCTCAATCAGTAGTTAAAATACAGAAAGAACCTTAAAAAGGATTAATTTCGTGGTGCTGAAAAAAGGATAAATTTTGTGGTGCTGAAAACAAATTTCGAAGGACTGGTACCAAACATAAAACCCATAATACCTAACAGTCAGCAGTGGCTTATCTTGACATTACCCAGTCCTCAAGCCATATTCTTCCAAAGTTCACAAGCAGGAATATTCCAAAGTACGGTTACCACATGTTTTCTCATCTTCTGTACAATCAGGGCAATCTAGTGGGACATGCTACAATAGAACTGGAAAAGATTAACGGACCCATAACCAGAGATAAACCTGCCCCCCAAATTGTGTAAGTCTGAAAACCTGGAAAACCTAAAAATTGCTGCTGGAGCCAGTGTTTGAGGCATAGATTAGAAATGCCGTCGAAGTGGTCATCATATATAAGAATCACAAAGTCATGGAAGCCGTATCCTTAGACTTTACTTGAAGGATTGCACTCATTGCAGCATCGTGCCCAGCGGTGGAAATGGATCGGGGTTCGGGTTGGGTGGACCATCATCCGCATTCATCACCCACTTTCATCAGCTTCATCCAATCTATCCATCATCCATGAATCCAATCCATCCATCCACCATCCACGAGTGAAAACGGGTGGATTGGTTTGGACACAGGTGATGAAAGCTTATACATAATATGTTAGTAAATTTGTAAGGGGAAAAAAAAAGCTTCAGCTTTTAAAAAGTTTAAAAAAGATATTTTAGGTACAAGAAATAAATAGATATCAAATTTATCATATTAATTAGACGAAAATCATAAAATTTACAATATAATCGTCCAAAAAAAGATGTAGAATTCAAAGGACAAAAATAAAAAGTAAATTAATTGCAAATAAGGGATAAACAAGTGTATTATTAAGCGGGTGACGGATGGGGTGGCCGGTTGGATGGGGCATCACCCGGATCCAACCCAATCCGTTAAACCATCATCCATCATCCATCCATCACCCATATATTTCGGGTTTTCACCTGCTCTTTCGGATCGGATGGAATGAATATCCATTGACAGGTGAAATTGCCAGCCCTAATCGTGCCATGGGAATTTCTTTCAACTTTCAATAAGGTGGTTGCCTCCAATAACAATGTGATAGAAAGAGAATGTAGAGATCCACAAACAGGTTTGTTTATTGTGCTGAGTGTTGACTAAAATTAGAACCCAAGCATGACCAAGCCCGATTGTCCTTTGCTTGAACTCAAAGCTTGCTTGATCTACACCCTCCCCGCCCCCCCCCCCCCCAAAAAGAAGGGGAAAAAAACACCCGATTGTCATCTGTAGATGTTGTAGCAACTACGATAACAACCCAGTGTGCTTTTAGCTGAAAAGTCTATCCTGTAAGCATTTTTTTCCTTTTCCACATCTTAACTCCCCGCTCATGCTGACATCAGAACTCACATAATTTCCCCAAGGAAAGCATGCATGCATTTATGCACTCCCAAGTCAAAGTTAACTCCCATATGAGGCTTCTAGACTGAAATGTACCCTGCATATTGATAGAAGATTATAGTATTATACAAACCCAGAAACAATATTCATATCACCTTGGTGAGGCAAGGGAAGATATCAGAAACACAAATACTCAAGGAGAGCCCAAGTCACACCCTCTAAATGGATGTCATAGGAAGCGAATCTCTCGGTTAGCAAAGAAGAAGATTGCATGTATCAATACACCATCAATTTTTAAAATAATAAGCAATACCCCTTCAGCAGATCCGGTTTGATTACCTCTTCTCAAGAAATGTTTTTGCATTGGAGACGTTCTTACCCATTGCTGAGGCCTTCCATGAAAAATATGAACCAGAGGGATCCACCTAAACATCAATAGGTATCTTTGTCAATGAAAGTATGTTGCAATACTCATTAATGCAGGTATGGCGTTCATGCCTGGGTAGCATAGGTTAAAGTATCAACATAGGCAAAAGTATCTCAAACGACCAAATTAAAGCAAATCTGTGAAGTCTAACTCATTACAGATTGTACTCCAGGGACATAAACCATAGGCACTGTTTAGCAGCCCTTTTCTTTTGAAATGGTAGTAGATCATCAGATTGCTATAATTGCAGGCATTTAGAGTGTGAAATGTTCCTTGCATGAAGAAAAATCAATCTCCAAATAACTGGCCAAAAGACATTTTTACTCTTTTTTTTTGGGTTTTGTGGGGTGGGGAAGGGCATGAAAACAAAAGTCTAATTATATCTGCGTGTATTTTTAATAATCCTGACAATAAAGAAAGGTAACATATTCCATGCGCAGGGGTTTTTTTGGGGGCGGGGGGGACTGCAATCAAGGTGAAGCTATACCACATGTGATATGCCTGCCTTCAGTCTTACTAGAAAGTAAGATGCAGTAGACCTAACAATAAACAAACATACATTCAAAATAACATATAAATGCTACCCTCATGAAGTTCACCAAGTACCTGGTATAATTGCGGGCCGTTGTCATCAAATCCAGCAATCAGAAGGGATACCCCGAAAGGCCTCACACCACTGTAGATACAACATGAAAGAAAATTGATGTTGCAATAAAATGTGAAAAACCTCATATACATGAAATCTACAAACATAGATAAAGACATAAATTACTGGATCTCAACTCCTGTCTCACCGTCTAGTCTAAGGATCACGAAGATGAAATCCACTTGTATCATTTGAATCTAGAGATGAAAGGAGTATCCACAACCGGAAGTTCCAAAGGTATCTCTCTTTTTAATGGTCACATTTCTGGTATCATTCTCGTGCATACCTTTTTTTTGGGGGGGGGGGTGCTAGAACAGTTGGTAGGACTACAGTTCAGCTAAAAAAAATGGATTTTGAATAAGGCTGAAATATTCTCGCTTACAGACAGGAAGAAGAATGCAGCTCTAAACATGGACCACAATAGAGTTATTCATTGATCAGTGGGCCGGAGATTTTCAATCCCACAAATATTCCACATAAAAGAGAGACCTGAGGCTAAACCCCAGCTGTATTCTAAAATGTCCACGCAAGATTATTTGTGGCATGTTAAGCACTGAGCTACTATGGAATATGATCGTTAGAATTGTTCCATGAAAGCAATACATGGAGTAAACTTTGTACAGCACACATCGAACTGATCGAAGAATACTTCATTAAAGTATCATTAAGTTGCCTATTGATAGTCTAATTTAAAGGTGGAAAGGGTGGCAGGAAAACAAAAGGAAGGCAGAATCATAAGTAGATACAAGATGTACAATAAACCATCAGCTGCATATGGTATTGCATCGTCAACATAGAAATGATGTCGAAACATAAGTTTTCACATAGGCGGATAGGTGAATGATAAATCTCCACTGACAAGTTAATCTAAACTGCTTTCATAGAAAGGTCCGTACTGGTGACACACTCAAATATTTAAAACAGAAAAAGAAGGAAAGAAGAAGAATATAGTGTCAGAGGAAGGAAAATCTTGGCAACCAACCATGGTCAGGGATCACTTAACTCTTATGAGTAACTTACCCTGATTGAGTGAACTCTTGCATGACAGCTGCAGTTTCCCTAACAAGCTGTGTAACAGGGATTGGTTCCTGACACAATCCACAAATAATTTAATGGCACCACCACATCCAGGGATATTTACAAGAATTCCACAAGTGAGGGAAGCTCATTCCTTTCTCCCAAAAAAAGGTGAGCATAAATTATTAGGGGAAACAAAATAGAAGGTAGACAGTGGCACTCACTGGCATTAAAAAAAGGCATTATCTTTCAAAAAATTTCAACTTCGTCTCAAGAAACAGCTCATCAGATGCATAAGAATAGAATATGATAGAGGATGCAGCGTGATTAAACAAACAAACAAGCACTATCAAAAGCATGATTCAAGAAACAACAAAAGTTCCATTTTGCAACCAACCCCCCCCCCCGAGAAGCAAACAAAAAAGGTATAGTGTAAGTTCCGTAAAATAGTAGAAAGGAGTAAAGAACTAACGATCATTAAAGAACCCTTCAAAAGAAATCAATCATGACAGGGCATAACTCCAAAGATTCACTGTTAGCCTAAAGAAGCCTACAAGCTTACCTTATAATGCATAGACATAGCCACAATAGCTAAAATGGCAAGAAATTAAGATATTAAACAAGTCCTAAATTAATGATGGCATTAGACTCAATGAAGGTACCTTGTATAACCTGTGATACTGTTCTGCCTGCTTCCTACTCTTGCGGACTAGAACACGAGAATCAGGACCCATGCCACTGTATACATGAAACCAAAGAGGGGAAACAATCAAGTCAAGAAATCGAAAACACAAGTCATGATAAAGAAACTGAGACACAAAAGAGACAGATTCATGTTAAAACTTCAGATGCACTACACTAGTTTTCCTACTTTGGATGTTTATGACATATGAGAACTAGGGCTGAATGCAATCAGATTTCAGCTAGACAACATCAAGAGGTCGTCAATTTGCATGATTATGCACACTGCCCCACAACATTTAGCCAAATATGGAAGTGACACTAAAATTATGCAACCCAATAATGCAGCAACCATACAGATAAACCATAAAAATCACACACATAACTTAGAACATGGTAGTGAAAACAATAGAAACAACTGTTTTTAAAAAGAAAAAATCAAAGACAAACTTCTTCTGATAGACACAAATTACTTGCAAGTCCTTGATATACAACATAAAGCTAACCTGTAGACAACTCCAATATTTGGTGTCAATAGTTGGATCTTTTGAACCTGAAGTCAAAGAAAGAAGCACGTTGATAAATGAAAACAAATACACCACAATAATGGTACAAGGTGTAAACTATCCCAAACAGCAACACAAAATAACATCAGAGTATCAGAGATTCAGAGTGACAGCAAACATATCAAATTCCGTTTAATCTTTATTAATTAAAAATTACCCAGGGAAATCAGTTGTATAAAATAGTCAGCATATAGTGTTGCACAATATAACTGCAGAAAACATGTTAAGAACCTACTCAATAATGCATGAAGGGCTATGACCGAACCCTAGAATCTACATAAACCAATGGAATGGATGGCAAGAAAAGTTTCCACAACTAACCCACGTTCTACAATCATTTCTATAAGGAAGAGTAAAAGAGCACACCAAAGAATTTTGAGAGAGAGAGAGAGAGAGAGAGAAAGTTACCTATCTACATATATAAATTCTACCTCATTTTTACTCTCTTCTTGCTTTTTTTTCTGGGGTAAGGTAAGCTGCCCAACCATTGTGCCCAATGTGTGGGGCTACTTAACCAAATGGCTTGGTAGTGGGGAGGAGAACAAAAGCACCAGACAAGGCCCGAGGCCTGCTGCTGAAGATAACGAGGCCTACAAGGGGCCGGTTTGCCACCCAAAATCATCCTCAAACAAGAGAGAATTTGTAAACCCAAGATTTGAATTTGGGATGTAGGCATTGACACCCAAAATGACATCAATGACCATTGCAACAAAGGAACTTTTGGTAATGGACAAAGAGTAACAGTATACTAGCAACTTTGGTGAAATAACATAGACAATTGGGGCAGTATTTTAACTTTTTTTTATAAGGAAAGATAAAATCTCAATATCAAAAAGGATTGAATGCAAAGCATAAATTCCACAAAAATTGTTGTATATATGACCCATAAAAAGACTACCAACAAAATCGACAAATTCAACCAAAGAAACGCAGAAGCCTTCCTTATCCCAAAAATATAAAGTTATGATGAGTCCATCTTTAATGCACTAAAGAGATGTTTCCACACCCTCGAACTAATTTCTTTAATACCACATAATAGTTAACAATAACACTAGCAAAGCTGCATTTACCTTTGCTAACAAAGAAGCCCTCTAAAGCCAAAAGATTATCAATGAGATATTTACCAACCACCCATAAAATCCCTAGCAAACTTAAGAGTATACAATAACGAGCTGGCAAACTGACAATGAAGCTGCATGTAGTTAACTGTTTCCAAACTCCCTTCACTATGTAACAACGGTTTCAGGCATGATATTAACCCTCTTCTGCAAATTATACACATGCAATCCTAAAATGTAGACTTACAGAAGTAAAGATAATTTATTGCCTTCTTGGTATAACAAAGCACACTGCTTTTTACATCTAAACAGCAATGAGGCATCATTCTTCCAGTTTTATTCTACTATAATCTGTCAAAAGAAGAGACATTCTAATTGCATCCTGTCCATTGTTTACTCGTTGCAGCCTGTTTACTGAAACTAGAACTTTATTAGCAATTTTATAATGTATAGAAAAACCTTATCCCGCAGTTCAGGTCAGTAAGGCCGACTCTCTGACTAGTACTGATGGAGAAATCTACCCATTCCCATGACTAAAGAAATAGAACCCAAATTACCCAATGCAAAATAGAAATAACACCGATTTGGCACCTAATTAGATTCCTTAAATTATTATAAAAAAAAAAGAATCAGCTCTATATTTCTAAATTTTAATCAAGTTCTTTCAATATTGATTCATAGATTTTATGATGCTAAGCTTTTTTTGAAAGCCTCAACATATTCAAACAAAAATAAAGCATGCGTTCAGATGGAAACGTCAAGGCGTTGGCACCACTTACAGAAGTTTCATCAACCAGGATCGAAGGCAGTTTCTTCTCAGTAGCAATAACAACACCATTTGCAGCTGCAGAACACGACAAAAAGTCTATCTTTAATCTGTTTGAACAATACTTTCAAAGGAAAACTGAAACAATGACCCCATGCTTCGGATACATGGAATACAGATTCAACCATACAAACATAGTTCAGCCTACCGAGTGCCCAAACAACTTGCAACAAACCCCAAAGTTCCTTTTTGACTAGCGTGAAACCAAGTTCTTCAAGGAAATGAATGACAGGAAAAGAGAGATACAGCCACAACTTTGCCCTCAAAAAATTATATTGATGAAAGAGAGATGCGGTCTAAGAGGATAATGTCTCTTCAGAGGAGAATAAGCCATCTTTTACACGTCAACTAAATTTTCCTGCATTTCCATAGAATGGAGAACACTTTTAAGCCCCGAACCCTCCTCAAGGATCATCCTGGTGCATAACTGGTTTGTAACTAGGCAGTTTCTCAGACTGTTATGGACTAACAAACAAACCCTGATTCACAAAGTATCGATCAAGGCTCCAGGTTAATCATCGAACAAAGAGCCATTGCTCACAACATCACAGCTTTAGGAGCGACCACAAACTAAGAAACAGCAGCCAATCAAAGACTACAGAACAACCTATTCTTAAATCTTCTAGTGAAAATGAAAAAGAAAAACAGGAGTACAGAGACGATGAACATTTGATGACATTATTATTAGCATGTATGTTACATGACAATTGCTTCAACAGCTCAGAAATGATTTAGCACTTCCATAGTCTATAAAGCTCAGAAATTTCTACATAATAGAAAACAAATCCCAGCATTCTTCAAGCTATAACCGGAAAAATACAAAAACCCTCTGTCGTCCATATTACGAATTACAAAAGATAAATTCAGCATTAAGGAACGACATGGATTAAAAATGATCCGGAAGTTACCTTTGATGCCGAGAGACGTCTGCCCAGATCCAACAGCAGTTAAAGCATGCTCGATCTGCACCAGCTTACCCGAAGGGCTACCTCGCAAAACAGCATTGTGAGAAGAAAAATTAGATGACCAAAACAATAACCCATTTCCACAGTTACCCTAATATGCGCATAACGATTAAGAGACTAATTACACAACGAATAAATTCTCGATAGACCGAATCGCGAGCCCTAGTTCGACCCTTCCAAATTCAAGCTAAAAAAGATACACAACTTCAACCTAGATAAAAAACAAACAATCCCCAATTAGGGGCTTCATATTGGAACAGGATTTGAAGTGGTAATTTTGAACTACTGAATTGGTGAACCAGTTTTTAGATGAATACCTGAAAGTGGTGAGAGAAAATGAGTACTGGCTGTCCCCCATTGCGGCTTACAGAGAGATGTGCTTTGGCTGTCTCAAGTCAGGCAGTATAAGCAAGCAAAAACACCGAGGTTTTTGTGAGCGGAGGTGGGGGAAGCAAGGGTGGGCTTGAGTATGAGAGCCGCCTTATGCAACAAGATGCTTGAGCCTGGAGGGGATGTAAAAAGCTAATTCTTCGTCAAGCTCTTTCAAAAAGCTCATTAAATTAGTCTTTTTAAATTAATTTTTTATCTTATAATTTTGTTAAAAACAGTTAATTTTATCAAGCGATTTTTCAACAAACAGCTAATAACTAATACAAATAACTAACAGCTAACAGCTGTTTGCCAAACAGAACCATAATAAACACATATGACATGTACATGTATCCATGTGGGTGGCCAGGGTGGGTGCCCCTACCAAAAACGGTGTCTTGTTTTACAAAAAATTTGATGATCAAATTTGATGCCTAATTTGGATACTTAATGTCTATCAAAATAGAAATCGGAACAGAGCAATTAAATTAGACTTTAAGTTAAGCATAGTATTCTAAAATAAGTTCAGAAGTCAATTGAAACTGACACGATTCACTGTTTGGAATTCAACTGAATTTTTCCATGCCTAAGCATGTGTGTCATCCCTTTGTATTGGATATATAATCTAGAATAATTTTAAGCAGATAAATTTGTTCAATTTTTTGATAATAGGAGACTAAAAGATAATAAAAAAAGATAATTTTGTTGGTAGGGGATAAAGATGAATTCTTATATCTTTTATCTAATTAAACGCTCACCTTATCCTAAAAATCCCTATAAATAGGGGACTCTCCTAGGGTTCACGGAGCATTAAGAGGGAGGGGTAGAGAAAGATACCTCAAAAAAAAAGGGAAGAAATCACAAAAATTCCCATTCAGCTAAATTCCCAAGCCAATCAAGTGTGTCATCCAACCTTTCTTCGTTCTTCCTCATATGTTTGTCTTTTTCTTTTTCTCACTATTCAGTTTAATTTTGAAGTTTGGAAGAATGTAATCAACATTCCTGCTTGCTGCAATTGTTCATTTTTTTGGTCTTTTTTTTGTGTTTTCTATATAAACTATAAATATCGTTATATTTAATTGATGTTTACTAATATGCTACATGCCAAATTTAATAGTACGACTTCTTGTTTTTTAGTTTTTTAATTTGATTAGTAAAGGTTGTCAGTGATAATGGATAAGTTGGGATACATTTTCATCCTAGCATCATATATTTATCCTTGAATCTAGACCTTTGGTTCAAACCAATAGAGTCAGATGGTCCCTACACCAAAGATTACTCATGGAACTTTTCGAAAATCGTTTTTTATTGGGCCATGTCCCTTTCAATTATCATTTTGGTTAAAGGGGGCCATAAAATAGTGAATTATCGATTTTGTATGTTTTTCCCCAAATAAACTCACTGGCAACTCTACTTTATTTAAACAATTAAAATTAAACAATTAAAATAAAAAAAAATGAGTTTTTTAGATGTAGAGAAATCAGTAACCGGAGTGGGAACTAGGCTCCCTAATCCAAAAACAGCAAGAATTGTTTGAGTAGAGAGTTCGGCCATGTTATGGCTGCAAGAAGGCGATTGGCTTTCTAATAGGCTTGAAGGTGCATTCTAACCAGACATATATTTGTACTTGTAAATGTGCTGTCTACAAATTATGATTGTTGAAAATTATGATTCAAAATTAAAACTCTTTTCTTTATAATTGTATTATTTGTAAATTATCCAAATAAATTTCTAACTATACATATATTTGAATTTGAAATTTTGGTTGAACTAACTCATGTATTTATTGAGTTATTTTTGGAGTTGGCAAAGTAAATTTTATCCGCTTTGATCTTGGTAAGCAAAGTATTGAATTTGTTTAACTTTAAAATGTCTTTTGTGAGTTAATGAAATTTGCTTTGTATAAAATCAATGCCAAAGGTAATCGCTAGCCTTGACTTAGTAAATCTTTTCGTAAGTTGTTATTGGTGCATTCTTTGGCAAAAGCAAACCCCACTTCTTTAGCTTGCTAGGATTGTTTGTTGGTTCATAAGTCCATGAATAAGGTAGTGGGTGTGATTTTGTGGGATTATGGAGCTAAATTCCACTTTGTTTGCCTCTTATCCAGCGAAGCGCAACAGCTAAGCTCTAATTATTCATTACAAATAGCTAACTCTCCTACCCATTTGATACACAGCATAAAAGGCATTTCCATAAGCTTTCTACTGCTTCCATCTTTTTCTCTACAAAAGTTACTAATTTTCCTATATATTAATAACTTGTGATCAGTTTCTTAACTGACTTAGTATTTTGTTGAGGAAAAAAAATCTTATTACTTTCTTCAATTTTTATACCGAACTTTATTTTTATTTGAATGAACATTGAGTTGAAATTTGGTTCGGGGTTCTGATCATTGCATTCAAGAAGGATCATCGGATTGTCGAATCTTGGGAGAGAGCTATCTTCAATATTCAACCAGTGCAGTTGAGGCCTTTCCTCTCTAAAGAGAGTGTTATGACGTACTTCGACTCAGGCCATTCTAGCCTTAAACTATTATTACCTTTGTTAAGTTTTTATTCTTGTTTGTTGTTGCTTTCCTTATTAGTAGACTTTTGCTTGCAAGTTGTTTTATTGATTTGTTATTTGAATTTTATTTTCCATCAAGTTTAGAGAAGAAAATTTAGTTTTCTGCTAATTTGGAAAAATGGATGCATTAAAAGCATTGATTAGCAAACCTGAAAAGTTTGATGGGAAGAACTTCTTATGTTGGCAACAACATATGAAGTTTCGGTTGATGAACTAGGCCTTTTCTATATAATTCGTAACGTTCTTAAAGAACAAGTTGGAAAGTCTGACAAAACTTTGACTAATGGAGATATTTCTAAAAAGGTTGTTGACCCTAAAAAATATGACATTTCTGATAAAGATGTGATTTGTCATAGTCGTATCTTAAGTGTTTTGTCTAATAATATTATCACATTTTTTCTCATACAAAAATTGCTTGTGATTGATGGACTAGTTTGGACCGAAGATATACTACTACTGAAAAGGGTCTTCTGAGAGTCAGCATTAGTGATTAGTTTGATTTTTAGTTTGTTGATAATAAAAATATGTCTAATCAGCTTCATGATTTTGAAAACTTGGTCTATGTGTTGAAATTTTTTCCGCCATCTTGGTCTAAATTTGCTAAAGATCTTCAACAGAAGTTTGATCAGTTTTCTTTAGCTTAGTTGTTTTCTGTGTTAAGAATTGAGGATAAACATTGCTCATCTAAAAATTAAAAATCTGATTTTCAAGCTAAGGATCTCACAATTGAAGGTTTTCACAAACCTAGGCCTAATGAATTTAATAAGAATGGCCTAAGAAGATTTTTTTTGGGAATGGGGACAATAAATCGAATGGCAATAAGACTAAAGGTAATCAAGGTAGAAGGCAATGTTGGGCTTGTGGAGGCATGAACCATGTTCCTAAGGATTGCTACCTCCGTCATGGTCATAATAGGAAACCCCCAAAAGGTTAACTACACCTTAAACCATAGGCCAATGTCGTGACTGTGGCGGCCACCTCCAATTCCCAAGCTAACAGGTACTTTGCTGGTAGCCCAAAGTTAAATTCAATTTTTTAACTCAAATGATTGGTGGATAGACTCTAGGGCTAATGTTCACGTGTGCGCTGATAAAACTTATTTTTATCTTATCAAGTATCAAGCACAAGAACTGTAAGCATAGGGAATGGAAGTATTGCTCGAGTCCTAGAAGAAGGTCAAGTCAAGTTAGAGTTGTTGTCCAGAAAATTTCTCGAATTAGATGGTGCTTATCATCTTCCTAATATTAGGAAAATTTTGATTAGTATGTCTTTGCTAGATCGTTATGGTTATAACGGTAATTTCGGTTCCAATAAAGTTGTAATTAGTAGACACGACCAATTTGTTAGTAAAGATTTCCTGTTAGATGATTTATATAGATTGAGTGCAATGCCTTCTTCTACTAATGCAGTTTTTGATTCACAATTATCTATTGCAAATATTGGATGTTGTGATACTTGGCATGGTAGACTTTGTCACATGAATAAACATACAATTAAAAAGATGATCATCTAGATTTGATTCCTAAATCTCCTATTGATTTGAATGATAGATGCCAAGTTTGTGTGGATGCTAAACAACTAAGAAAACCTTTTAAATCTGTTGAGAAAAATACTATCTTGCTAAAATTAATTCATAGTGATGTTTGTGATAGTCGATGCATTTTGGCTCGTGGTGGTAATCACTATTTTATAACCTTTATTGATGATTTTTCTAAGTAGTGCTACACATATTTTGCAAACTCTAAAGTTGATTTGTTTGATATGTTTAAAATTTATGAAGCTGAAGTTAAGAATCAACTAGAAAAGAAAATAAAAATTATAAGGTCCAATCCAGGTGGTTAGGATGCTCCTACTGAAATGGAAAATTTTTGCAAAGAACATGGCATAATACATAAAGTAACCGCCCATACACCATAGTGTAATGAAGTATTTCCTTGATACGCTAAATGTTATGCTTTTTAGTCCTGGTTTGGCTAATAATTGTTGGGGTGAAGCTTTATATTCTGCTTGTTTAATTCTAAGTAGTGTGCCTTTTAAAAATTTTGAAAAAACCCCTTATGAATTGTGGACAAATAAAAAAACCTTCTCTTAAACATTTGAAAGTGTGAGGGTGCTTGGCTAAGGTGAATATTCCTACTGTGAACAAAATGAAAATTGGCTCTAAGACTATTGACTGTGTGTTTGTTGGTTATTTTCTAACTAGTGATACCTATAGATCTTTGGTGTTTGATTCAAGAGTTTTTGAAATTTCTAATAATACCATTATTAAGTCTAGCGATGCAGTTTTCTTTGAGACTATTTTCCTATGAAGAATAAATTGTCTAGACCAATTTGTGAAGAGTCTTCTTATGATTTTGCTGCTACTAAAGATAGTAGCACTTTTTATCAAGCATGTTATAAACCTAGAAGGAGTAAAAGAAGAAGAAAAAAATAAAAAAATTGGTGATGATTTTTAGACCTTTTTGCTTGAAGATGATCTAAAACTTATAAAGAGGCTAGTTGTCTACTGATGCTCCTTTTTAGGAACGAGCTGTGAATGATGAAATGGATTCTATTATGATTAATAAACATGGGTGCTAACTGATCTTACACCTATGTATAAAACACTTAGGAGTAAATGAATTTTTAGAAAGAATCTTAGAACTGATGGTTTAATAAAAAAATTCAAGGCAAGATTAGTAAATTAGGGCTAAAATCAAGAAAAGGGAGTAGACTTTTTGATACTTATTCACATGT
Source organism: Selenicereus undatus (assembly GCA_017589665.1). Taxonomy (NCBI): domain Eukaryota; kingdom Viridiplantae; phylum Streptophyta; class Magnoliopsida; order Caryophyllales; family Cactaceae; genus Selenicereus; species Selenicereus undatus. The sequence continues at coordinate 28,315,405 of JACYFF010031958.1, read as the reverse complement.
ATCTAAAATTGCTACTATTAGAGTCTTGATTGCTATTGGTTCTATTTATAAATTGCAAATTCACCAAATGAATGTGAAAACTGCATTTTTGAATGGTGAATTAGAAGAAGAAATCTATATGAAACAAATCGAAGAGTTTGTTGTGTCTGGCCAAGAGAACAAAGCATGTAAGCATGAAACTCTCTTTATGGACTAAAACAGGCTCCTATGCAATGGCATACAAATTTTGATAAAGTTATATTGTTTAATGGTTTTCTGATTAATGAAGGCAATAATTGTGTATATGTGAAACTTGTGGAGAATTCTTGTGTCATACTTTGTCTCTATGTTGATGATATCTTGATATTTGGCAATGACATGCATGTGATAAATGACACAAAGAAATTCGTGGAGAATAATTTTGATGTGAAGGACCTTGGTCCAATTGATGTTATTTGGGGAATTAAAACTATAAGCAATTTTGATTCAATTGCCTTGAACCAATCTCATTATATTGAGAAGTTGTTGAAAAAATTCAATTATTATGATGTGAGCCCTTTACCAACTCCTCTTGATCCAACTATCAGTTTGAAGAAGAACAAAGGGGTTAGTGTTACTCAATATAAGTACTCCCAAATAATGGGATCATTGTTCCACATAATTAACCATACTAGACCAAACATTGCTTGTGCAGTTGTGAGATTAGGTAAATATATACAGTCCTAATACATCTCATTGGACCACATTAGAAAGTGTTTTAAAATATTAGAAAGGGACTATGGACTATGCTATTCATTATACTAGTTTTACTATTGTTTTATAAGGTTATAGTGATGTCAACTAGCTAACTGGTTCACAAGAAACTAGCTAAATCAAGTAATGGTTATATTTTTACATTAGTAGGCGGTGTAGTTTCTTGAAAATCTACAATATAAATAATAATATTACGATCCACCATGGAGGCAGAGTTAATTGCTTTAGATGCTACATGCATAGAAGCTTAACGTCTTAAGAGTTTGATTAATGATATTCCTTTATTACCTAAGCCTGTTCCTCTTATTTCTTTACATTACGATAGTCAAGTAACTATTACTAGAGCCAAAAGTAAAATTTATAATGAGAAAGGAGGCATTTAATTATGAGATATAAATCTATAAGACATGCATTTTCCCATGGTTTGATTTCTATTGACTTTGTCAGGTCAGAAAATTATATTTCAGATCCACTCACAAAGGGACGGACGTGTCAAAAAGTTGTTGAATCATCAAGGGGAATGGGACTGAAGCGTATAAAATAAGTCAAACACAGTGGAAACCGGTCTACCCTTGGTGACTTAATATTGGAAAAGTTAGCTTCCGAGTCCACTGTGGTATAGGTAAATATTTGATTGATCTAATGAATTTGGATAAAGATTTTTGGAACTACCCATGTTTAGGTAATAATTTTTTGGAGTGCGACTGTTTGAGTTAATATTCTTTTGGATGATAAACATTTTTACTTTTGGTCCAAACTTTTCTAAAGTTTCTATTTCTGGCCCAAATGGGGTTTAAAATGCAAATATTGAAACTTTTGGACTGTTTTTGAACACTCAGCTTATATTATCGTTTGGACTTCTTAAATGACTTTATTGGTACTAGTTATCACAATCTACTACTTATATGATGGATATTATATTTTCTGTGATTAGAGACTCACCATGCCTAGTAAAATAATTAAAGTTTAATTAGAGAGTTTTAACCATCACCTGAACTTAGTCGGCACTGGACTCTAGCTTTCCTCTAACTTCTTGTTTACAGAGATTGCTTAATCTCAACCACACCTTCCTTAGATCAGATACAACACAAATCTATTTCATTTCCTACCTCATGTCGTAGTCACTAATCAAGTTTTATGTTTCAAATGATAGTGAGACTTTAATCAAGAAATCATAATATTTAAGACATAAAGTTTAATTGAATAACGCTGCCTATTGGGAAACTTCTTTTATTGAAAGCTTAAAAGTGGAAATATTACAATGAAAATGTTGAAGAGCGACTTAAGGGGTAAATTACATCATGGTCCGTCGAGGTATAAACTAATATTTTTCCGACCCAACAATTTTGGGTAAATATTTTGAGGTTCATCCAAGTTTGGGTAAATATTTTTTCCAGAACCAGAAGTTACCAAACTTGACTTTTTAAAATGCAAAAAGCATCATAAGTTTTTAAAATTTTCATTTTAACCCAAATCTTTAAAAACTTACTTTCGAAAAACTTACTTTCGAAAAATTTAATTTTGTGTATGTGGTTTTCTGCTCCTAGGTACTACTTGAAGCCCTCTTTATATTAGTGTTAGAGTCACATGACTAAATATAATTAAGATAATTAAGTTAATTAATGATTAATTAAACTAATTAACTGCAATTAATGCTTACATCATCACCTGCTTGTCCTGATCCTAATTATTCACATGTTGACTTACAAGAGGGAATTACTTCAGTAGCACCCCAATTAAACTATATTACTAATATAGTTTTAGAATCAAAAGCCGAATTAAGTAAATTAATGTTGAAGTTAAGGAGATTAAGAAGTAATTGTCTGTAATCCATCTTTCTCTAGTTAATGAAATTAGGCGTAGCGAAAAATCTACTTCAAGTACTAGTACTCCATTTCAGCATAAATATTCTTTTTAAAATCCAAAAAAAAAAAACGATTTCCTTTGCATGATATAAAAACCCAAAAAGTAGTAGGAGAAAAGTCAGGTGAAAAATCGACTGAAAAGGCAGAAAAAGCAGAAGACGATGGAGTATAGACAGTATACTCTAAAGAACTACAGAATATGTTTGAAAAATAACAAAATTCGGAAAAATTAAACAAAATCATGTGCGCAATAGTTGATAAACAAGATGTGTTATTTGATATGAGTGAAGAGATAAACAATGTCTAATTAGAAGAAGAATTATATCAGCAGATGAATCTAATAAAATTAGAAGATCTTAAAGTTTTACCACTAGAAGAAGTTAGAAGAAAACTAGATAAAAAAATATGATAAAATGATATCTGACGACGAGATTAATGAAATTGGGGAAGAACTCAATATAGATAAAATTTAGACCAATCTAGTCAACAATGTTGTTCCTAAGCCTGAAGAATTTGGTGAACCTTCTTGAAAAAAATACTCATTTTAAGAGACCTAGATACGTTCCAATAGGACGTACAACTAATTTTTCCTTTAGGTTTATCCTAATGAGAACTATGACATTTGAAGAGATTAACCTTACCCCAATTAGCCAAACATAACATATTTTAAACATTGATGGAGCCTGTAATAGAGAAGAAATATTTAAGCATTGGAAAAGAGCTATGAATAGTATCCTAAATCTAAATACTAAGTGGGTTGCTGCAAGTTTTCTAAACTATGACCTTGTTCTTTTCAGTGGGAAATGAGGGGTGTTGAATGGGTGATTGT
>JACYFF010031958.1:28279399-28306979 GCA_017589665.1 Selenicereus undatus | reverse complement strand
GTGGGGGAGATGGTCGGTCACGAGGGAGAGGACCGGCGACGTCGGAGATGGCCGGTGAGGTAGGCGCCCTGCTCGGGATTGTTGCAGCTCGCGTTGGAGGTGTGCGAGATCGGTGCTCCGTGCCTTGGGAGATGGTTGGTGATGTGGCCAGGCGACTGGCTAACTGCTACGGCCGGCGATGGGGTGGCCGGCAATGGGATGGCCGGCGATGGGATGGGCGCTGCAAAGAACAGTCTGGCAACACAGCACAGACAGAGAGGAAAGGTGAGAGCTGGGAGTGTAGAGAGAAAGAGAGGGGAGAGCTGAGTGTTACAGGCTAGCTGATAGGATACAACACATCACGCTTTTACAGATGTCACTTTTTTATTGGATTCGTAGATTACAGTTGGATATAATTAGATTGTCTTCAGATAATTTGTTCGGTGACTACTGATTTCGAATTTCAAACTAATTTCATTGGTATCATTAATGTAAATAAGAATTCACGAACCGTAATGTTCAGTTTTAAATTTTTTTGGGGGAATTTTCCGTTGGTTGTTTCTCTGCAATACAAAAATAAAAAAAATTACAACAACATAAAAAACACAACAAAGAAATTAAAATTTTAAATTTTTAAAAAACAAATAAAAATAAATACACAAAAAAACAAACATCACAAAATAAAAATTTAAAATTAAAAGAATAAAAAATTTAAAATTTGAAAATATCAAAAACTCAAACCTATAAAATAAAAATAAAAACAAAAACAACATAATTAAAAACCCAAAAAGATAAAACAAATAAAAAATAGAAAACCAATTAAAAAATAAAAAAAATAAATAATTAAAAACTACAACACAGAATTGAAAATTTTAAAAAATTTTAAAAAATACAAAATTAATGAAATAGGAAAAAACCAAAACTGTTCCATAACATCCGAAAAAGTAAAACTGCACACAATTGCTATCAGATTATTCGTACACACCATTACGTACAAAAATATATAACTTAAACCAACTCCTCAACTTCATTCAACTTTCACCCACTTTCATCAACTTCTTCCCCCCCTTTCCCACACTTAAAAAAAAAAACCACTCTTACCCACACTCACCCACTTCTTCCCCCCTTTCCCACAATCACCCATCCCACACCTCTCATTTTTCACTGAAAAGAAAAGGGCCTAAAACTGTTCCATAATATCCGAAGAATTAAAAATTAAAAAATTAAAAAATTAAAAATTAAAAATAAATACAAAAAAAAAATAAAATTTAAGAAATTTAAAAATATAGAAATTTAAAAATTAAAAATAAATAAATAGAATTAAAAAAATTAAAAAAATTAAAAAAATTAAAAAATTAAAAAATTAATGAAAAAGGAAAAAATAAAACTATTTCATAACATTTGAAAAATTAAAAATTTAAAAATTAAATAAATAAAAAACTAAAAAATTAAAAAATTAAAAAATAAAAATAAATACAAAAAAATAAAAATTAAAAAATTAAAAAATTAAACATTAAAAAATAGAATTAAAAAATTAAAAAAATTAAAAATTAAATGATTAAGGAAAAAGAAAAAAAATAAAACTGTTCCATAACATCCGAAAAATTAAAACTGCTCATAATTGTTATTAGATTATTCGCACACACAATTACGTAAAGTATAAAAAATTTTCAAATATGGGAAATGGTTGTTTTATGTTGGTGTGGGAAGGAGTGGGTGAATGTGGGAAGAAGTTGGTGAATGTGGGAAAGGGTGGTATTTTTTTTTAAGTGTGAGAAAGAGTGGGAAGAGGGGGGAAAAAGTGGGTGGGTGGGGGTTGGGTGCATTTCTCACCCAAAAGAACAGGGCCTATATTGAACATAGTTTTTCTGACACTGTAACTGACTAGTATGATTCATTAAATGAATATAGTAAAAATGCATTAAGAATGATGGAAATATTAGCTGTAATGTTCAAAAATTTACGTATAGAAATTGAAATTGAGTTTATTGAAGCCAAACTTGATTCTGAAGAAAAAATTAAAGAATGACAAAGAAATAATAATAACCTAGAATTATGGGATATCAGGTATTTAGAAAACTATATTGCTTAATTCAGTCAATATTACTACAAATTGGACATAATAAAACCAATATTGGCATGTTCTATGACAAATTGCCATATCCGATAAATTCTATAATTAATGAAAAATACATTACATGGCTTGAAAAAGTATATGTCATTCATACTTTTGGGGTAAGAATCTCTGATTTAAAAAAGTGAGTCAATGATCAATATCTTGATCTCCAAAAGCAAAAGAAAATTAAGAAGCATTTTCTAACTTATTGGGATTAGAGCTGGGTAACGAGTTGTTTTAGGTTGACCCATTTAATAAACGTATCAATTTTGTGTCAGCCTTCCAAATAGTTTAGATCTGTTCAAAATTGAAAAATAACATGTTTTCAAACTAAACGGTCAAATTGTGTCAACTTTGGGTCGAAATCGGTTAGGTTTGTATCGGGTTCGGATTTCTCTCAATAACTTCAGGACGGGTTCGGGTTAGGTTATCGTGTTGGGTCTGACTTTTCCAACTCTAGTTGGGATTTTCCTCACCAATAAGGAAAGGGAACTGAAAAGAGAAGAGAAAGAAAATTCTATAAGAAAAAAAGCTTTAACAAGCAAAGAGGTGAGAAATATAAAAGAAAATATTATAATAAACCAAACCCTAAAAAATGAAGATTTTTTAGAAAAGCCACTTATTGTCTGGCAAGGAAAAACAATTGTAAGTATTGGGTATGCAGAGAAGTAGGTCATTACGCAAGCGAATGCAAAAATAGGAAGAACAACAAGCTTATTCGGACCTTGGGTAGCCTCGATTACTTCGAGCTCAGTGAGAAATAGGCATTAGACCTAGCCTTGAATAACAACGAAGAAATTGTTGAAATTATACTAGAAGATGAATATGAAGAGAGCGATTATGAATAAACAAGTCATATGAAGAAAAGTGGCTCGATTAGTCTTGGTGATCTTTTCGGAGAAGAATTTGTTGCAGACAATGAGAACAAAGAAGGCCAAGGAGATTGAGTTCTTCTCATAATTTAGAAAGACATCCATAGAAAATCCATCTTTGAATTGAACAGTAAGTATGTATGCGAAATGATGGAAGAAGATTAAGAAATAAGAGACTCTGAGTATGATGTGGGAGAAGTTAATCTCATTAATTAGGAAACATCCTTAAGTATAACAAAGATTGAAAGTACAGGTATATTTATATTGGAAGCGTCCAAGTCCAAATCACTCTATTACAATATTATGGCAAAGATATTGATTTTTATGCTTTGCTATGTGATATTAGGCTTACCCAATATTTAATAATCAAATTATCACAGGGATTAAAACTAATTTATGTAATGGATCTATAGACTTCAATTGCCGATCTGGATGGTATATGAGTCTAAAAGATAAATTTGCTTAAAACTTCATATTTCTTAAAATAAAAATAGTTGGAACGTATATGAAGAGAGGAGGTTATCCACTAAGGATATTTTGGAAGATAATCTATAAATTAGATATTACTATAGATCAAAAGACTAAGGTAACAATGATAGAGACTGACAAATTTGAAAGTCCAACTTCAATGCAAAAGATTGAAAGGATGAGATCCAATCCACAAGAGATAAAAATTGATAGGTCTTGGGTATCTAGATTTGCTAATCCCGTAAAAATCAATAAGAAAAACATGACAATAATTGATGGGAATGGTAAAATTACCATTAAACCCAATTAGTAAGGAGTAGCCTTCATCAGCTAAAGGAGAGCTTAAAGAAGATATAATTAGTATGACCAATGAAATGCGTAGAATGAGTTTTGAACCCGCAAGACACAATGTAGATCGAAGTGTGAGTCTAGATAGAAAAGTCATTGGGTACAAAATAAGAACTGTTAGTGAGCCAATCTATGAAGATGAATATTCAAAAATATGACTATAGAGATATGCTATGAAGTCACTAATACAAATTCTAATAACATCTATATCCCAATAAAAGTATATTTAGAGAGATATAATAAATATGAACTGTGTGTTTACATAGATAGTGGTTGTTCAGTATACTTTGGAAAAAGATCGTTATTTTCAGAATTTATGTGGAAAAAGGACAAGAATTCTTTATAAGTAAGGATAGCTGATAATAATATTATGAGCCACAACGAAGCTATAAAAGGGTTATCCAGAGAATTAGGAGGAGTCCAATACATTATACCAATTCTGTGGGCTACTCATCCTCTCATGGTATGATTATTAGAAATAATTTTCAAAGACTATATTCTTCATGCACATAGACCATAATCAAATAATGTCTACAATTAATGGTCACTCAATTCATATTGAAAAATTAAGTAAGACTTACACTCATCAGAAGGTTGAGTTTACACGCAGCCAGCATGGTGAGAAGGTAATGCCTGCACAGCGTGAGATAGCACTAACAATCTCTCTACTTGAGTTATCTATTAAAGAGCAAATTACTAAACAATAAGAGCAATTATGCAAGGAACTCTACTTTGATAATCCTTTAAAATTTTGGGATAAAGATAAGATATTTGCAAATATTACTTTATTAAATCCTAACACTATTATTCAAGTCAAACAAATGGGGTATACACAATAGGATATCCAAGAATTTGATAAACAAATCAAAGAACTTTTAGATAAAGGATAAATCAGGAAGAGTAAGAGTCCTCACAGTAGTCCCGCTTTCGTGACAAGAAATCATGTTGTGGAAAAAAGAGGAAAAACTAGAATGGTAATCAATTACAAAAGGCTTAATGATAATACTATTTTTTTTATGGTTATTATATTCGTAACAAACAGTCCTTTTGAATAGATTTCAAGGAGGTTCTTGTTTCTTGAAAATGGATTGCAAGAGCGAACACTGGGAGATAAAGATGGGTGAAAAAAACATTCCTTTAACTGCATTTAGTGCCCCCACAAGGACATTATGAGTGGATAGTAATGTCATTTGGTCTCAAAAATGCACCTCAAATAATCCAAAGAAGAATGGTTAAAGTTTTTGAAGATCTTAATCACTACTGCCTAGTCTAGATTAATAATATCCTTGTCTTTTCCAAGACTATAAAATAACACAAATACGATGTCCTAGCTGTCATCCAAAGAAGCATTAATGGCGGTATTATCTTTGGTAAGAACAACTGCATTTATGTTGAGTAAGAAATTAAGTTCTTTGGGTTAGAGATAAAAGTTGGACAAATCATCATCCAGAAGCATATTCTAGAAAAATAAGAAAGGTTTCTTAGATGTCCTACGTATGCTTCAGATTTCATCAAAGATCTAGCTAAATTAAGAAAACCATTGCAGCAGAAACTCAAGAAAGAAGTCAGTTGGACATGGACCCCTAGTGATTCAAATATTGTTTAAAACTTCAAAAAGATGTGCAAAAATCTTCTTGTTCTTAATTTGCCTAATGAAGGAGATAATTTAATTCTTAAGACAGATGCCAGCAATGAGCACTGGAGTGCGATACTCAAAATCAAAGAAGGAGAAAAACTCTATAAATATTACAATGGAGGTTTTAACAAAGCAAAATACAACTATCCCACAATGAAAAAAAAAATTCTTATGGTCATAAGGGGAATTGAAAAAGTCCTAATCTTTTTGGCCCCAAAACCTTTTCTTGTTTGAAATAATTGCAAAGGAATACTTGGTTTTGTGAAAAAGAATTTATCAAAGATGCAAGCGCAAGGGCGACTCATGCATCGGTAATTATGACTTAACCAATTTTCTTTCTCTATTGAACATATATAGGGTTCAAAGAACTCTCTGGCAGAGAGTTTAACTCGATCAGAGCAAAACTCCTACCGGAAAAGGAGGAAATCCCAAATGATATGTCATTGCTGCTAGAACGAGTTTCTCCTTCTAGTAGAATCCCCATGGATATTTTGAAATTCCATACAAAAAGTTGATCATGCTTGGGTCTACTATTTTCTGCCTACCTAATAGTCCAAAGATTTAGCCGTCTACAATTACAAATAAATTAGCTAAGGTGTCCTTATGACATTCAAGAAAAAATAAGTTCTTATGTTCAAGAAACATGGTTCAACGAGTGGTATGTAGTCTGTATCGAATACTATCATAATTATTCCTACGATATTTTGAGAATTGTGGAGTACCACAATCTACTATCCTGATAAATTTAGAGTTGGTGGTGTTAGTTTTCCAGCAAATTCCATATCTCCAGATGACCCCGTCATTAAAGTATGGGAATGTGGAATGATAGTTTACTTTATGGAAATCCTAGATCCGAAGTACCTATTTTCTGAAGACTAACTGAATTTCAGCAATGCATGTTTAGAAGGATCCATTGGGTTTTTACATCTGCTGATGGTCCATCAAAAAATTCCATATAATAGAAGTCTATATGTGAAGGTACATTGTGCACTAATCGAGTATGAAAATGGAAAAGACAAACATGCCCATTAGCTTGTTCAGATAGTTGATTTCGATGACCCCAATGATCGATGACAAGAATGATTTTCAGAAAGACAAGAATTAGTTACTAATCCTACTTTAGCAAGAGCCATCGATTTTTACAACATTTCTCATCAAGTGTGGGCATTAATTGAACAAAGAAAAGCACAAATGTGTTGCGGGAACACTACTTTCGTTTATCACAATGAGTTTAGCGAATATATGAGGTAGAGCGAGCGAGTTCAGAAGATGTCTTTGATTATCTATTTGATGTTGGAGCTGAAAAATTCTTATAAGAAGTCGGGCTTCGTTATGGCTCATAATACTATTAACAGCTATTCTTACTTGTAAAGAATTCTTGGTCTTTTTCCACATAAATTCTGAAAATAACGATATTTTTCCAAAGCATACTGAGCAACTACTATCTATGTTAGACACACAATTCATATTTATTATATCCTTAAATACTTTCATTGGGATATGGATGCTATTAGGATTTGTATTAGTGACTTCATAGCATTTCTCTATAGTTATATTTTTGACAAATTCATCTTCATAGATTTTCTCACTAGCAGTTCTTGTTTTATACCCAATGACTTTTTTATCTAGACTCATACTTCGATCTACAATGTCGCTTACGGGTTCAAAACTCATTCTTCTCATTTTATTGGTCATACTAATTGTATCATCTTCTTTAAGCTCGTCGTTAGCTGATGAAGATCCTTCTTCCCATTCTGATCTTGTGCTCATGCTCCTTAATGGTTAGGCTTTAATGGTAACTTTACCATTCTCATCAATTTTTATCATGTTTTTCTTATTGATTTTTGTGGGATTAGCAAAGCTAGATATCCAAGACTTATCAATTTTTATCTCTTGTGGATTGGATTTATTCTTTGAACCTTTTGCATTAGAGTAGGACTTTCAAATTTTTCAGCCTCTATCATTGTTACCTTTGTCTTTGGATCTATAGTATTATCTAATTTATGGATTATCTTCCAAAGTATCCTTAGTGGGTAGCCTCCTCTCTTCATATCCGTTCCAATGTTCTTATTTTAAGAGATAAGAAGTTTTTAGCAAGTTCATCTTTTACACTCACATGATATCCAGGTAGACAAATAGAGCCGACAGATCCATTACATAAATTTGGTCTTAATCCCTATGATAATTTGATTATTAAATTTGGTATGACTGATATCATTGAACAAAGCATAAATATCAATATCTTTGCCATAATATTGTAATAGAGTTATTTGGACTTGGACGCTTTTAACATGGATATATGTGTCCTTTCTGTCTTTGTTATACTTAAAGATGTTTTCCTAATTATAACCGTTCTCACATTATACTCACAGTCTCTTATTTCTAAATCTTCTTCCATCATTTCGCATACATACTTACTCTTCGATTGAAAGACGACTTTTTTATTGATCATGTCTTTCTGGATTGTAGGAAGAGCCCAATCTCCTTTGACGTCTTCGTTCTCATTGTCTACAACAAATTCTTCCCTTGAAGATCACCGAGACTGATCATGCGACTTTTCATCATATGACTGGTTTCTTCATAATCGCTTTCTTCATATTTATCTTCTAGTATAATTTCAACAATTCCTTTGTTGTTATTCAGGGTTAGGCCCAATGCCTCTACCTCACTAAGCTCAAAGTAATCTAGGCTACCTAAGGTCTCAATAAGCTTATTATTATTCCAATTTTGCATTTGTTTGCATAATGACATACTTCTCCATATGCCCAACACTTACAATTGTTTTTCACAGCCGGACAATAAATGACTTTTCTAAAAAATACTTGTTTTTTAGGGTTTAGTTTGTTATAATATTTTCTTTTATATTTCTCACCCCTTTGCTTGTTAACGCTCTTTTTCTTATAGAATTTTCTTTTTCTTCTACTTTCAGGTTCCTTTCCTCATTGGTGAGGAGAATCCCAACAAGTTAGAAGCTACTTCTCAATTTTCGTTTGTGTTGAGATTAAGACATTGATCGTTGACCACTTTCTTAAATAAGAGATTCTTAACCCAGGAGTATCAATGACATCTGCTTTTTCAAGCCATGCTATGTATTTTTCATTAATCATGAAATTTACCGGATATGGCAATTTGTCATAGAACATGCCAAGACGGGTTCCATTATTCCTAATTTTCTAGTAATATTAACTAAATTCAACAATATAGTTTTCCAGATACCTCATATCCTATAATTCTTTGTTATTATTCTTTCTTTGCTGTTCTCTAGATTTTTCTTCAAAATCAAGTTTAGCGCTGATAAACTCAATTTCAATTTCTTTAAATAAATTTTTGAACATTGTAGCTGGTGTTTCCATCATTCTTAATGCATTTTTACCATTTCATTTAATGCATCATACTAGTCAACTACAGTGTCAGAAAAACTATGTTCGATATAGTTTAGAAAATTTGTAGTAGTCCATGTACTATTTAGGTTTAGGACACTATTCGTACCTCTTTTCCGATGCTCAAATATTTCTTCTCTATTACGTCTTCGTCGATGTTTAAGATATATCCTATTTGGCTAATTAAGGTAAGGTCATTCTCTTCAAATGTCGTGGTTTTCGTTGGGATAAACCCAAAGGAGAAATTGGTTATACGTCTTGCTAGGACGTATCTAGGTCTCATAAAATGAGTATTTCTTCTAGAAGGTTCAACAAATTCTTCAGGCTTAGGAATAACATTATTGACTAGATTGTTCTTAATTTCATTTATGTTGAGTTCTTCTCCAATTTCATTAATCTAGTCATCAAATATCATTTTACCATATTTTTTTTATCTAGCCTTCTTCTAAATTCTTCTGGTGGTAACACATTAAAATCCTTTAGTTTAATTAGTTTCATCCGCTGACATATGTCTTCTTCTAATTGAACATCGCTTGTCTCTTCATTCTCGTAAGATAATATATCCTGTTTATCAACTATTGCGCCCATGATTTTGTTTAGTTTTTTCTAGATTTTGTTCTTTTTCAAACATATTTTGTAGCTCTTCAAGAGGATACTGTCCGTGCTCCGTCTTCTTCTTCTTTGTCTTCCTTTTCAGTTGATTTTCAGTCGATTTTTCTCCTATTTCTTTTTGGATTTTTATATAATGCTAAGGAAATGAATTTTTGTTTTTTGGATTTTGAAAAGGATATTTATGTTGAAATGGAGTGTTAATACTTGAAGTAGATTTTCTGCTATGTCTAATTTTGTTAAATAGAGAAAGATGGATTATAGACAATTGCTTCTTAATCTCCTTAATTTCAACCTTAATTTTAGCTAATTTAATTTTAATTCTAAAACTATGTTAGTAATATAGTTTAAATGAGGTCTACTAAAGTAATTCCTTTCGATGAATGAACAACATGTGAATAATTAGGACCAGGGCAAGCAAGTGATGATTTAAGCATTAATTGCAGGTAATTAGCTTAATTAATTATTAATTAGCTTTAATATCTTAATTATTTTTTGTCACATGGCTCTGATACTAGTTGCAAGAGGGCTTTGAGTAGTACCTAGGAGCAAAAAACCACATGCACAAAATTGAATTTTTCGAAAGTAAGTTTTTAAGGGTTGAAGTTAAAAATGAAAAATTTAAAAACTTAAGATGCTTTTTGCAATTTAAAAAGTCAAGTTTGGTCACTTTTGGTTTTGGAAAATATTTGCTCAAATTTGGATAGATCTCAAAATATTTACCCAAAATTGTCAGGTCAGAAAAATGTTAGCTTATACCTCAATAGATCGTGATGTAATTTACAGCTTAATATTAGGTGGTAAAAAAGTATTGTGTACATGATAGACCTTAGTCGAAAGTGTGTTATTTCTTACCTAGTTTTAACACTATCATTCCATTATAATTTTGAGTCTAATTCTTATTTGTACACTCCCATTGTATTAGGTCTTAAGCTACCATGGTTAATTCTCCCACTTGTTTTCTATGTTAGTCCTTTTTGTTTCACTTTTGTTTTCCAAAAAAAAGACAGAAAAGTAGCCAAAAATGAAAAACAAATCCAAAAAGTAAAAAAAATAAAGAGTCTTAAAGTCAAGAATGACAATGATCCTATATCTCTTTGAGGCACGCGCTAATGGGTGCTACCTTTTGAGGCACTACTGTTAATAGTTGGCTTGCTTCTTATGTCAATAAATCAATAAAATAGTCAAGTGGGACTAAGTCGAACCTTGGTTTGCCTAACTCTTAAGGTGATGGTACACTTGCACACTGAGCATTTAAAAGGATTCACTATTGTGATGGTATGTGGGGTGAAAACTTGGTGTGTGGATGCCATCCATGGATAGCAAGAGTTTTGGTATGTACATTGTACTTGTGTATAATACAAAATGTTGGTTGTAGGCATGATTTGTTGGTCAAATGTGTACATGTTTCGCTTGAGTATATTTAGAGATGCTTCCAAAATGCAAATTTTTTTTTTGTTTTTGTTTTTCGATTCTTTTTCTTTTTTAAGTTTTTATGGGTATATCTTCTACAAACTCTCACGAGAATGCACTCATCCAATAGTTGGAATCTAGGGCTTTAAAGACCTTATTGTACATGCTAAATGAAACTATAATTCCTATGACAGTGAATTAGGTGTGTTAGCTATCTCTTTTATTTTACTAAAGGACGAGTAAAATCTATATGTGCGGGTATTTGTTCGGTCACCAAAGTGACTAAAGAAATGCTTCTACTTAGTTTTTTTATCGCAGTCAAGATTACATTTAGGTTTTATTTGCTTTTCTATGTTTGTGTAGGAATAATAATTTTTAATTAGTTTTGCATGTTTGTGCAAGAATAATGATTTGATAAGGTGTTGTGGTCATTAACTTGGTGTGCAAGACTAATTGGAACAGATTTTGGAAAGTTTCAAGCATTACAAATTTGAACATCAAGTGGACTCCAAATAATTTTCTTATTATTATAACTTTCCTAATATTGATCAAGAGTGGAGAATAAGAAACCTACACCAACTAGAATTTGGGAAGTGAAGGAAGACTATCACCATTATAAAAGGAGGTCTTGGGCACCGCAATTCATCATTCAGTTCTTCATCATCTTAGCATAGGTTTTAGTATAGATTTTTGGGGTAGATTAGTTTAGTTTAATTCTCTCTCAGAACCTTTGATTCAAGTATTTAGATTTAATTCATGTTTGAGTTTTTATTAATTTATTCAATCCAACTTTCAGTTTCTGCTTTCAATTCTTCGGTAATTTCTTACCTTTCTATCTCTCTCTTCCTCCCTCTTTTAACTAAAGTTTACCACTTTCTAAATCATTCTGCTGATTTGCATATTAGCTGTTGTCAAATTCAACCATGTTTAGGCTTGATTCAATTATTGTTAGTTGAATAAGTTTGTTTTGCTTATTTATTGCTTTTAGTCCAATTAATATGGGTTAGTTTTAGCTATGATTGTCTTCTATATTCAAGCCTATCCCTATGGATTCAACTCTTAAGTACTACAGCTGAAAGTTGTACGGTTGTAGCATAAGTGTACAATCTTGTAAGACCCATACACATTTTTGGCGCTATTATCGGGGATGACGGTTTGAGTTTAGGTCACTACTTATCTTTTATGTTTACTTATCTTATTAGTTTCATAATTCCTATTACTAAATTAGTTTAATTGGTATGTCATAAGTTTTTTTAGTCTATTTTTCTTCTTTGAACAAATTGAAAATCCAAAAATTGAAACTTTTAACCAAAGCAAATGTTCAATTTTCCATTCCCCTTAATATGAGCGTGAACCCTTTTTGAGCTGTTTCTCTAGGCTTAATGATTTTTGTGCTCAACTTGTTGGCCAAATGTTTGAAAAATGGGAAATTTGTGAGGTTGTCTATGCGTTGGTAAGTGGTGAGACCCTAGCTATTTTAGATTCAATGTGTTTTCTGTCGAAAAATCCTAATAGCGCTTGGGACTTGGTAGAACATTAAGGTTGGGACAGTTACGAATTTGAAAAAGCTAGAGAGATTCTAGGGCTCTCTATTAGCGATCAATATGTTTTTGATAAAAATTCTTATTCAGATGGTTAGTTCAGGGATCCACATTCTCAACTAGACCATTCCGTTCTTGATTACAGCCCTGTCTGTGTGATTATTGTAAATCATCTGATCATGATATTAATAGTTGTCCATATCACATGAATGTTGCCGGTTGCGCTAATCTTGAAAAGATGATGAATGGTATGACTGAAAAAATGGTTGAGACTATGAAGGAGAACATGCTTCAATGGTTTAATTAAATAAGGGAGCTTGAAAATGTGTATAAGCCTAACTTTAGTTTAGGATCTCTCATACTGAGGTAAATCTTAATGATTATTTTGATTATACCATTTCCCCTAGGTTTGATGCTCTAATTGATGCACTTGTGGCTAACCTTAGGGGAAAGGTGGACCTCCCTATATGTTCATTGTCTAATGTTCCTTTCGACACTAACAACACTAGAGATGTCATTAACAATGTATTGATCAACCTCAGCTTATCTATTACTTTTGTTCAACGTTATGAGTTTAAGAAGGGTGATGACTGATGAATACGAGAGTAACATTAGTACTCATGTTAATAAGTGGAATGAGTGATGTGGATGAGCACGATGGTTTTGTTGAGTCAAAAGATATTCTCCCTGCAGAGCCGCTCTATAGCTCTTCTAGTTTAGAGTCAGTGGATCCCACTTCTCTTAGATCATTGAGTTGGCCTATACCCCATTACCTTTAGACCATTCCACCGACGCCATTGGTGACCACTTCTCCGATGCTCCTAAATCCCCTATTTTAGGCTCTGTTGATCGTAATGTTGTTGTTTATTTCTTGGGAACCTATTTAGGACTTGTAAAGTCCCGTAGAATGAGCGATCATGATAATAATGATATTTCTATGTCATTGTTTTAAACCTCTCTACCATGTGTGGTCGTATATGTCGCTCATGATTGGGCATGCATGGTAGACATGTTAAAATTGGTCTTGACTAGCAAGGGTGCATGCTTATCATTATACTTTTCTCACATCCATTTTTCAAAGTTGTGTCCCAAGGCTTATGACAGGTTCCTGAGAGCTTTAGTGGGCTTTGATAAGTGTAACAACTTGAGGTTGAGGTAAGTTGTTTGATGCGCCACATGCCACCTAGCTAGAGCTGGGAAAGTCTGACCCGACGCGATAACACGACACGAACCCGACGCGAACCGAACCAATTTCGACCCGAAGTTGGCACAATTTGACCGTTTAGTGTGAAAACTTGTTATTTGTCAGTTTTGAGCAAATCTAAGCTATTTTCAAGGCCGACACGAAATTCACTCGTTCATTAAATGGATCGACCCCACCCGACTCGTTTCTCAGGTCTACACCTAGCGTATGTTCAGTTACATTCAGTGTTGGACTTGGTATTATTGTTCTAACCCTTATATGTAGTGTATATGGTATCTTTTTATTTTTCGTCTTTGTGTTCTTGATGCTCCCTTTCTCAAAATATAGATATTGTGTGATTTTGGCGTAGGGGAGAGGAAGGTTTGCTTAAAAATTCCTAGAAAAAGAAAAATGAGAGAAAAATTGTCGGGAAAAAAGGATTTTATATTTTTATGTGTTTGTAGGGAGGAGGACTATCTTGATTAAATTTTACCCTTTGTGACTTAATATTGGGTTGTATATAGATATTTTGTTCATGATAGACCTTAGTCCAAAGGTGTGCCATTTCTTATCCAGTTCTAACAATTATTTTAGTTCCCTTAATACATATGACTTCAATTTGACTCCCTTCACATGCCATATTACAGATGAAATGTAAGGCGGCTATAACAATTATTTTAGTTCCCTTTAAAGAAAAATTCTAATTCATCTTCAAATTTTTTGGGATATGGTGGTGGACCAGTGGTGCATTATCAGTGAGAATATTATTTTATACTTTATCATGGCTAAGGTAATCTCAATAAAGTATTAAATGAGACAATCTAATGAAAGGTTTATTATGAGACACAATATCATATGAATCTATAATGCGCTCTCTCAAATTTTGTAATGCACCACATCAACATCTTAAAGCCATATTAGACTTCTCTTAATGAGGATTCATTTGCAATAGCTTTTTAATAATTTTTACATTTAAGTTTACTTTTATGTATGTATTAATTAGGGTGCTGCATTGTTGGATTATATTCTCCTATAAAACGAGGGAGCTTTTCCTTGTGTAAGCATGATTTTAATGAATGCAAATATCCCTTCCACCATCGTTTTCTCTCTCTTATCTCTCTTTGTTCTTAACTATGACCTTCTGGATTCAGCTCAAGCAACCTTCTCACTCTGGAAGTTCCTTTCTTTACCAAATTTGGGTAACTTCCTGAGCTGTAGGCTGACATTGGTATCAGAGCATACTAATCCTGGCTAGAACAAGATGTTAGAGGCAATCAAACAGTGAAAAGGGCACTAACAATACAGAAAATCAGCTCAGCTCATTGTTGGAGCAACAATTGGAAGCACAGAATCAGAAAATCGCAGAAATGGGCAATATTAAATAATAGATGATGGAGAAATTAATGGATATTCTGAAGGACAAAAATCTAGAGGTAAATGATGAGATCTCGAGTAATTCTTATAGGAATTCGTTTAAATTTTTTCCCATGCTAGAATTTCCCAGTTTTGATGGATCTAATCCACGAAATTGGGTCAAAAAATGCACTAGGTATTTTTCGCTGTACAAAATACCTGAGTCACCAGGAGTAGATGTCTTGTGGGGCTAGCTCAAACTTGGTTTGCCATCTACATTGCTGTCAAAAGGAATGTAGATTGGAGTGATTTTATTGTGGATGTGTGTAATCAATTTAAAGAAGAACTGGGGAGTAAGGTTGTGGAAGACTTCTATAAACTCCAACAAGTGGGACCGTGGAAGAATATTTGGATAGGTTTGCAGAGCTAAAATCATTAATGTTGCAGAAAACCCCCTTACTACCTGATCACTATTTTGTAGTTAGCTTTGTAAGTGGACTTAAAGCCTCCTTAAAACTTTTTGTCAAAGCCCTCAATCCTTTGACTCTGGATGATGCAATCCAGTTTGCTATACTACAAGAGGAAGCTACTGATTCTCTCAGGCTAAGCCCAAAACCTTTTGGGACTAAGCCTCCCTTATTACCTACTCCAAGATCCACATATGGGAGCAATACTCAGTTAGGACCTCCTAGTTCCAAAGCTTTCACAAGTGGCTCTAGCTATAACATGTCTTCTAGTAGTTCTCCAGCATCAAGTGTAGCTAAACCCTTTAATCAAAGTTTCAAGCGTACACGAGTCATTCCAGCAACAGAAAGAGTAGATAAGATTGCCAAGGGACTATGTGATTTTTGTGATAAGCCCTTTGAAAGTGGACACATATGTCAAATAAGAAAATCTCAATTGTTTTTAGTAGAGGTACCAGCAGCAGGTGATGATGAAGGTTTGGAGATTGTGGAGGATGAATCACTAGGGTTGGAAGACCAAATAGTGGGGTTTGAGATGATAGAAACTGAGCCTTGTATATCCCTACATGCTATAAATAGGATACAAGGGTACCAAACCATGACGGTTACTGGACATTATGGAAAGAAAGCAATCCAGGTATTGATTGATTCTGGCAGTACACACAATTTTGTGGACTTAAGGTTGGCTCAGAGGTTAGGGTGCAAAATGGAACCCATTCATTTGCAACCTGTGTCTGTTGCTGATGACAGTGAACTGAAATGTAAGTATATTTGTAAACAGTTTACTTGGAGGCTACAAGGAATTGAATTTTGTGTTGATGTACTCCTTATTCCATTGGGAAGTTGTGACATGGTCCTTGGAGTCAAGTGGCTGAGTACCCTTGATACAATCCAATGGAATTTTAAAACTCTGCAGATGGAGTTCTTTTATGACAACAAAAGGCATGTGCTGAGCGAATTGAAAGGTCCAAAAGTGAAAATAATAGGGGAGTCTCAATTGCCCAAGGTTATGAATGATGCTTGTCATTTGTGTATGCTGCAGCTACTGCCTACCACTGGAGAACCTGATGACAATTGATGTTGTTTGTCTATACACCAGGATAACATTCCTTTGAAATTATCTCATCTCCTCAAGGAATTTGAGGATTTATTCCAAGAACCTACCGGTCTCCCTCCTAGTGAAAGAGTCTTTGATCATAGAATACCCTTGAAAGGGGATGCCAAACCCATAAATATAAGACCATACAAGTATCCATTGAAGTAGAAGGACATTATTGAGAAGTTGGTGCAGAAAATGCTTGATAGTGGAATCATTCAACCCAGTTGCAGTCCATTTACATCTCCAGTGGTTTTGGTTAGCAAGAAGGATGATTCTTGGAGATTATATGTGGATTACAGAAAATTGAAAAAACAGACAGTTAAGGACAAGTTCCCTATTCCTGTTGTGGATGAGTTGATTGTTGAATTGGTAGGGTCAACTGTCTTAAGCAAGATTGATTTAAGGGCAGGCTATCATTAGTTAAGAGTGGCAGTAGATGATGTGTATAAAACTGCATTTAAAACACATTCTGGGCATACCTTTTGGGCTGACTAATGCACTGGCCACTTTTCAAGGTTTTATGAATCACATTTTCAGGCCTTTTTTGAGGAAGTTTGTACTTGTCTTGTTTGATGACATTCTGGTTTACAGTTCAACCATAGAAGCTCATGTGTTGCATTTGCACCAAGTGTTTGGACTTATGAGACATCATACTCTTATGCAGTGATTCAAAACGCGGATTCGGTCGCGGTTGCGGTGTCGCGGAAACGATATGATACGCTTATCGCGGAACGAATCACGGTCGTCGCAGCGTGAAATGGTTGACATGGTTGTTTTTTGGGTTGAATTTGTACTTTTTTTACTATGTGTTACAATTATGTAAGTAATTGTATTATTAACGTAATTTTTGTTAACATTTGTAGACGGAGACCTTTCATAACCATGCCTGGCGATTAATTTAAAGTCTAAAGTTTCATTATCATGTCGCTGAGTGTTTGATTAATTTTATGTTTTTTAGGAATCAACGAATGTTTATTTTAATTGTTTGAAACAAAATATTTAGATGTCATGTATTTTTTTTTATTTTTTTTATTTTTTTGTATTTATTTTTATTTTTTATTTGTTAAGTTTTTAAATTTTTTATTTTTTTGTATTTATTTTTGTGTATTTTTTATTTTGTTGTATTTATTTATTTTTATTATTTATTTTTTTATTCTAGAAAAACAACCAACGGAAAATTCCAAAAATATAAAAAATAAAAATAAATACAAAAAATAAAAAATAAAAAATAAAAAATAAAAAGATTTAAATTAAAAAAATTAAAAAAATTTAACAAAATTAAAAATTAAAAATTAAAAATTTAAAAATAAAAAAAAAAAAATATAAAAAATAAAAAATAAAAATATAAAAAAATAAAATAAAAATAAAAATAAACAAAATAAAAAAGAACAAAAAAGAATAAACAAAAATAAAAACATTTCATCAGCATTAATTACTATTACAATAAAATTATTATATTATAAAACAAAAAAATATTAATAACCAGTACTTCAACTTCATTTAACTACATTCAACTTTCACCCACACTTACCCATTCCTTCCCACACTTTAAAAAAAATATCATTCACCCACTCCTTCCCTCCCTTTTTCACACTCACCCATCTCACAACTCTCATTTCCCACTGAAAAAAACAGGGCCTAAGTTTGCTCTAAAATATTACTTATTTTAAATTTTATGTGAACGTAATGAGTTAATTTTGACAATAGTTAAACACGATAAGTTGAGATTTATAACGTCCCACAATAATATAAAACTACAAATGATAGAAGATAAAATTAATTTAAACAATCTATAACTACAAAGTTCACAAAAAATAAAACACACTAGATATCTTATTGTACATTTGATACAAACTCATATTTAAAATTCATAATACATGAAAATTTATCACCACCAAAATGAATGACGGGGAGGATCCTGATAGGTGTCATCATTATTCTGACCAACACCATATGACTCTTGTTGTGGGTAGAAGATTGATGATACCGTTGAATCCATCCAATATTGCTCACTTGAAATTGAATTACCGCTATAAAAGGTAGGCTCATGATAATGATGATCCCCATAATTAATAGTCCCTTGGTTGATGATCGGAGGGTTATCTCGATGTCGTCTACTTGAATCAGACCCAACAAATTGTGGCTCATGTGAAGGATAAGGCGGTGTAGGGTAATTAGTATTTATTGAACTATATCCATAATTATTTGAGACACCGCCATATGTATCATAGCCACCTGAAGGAGCAAACAGATTGGGTCCTGTAAAACTTGATGACACTTCTTGGAAACCTGCGTATCCATACATGGCATCAGTTAGATAACCATATGGTTGAACGGGTTCCTTACCTTTTCTTACACGACGATAAGTTTGTGTCGGTTCTCTTGGTTGCTCATCCGGAGAACGTCGACTTCTTCTGTCATCTTTAATGGTGACACCACGACCACGATCAGTAAAGTAATCTGTTGATTGTCTGGAGGAATAGGAAGCACCCATCTCATTTGCACCTCCGTTTCCTCCATCTCCTCCACCTCCGCTTCCACCATGACTACTTGAAGGCGACAAGTGTCCCTCTGACTTAGAGTCACTGCCTTGTATATCTTGTGGTTGTTGGTCAACACTATAACGAAATGGAGCGATCGCATCAGGTTGGGGATCATCATCATCCTCAAAATCAATGGCCGCATTCACCTCATTTTCATCAAGATTCAACCAGTTCAAGTCATCTCCTTCAAAAACTGGTTGCTCCTTTTCAGACAGCCAAAGGTTTAATGGATCATCATCGTCAAATATGTAATCCAGGTTGATAGGATTGAAAGACTCGGTCAGTTCTTCCTCAGTCCTTCGTCTTGCACATCTCAATTTCAATTTTTGATTGTAACGAAGGAAAACAATGAGGTCAAGCTTCTTATAAGTCAATCTGTTCCTCGCCTTTGTGTGCACTCGACTGAACATGCTCCAATTTCTTTCACAATTAGAGGCAGAAGTCGTTTGACTTAACACTCTAACTGCAATGCGTTGAAGTTCAAGTGCACATCCACCATTCAGCTGTATGAAATACATTTCCTTAGAATCTTAGATAATGAAAATTCAAACTTTAAAATTTAACATATGTAATTATATATGTGTGTGCGTATGAATGAATTGTGGTCACCTGGCATTAATGATTTAATTGCCCTTTGAGCTATAGATGATCCAAAGGAGTCCATCCTATGTTTGTAAAGAAATATTTGCATATTTATGCCGATGTTAAAATTCATGAAATATAATGTACAAGATAAATTAATAAATTAATAATTAGACATATGCTATTTCACGCAACCTGTTGCATTGCTTTGATTTGCTTATCAACATCTGGTTCCAACCTCATTATCACATTTTGGACTCCAGTTCTCACCTCCCTGTTTTCCCAATCTTGACTTTGTCAATACATGTATTGGGGATTAAGGAAATATCCTTGTAAAAAAATAAAGCAGGTTATCCATTAAGGAAACATGATATACAATTTATAAATTATGTTGTAAAAAATATAAATTCGGTAATAGAAATTAGAAAATTAATTGAATACCTGCAGCATGCAAATCATTATGCATGAAGTCCCATCTTTTCTCAAAGATTGCCTCATACCTCTTGCTATTCCTAACCGCTTTGTCAATAGCCAGCTTTGTTCGTTCCATTGCCTCATATATGAAGCCCATGGTTGGCTTGTCGTCACCATCAACTAATCTCAATATCTTGACAAGAGGCTCAAATAGTTGCAGAACTTCATCAGCCTTTTTCCAAAATGACAAGGCTTCTGTAGTTGACGATAGAACAGGTTGATGCACTTCTTTTGCGGTTGCATCTTTTGACTTCCCCAATCTAGAGTTCAACCACTCAGGTGACTCTCACATGTCTCTTAAGGCAGTTTTGTACTGCACCAAACTTTCAAGAGAGACAAAATTGGTTGCAAACCTAATGATACCAGGTCTTATGATGTCTCGATTATTTGTAAACGTTTTCATATAGTTTACAGCCCAATCATACTTATAGATGTAGTTTGAGATCATCCTGGCTGTCTTTATAACATCCCCAATGCGTTGCAACTTAGCAAAGTCCTCCAAAATGAGATCCAGACAATGGGCCGCACATGATGTCCAGTAAAGGTTTCGAAACTCTTCCATTAATGTTCTCCCTGCAGCCTTCATTGGGGCTGCATTATCAGTCACTATCTGAACTACTTTCTCTGGACCAACCTCTTCTACTACTTTTTTCATAAGTTTGAAGAGGTAATTAGCATCCTTACGTTGTACATCTGATGTATTAACTGATTTATGAAAGACGGTGAAACCATTTGAGTAAATAAGAAAATTGATGAGGTTCAATCTGGTCATACTGGACCAACCGTCACACATTATGGTGACACCTCTTTCTTTCCATTTGGTGGCAACTTTAGATATCCACTGCCTAATTTCTTTTGCAGCTTCTAGCAGATAAACATCTGAGAGTTCATAAGAAGAAGGAGCTCTTACGTCAGGGCCAACCTCACGAATAGTTTCAAGGAGAGGATTAGTATATGCAGAATCCACCACAGTAAATGGCACGTTGGTATCTATAACCCAACTTCCAAATGCCTTAATCAACTTGTTCTTTGCCGCTTTCAACCAACTTGAGTTGACCTTAGATTGTTTCGTCCTAGTTCGATCTTTTTCAAGCTCTACCTCAACAGCTCTAAGTCTAGCAGCAGGGGATGACATTTGTTCATATGCCATATCCCTTGATCCTCTTGAGCTAGTTTCTCGAACAGTAGCTGATTGGCGCATTTGAGGAACACTTGGTGGTCGACTATTGCCTCCTTCATCATAATATGTACCCCTACTTGCTCTGTGGACCCGTTGGTCATGTTCAAATCGATGTTGCTCTAAACTTTGATATCTAGCGTGTGCTCATTGAGCATCTTCCTCCTCCTCGTCATCAACATAATCATTATGGTGAAATGATCGTGTTATTTCATCTTCTAAATCTCTAGTAATCCTTGTTTTTTGTCTCTTTTTCTCGTTATAATCTTGTAACAATTTCATCATGTCTCTTTTGACCTCAGCAGAGATATCTGGGCAAGGAGCAACGTCACCCGTCTTATGAGCTAAATGCTGCTTGAGACGTGTTATACCACCTCTTATCACTTTGCTACAAAATTTGCATTGAACCTGTTTTCTACTTCCATCAATTGCTATACCAAAGCGCCACCCAATGTCTTCGTTAGAACGGCTATTGTGTCCTGACATTTTTTCCCCTTTAAACCTGTACAAAAATAAATAAATTTCAAAATAGTACATATAACTGATATTACAAATAACTTTTAAAGTTAATATTGTATTTTTATGGTTTTGCACTTGTTTACTAACGAATGCATCAATGAAAATAAAAACTATCAATCTTCAAAATTTTAAATAAAGATAAATGTCGAAGATTACCTCATATTTACTTTGGATTTTGAAATATCATAATAAATAAATTTTTAATCATTGTTATTTGAAATTTTAAATGACAACTAATATAAGAAATAACATTCACAAGTAATACTTTATGGTTAAAGTTACAAATAACTTTTAAAGTTAATATTGTATTTTTTTTTACTAACGAAAATAAAACTATCAATCTTCAAAATTTTAAGTAAAGATAAATGTCCAAGATTACCTCATATCTACTTTTGAATATCATAATAAACAAAATTTTAATTATTGTTATTTGAAATTTTGAATGACAACTAATATAAGAAATAACATTCACAAGTAATACTTTATCTAAATTTTTATGCTTTTGTACTATTGTAATTTGTAATAACAAATCGATCAACAAAATAGGAGGTGAGGACCTATCAATGTTCGTAATTTTATTTAGGATTACCGCATCTTAAATTGAAATTGTCATAGTAAACTTCAATTTAATTATTGTTATTTATGTCACAAAAAACGAATAAAAGAAAATGTTGGATAATATAATGGAAAATGAAAACTTGAATCCCGTATGGAGATGTTTATTAATATTATTTAGTGAATGAACAATTTCCATTACTTCTCCTTATTTTTCCCTCTAATTTTATCTTTCTAAATTTTATAAGCCTTATAGTTTGTATCAAATATCTTAGTCAGGACTCATCTACTGATCATTTAGTTTTGTATGCCCTGAAGAATATGAGTTGCAATTAATTAAAATGCAACCATATAAATATATTTCGAATGTATAGCATACTCATTTCCATTTAAAAAACTCATTTTTATATCGGTTTGTCATTGTGGTCTAAAACTAAATGCAAAGATTTTCAATACAAATTCGTAGAATATCATAGTTAAATATTGCAAGAAGGTCAATCTTGTTAAATGTATACAGTCAAACAATAAGTTATATGCATAATGTTCTATAATCAAGTTCTTATAAAACAGTCTCATTCAAGATCCTATAACTTGTTCGTATGAATAAAATACTAACTAATATGTTATATAGTCTTTCTAAAAATTATAAAAAGTAATTCATCATCAACATATAAGTTAATTAATTAAACCATATAAATAATTTCTTGTTAAAAAAATTTGAAAATTAATACAATCATTCAAATTTTAAAATTTGATACGGGAGTACCACGCCACCCCTTCCAAAGTTTCAAACCTTCAATTGTAAAATCTAAAAAACAGAAAAAAAAACAATTAAATGACTTAACTTCGTGGCTTCCTCGGCACGACTAAGCTTCAAGAATTCAACGTTGCAAGCTGACCTTCAACACTTCAACAAAGCAGCTCCTTCTCTTTCTTCAATCTCCTTCCTCAGTCCAGGGCCTCCAGGCAGTGAGTGAGTCACGTTCCTCTCTCTCTCTCTCTCTAAGTCTCAACCCTTCTCCTTCCTTCTCTACCTCAAGTTCCTTCTCTGCCTTGTTTCCAACTTCCAAGCCACTAATGGTGGCTGTAAATCTGTAACTGCAGACCGGGTGTTGCTCGTCTTCTCTCCCTCTCACACAGTCGCACGGTTCTGGGCTTGGTGACTTCGCTCGGATGCTCCAACTAGGTGGCTAGTGCTCGAATCTCGAATCTGGGAAATAAAGCAATAAAGTAAGTATAATTTGAAGTTTCAGATCTGAATTTCTTTCCCCTATTTGTAGATTGTAGCCTTTGCAGGTCAGATTCATTTTTTTTTGTTGTTGCCTACCTTCTTTGTCGCTTCTCTGTGTCAAATTTGCATGTGAAAACAAAAGGAATCAAAGACTCTTTGTTAAATTCGCATGTGAAAGCAAAATGAATCAAACTTCTTGTCAACAAATTGTCCTCATCCCGGTCCTGTCGCCCGTTCCCCGTTCCATCACGGGTGGAACGGCTGTTCTGATGTGGAATGGGGTTCGCACCGAGTTTTCGGCAAAACTCGGATCGGTCAAGTTAAAATCCATGCCAACTCGGCCGTTCCGGACCGGAACGACCGAGTTTTGAATCCCTGCTCTTATGGCTAAACCCTCCAAATGCAACTTTGGGACTACCAAGGTGGAGTACCTAGGTCATTTTTTGGCTGCAAATGGCATATCCACTGATCCTAAAAAGGTTAAGGCAGTCATGGATTGGCCTATTCCTAATAATATTAAAGAGCTAAGGAGTTTCCTGGGTTTGGAAGGGTATTATAGAAAATTTATACAGTAGTATGCCATATCTCTAAGCCTTTGACTTAGCTGCTTAGAAAACGTGAGTTTTTGTGGATAGAAAAGGCTACAAAGGCCACGAATAGATTGAAGTTGGCTCTAACTTCATCTCCAGTATTGGGTTTTCCTGATTTTTCCAAGACCTTTATAGTAGAAACTGATGCCTCTTCTTTTGGAATAGGTGTTGTGTTAAGACAAGGTAAGCAACGTTTGACTTTTTTGAGTAGAACTTTGGGTCCTAGTTGCTAGCATCTATCAGTTTATGAAAAAGAGTTGTTGGCTATGGTTCATGCTGTCCAAAAATGGGAGCAATATCTCATTGGTAGACCATTTATCATCATTATTGACGAGAAAGGTTTGGAGTGGCTATTGGAACAGAAGGTTTCCACACATTTTCAGCAATTCTGGCTCTCCAAGCTCATGGGTTTCTAGTATGATATACATTACATGAGTGGAACTAAAAATATAGTGGCAAATGCTTTATCAAGGGTGCAAGGAGCTGAGGTGTTAGCTTTAGCTGTATCTTTTATCCAGTCTAATGTTTTAGACCTTCTCAAGGCAAATTATCAGTTGGATCCTAACATCCAGTAAGTGTGGGAGCAACTGCAGCAAGGGAACAAAGTAGCTCACTACAGCCTACAGGATGATTTACTTAGAAAGAAATGCAGGTTAGTGGTTGGTCCTGACTTGGCATTAAAAACTCAGATACTGTAGCGGTATATGACTCTTCCTTTGGGGGTCATTCTGGAAGAGATGCTACCTTAAAAAGACTTAAATCTCTTTTTTGTTGGAGGGGTATGACTAAGGCAGTCCGGTCTCATGTGAGGCAGTGTGTAGTATGCCAGAGCTGCAAGTATGACACAAGCCTATCCCTTGGGTTGTTACAGCCTGTTTAAGTCCCTAAAAAAGTATGGGTGGATGTCTCTATGGTTTTTATTGAGGGTCTACCTAAATCCTTTGGCAAAGAAGTCATTTTTGTGGTGGTAGATAGGTTCAACAAATATGCTCATTTTGTAGCCTTAAGCCATCCCTTTTCTGCTATTGATGTGGCTCAAGCTTACTGAGACCATGTGTTTAAATTGCATGGATGGCCACAGAGTATCATTAGTGACAGAGACAAAGTCTTCCTCAGTGATTTTTGGCAAGCCTTGCTGTACATTCAGGGTACTACACTCCTAATGTTTACAGCTTATCACCCTTAAACAGATGGCCAAACCGAGGTGGTTAATAGGTGCTTAGAAACTTATTTGAGGTGTATGTGTAGTGAGACGAATAATGAATGGAGTAAGTGGCTACCTCTAGCTGAGTGGTGGTATAATACCACCTTTCATCCTTCCATTAAGCTTACACCTTTTGAGGTAGTCTATAATCAACCCCCTCCTATTCATTTACTCTACATAGCTAGAGAAACTCAGGTTGAGGCTGTGGATAGGACAATGCAGAAAAGGGAAGCTATGATTTAGAGGCTCAAGTTTTTTCTATCGAGAGCTCAACACAGGATGAAGTTTCAAGCTGATAAACATAGGTCTGAAAGGGAATTTACCGTTGGCAATTAGGTATGGCTCAAATTGCAACCAGAAATTAACCGCAAGTTTTATGGACCTTTTCAGGTCGAGGCTAAAGTTGGCAAGGTGGCTTACACTTTAAAGCTTCCAACTTCTACCCAAATACACCCCACCTTTTATGTGTCTCAACTGAAGCTATTCAAATGGGTTTTCCAAAAAGAGCCTCATATTCCTCGTTGGATGCAAGGTAAGGATGTAGATACTTCTCTAGTACTTGTTGCTGTACTGGGCACGAAGCTAGTGAAGAAGGGAAACAGGGCTGCAATAATGCTTTTGGTTTAGTGGGAATGGCAAAATCTGGAAGATGCCTCATGGCAAGATGGTGAAGATATGGAAAGGAAGTTTCCAAACTTGGCCATCTGGACTGGATAGCTGGCAATTTTGGAAATGGGTTATGGGTGCATTTATGTTGCATTACATTTTTGTCATTTGTTTGTATTACATTTTTGCTACATTTTTGTTATGTCCTCTAAAGGGAGTTTTTTTTTTCCTCTAAGGGGGAAGGAAGCCTGTTATAGGATATTCACAACTCTCAATCATGTGCTAATCACATGAGTTGGTTAGAGGGTTGTTAGAATAACTAATTGAAGAGTTAGTTATATTAGCTGGGAAAAGGGTGCTGCACTGTTGGATTAGATTGTCCTATAAAACGAGGGAGCTTCTCCTTCTGTAAGCATGATTTTAATGAATGCAAATTTCCCTTCCACCATCATTTTCTCTCTCTTATCTCTCTCTGTTCTGAGCTATCACCTTCTGGATTCAGCTTAACCAGCCTTCACACCCTCGAAGTTCCCTTTCTTCACCAAATCTGGGTAACCTCTTGAGCTGTAGGCTAACAACTTTATCATGGCTAAGGTAATCTCAATAAAGTATTAAATGAGACAATTTAATGAAAAGTTTATTGTGAGACACAATATCATATGAACCTATAATGTGCTATCTCAAATTTTGTGATGCACCACATTAACATCTTAATTTGCAGTAGTTTTTTTTAACAATTTTTACATTTAAGTTCACTTTTATGCATGTATTAATTAGGACTTTTATTCATGGCAAATCTATTTAAAAATTAAATGAGCATATAGAATCTTTCAACATGTCTAATAAATAGATTAGACAGATTGAAAGATAAATTATCAACTTGTTTAATTTTAACAAGAATACAAACCCGATTCAATATAACCTATTTCCTAACTATAGAGATAAACAACCCATTTGGCAGAAAAATGCACAAGAATTATCTTTTTTTTGCGCTTGATACAAAAAGCATAATATTTGTAGTTTTGTACGGTTGGCATCCAGCTTTTTCCCATGAAATAATGTGTACATTTGGCTCATGGATGAAGTAGCACATATAGATGACAAAGTATAAACGTGTCAGCGCTTACGCTCGTCAACTACTATTTGTAGTTTCATGGGAAAATACAAAAGACCTAGTCCACAGTCGTCCGCTTTGCACTTTCATCGTTTTGATTAAATTAATTGATGATTAACTCATTAATCGTGTTATATGATTAACTGTGATTCGAAAAGAGCAGTCTCAGTGCCTCAAGTACAATGACCTAAAGGGGGGCAAAAACACGATGGTAACACATATAAAGGGAAAAGAACCATGTACATCCATCGAATTACACCGAGAAGCTATTCCATCAATACATACATTCTGAATCGCTTCGTGCTTGAATTGCGGCGGCCGTGGACTAACTATTTTAAAGGCTTTAGGTGCTTGAGCGATTGGCCGTTTATTTGCTAAACTAACTTGATTAGATACTTAGGGTTTCTATTCCATACAATTTGGGCTTAAATTGTCAGGCTTTTCCCCCTTTAGAAATGAGGTGGAGAGTTAGGAACTTGCTTAGGCTTTCTTTTTTCATTAAAATAAAAACTTGAGTAGTGGGG
>JACYFF010031958.1:28246486-28274399 GCA_017589665.1 Selenicereus undatus | reverse complement strand
ATTATTATTATTATTATTATTATTATTATTATTATTATTATTATTATATGACTACTTCTCCTACTATTATTAGTATTACCATTATTATTATGATGTTATGTTTGTTATGTTCTCTTACTTTTGTGATGAATCTAAGATAAATGCAACACGCCAATAAAGAAAATATACATAAAATAGTTGAACAAATAGTTATTTTTTAAATAGAAATGTGTACAATCTCAAATGCACATTTGCTAAGACGCATGTAACTTTGACAATTTTAATCCAATTTTTATTTAGTTTAGTCAATCATTAAATTTTGTAATTACAGTCAGTTGACACAAATCATATTATTTTCTATTAAATTACATACTAAGGGAGTTCTTTACATAGGACGTCCATAGTAATTAATTATCATATAAATTACATAATTAAGATCTTTCAAACGCTCAGGGCTCCTCTAATCTCATTCGTTTGGATCGTTCACACATGCATGGCTTGTTTAGGGTATGTTTGCTCGACTCACTTGCTTAGGCTCGTTTGGCTTGTTTGCCATGCTTGCTCAACTCATCAGATCGTTCAGTTGGTTCGGTGTTACTCGGCTCGTGTATGCTCGACGGGTTTACGAGCTCATATATTAGAAGCTTGAGCTTGACTTGGATAATTAGCTCAGCTCTCTTCGGCTCATGACGAGCTCGGCTCGGAACGGTTTTAAGTGAGCTGGCTCGCAAGGGCTCACAAGTCGGCTTGGTTCATCTACACCTCTAGTGGAGAATAAGCAACCTACTCCAACTAGAATTTGGAAAGTTAAGGAAGACTACCACCACCAAAAAAGGAGATCTTGAATAGTACAATTCATCTTTCAGTTTTGCATCATCTTAGCTTAGGTTTTAGTTTAGATTTTGGGAGTAGATTAGTTTAGTTTAATTCCCTCTCACAACCTTTGATTCAAGTATTTATATTCAATTCAAGTTTGAGTTTTTTTTTTTCCTAATCTATTCAATTTAGCTTTCAGTTTCTGCTTTCAATTCGTTAGTAATTTCTTTTCTGTCCATCTCTCTCTTTTCCTCCTTCTTAATTAAAGTTTACTACTTTATGAATTGTACCACTAATTTGCATATTTGTAGTTAGGCTCCTTCAATTCTTGTTATTTGAATAATTATGTTTTGCTTATTTATTACGTTTAGTCCAATTAATATGAGTTAGTTTTTAGTTGTGATGGTCTAGATTCAAGCCTTTACTTATGGATTCGACACTCAAGTACTGCGGCCAACAACTGTATGCTTGCTATACAAGTGTTCATCATTTTAAAATTCATACAAGTTTTTAGAGCCGTTGTCGAGGATGGTGATTTGAGTTTAGGTCACTATTTTTCTTTTATGTTTATTTATCTTATTAGTTTCATAATTCCTGTTAATAGATTAGTTTGATTGGTGACTCGTAAATTTTTTTAGTATTTTTTTCTTAATTGAAAAAAAAATCAGAAATCAAAAAAATTGTATCTTTTAACAAAAAAAAAAGAAATTGAGAATTTTCCATTACCCTCAATATGAGCATGAACCCTTTTGGAGCTATTCTTCTAGGTAACGACTTTCATGCTCAATTGGGGACCAAATATTTGAAAAA
Source organism: Selenicereus undatus (assembly GCA_017589665.1). Classification (NCBI taxonomy): domain Eukaryota; kingdom Viridiplantae; phylum Streptophyta; class Magnoliopsida; order Caryophyllales; family Cactaceae; genus Selenicereus; species Selenicereus undatus. The sequence goes on along the minus strand of JACYFF010031958.1, from coordinate 28,272,794 downwards.
TGCAAAATTTGTGAGGTTGTCTATGCAGGAGTGAATGGGGATACCCTGGCTATTTTGGACTCACTGTATTTTCTGTCGAAAAATCCTAATCAAGCCTGTGACTTGCTAGAAAATTTGGATTGGGACAATTATAAATTTGAAAACGCTTGAGAGATTCTAAGGTACCTTATTAGCGATCAATATGCTTTCATGCAATTCCTATTCATGTGTTCAGTTTATGGACTCACATGCTCAACCAAGCCGTTCTGTTCTTGATTTCTCCTATTTCGTGTGATTATTATAAATCTTTTGATCATGATATTAATAGTTGTCCATATCAAATGAATGATGCTAGTTGTGCTAATCTTGAAAAGATGATGAATGGTGTGACTTTAAAAATGATTGAGGCTATGAAGGAGAACATGCTTAAATGGTTTAATCAAATAAGGGAGTTTGAAAATGTGCATAAGCCTAACTTTAGTTTAGGATATCTTATACCTGAGGTTAGTCTTGGTGATGATTTTTAGTATGCTATTTCCCTTAGGTTGAGATTCCAATTGATACACCTATGACCAACCTTATGGAAAAGACGAGCCTTCCTATATGGTCATTGTCTAACATTCCATCTAACACGTATAGTACTAGAGATATCATTAACAATGTGTTGATCATCCTTGACTCATCTATTTCTTTTGCTTAGCCTTATGACTTTGAGAATGGTGACAAAGTTGAGAGTGATGTTAGTACTGATGTTAATAACTGGAATGAATGATGTCGATGAGCATGATGATTTGTTGAGTCAGAAGATATTTTCCCTATGGAGCCGCTTGTATAGCATAAGGTTGAGGTGAGCTCCTTTAGTTTAGAGTCAGTGGATCCCACTTCTCTTAGGTTCACTAAGTTGGCCTATACCTTATCACCTTTAGGCCATTAGACCACCATCATTGGTGACCACTTCTCTGGTGCTTCTAAGTTGCCTATTTTAGGCTATGTTGATCATTTGGTTGTTGCTCGCATCTTTGACTAAACCTTTGAGCATATTTGGGATTATAGGACTTAATGGCCTATGTAATGATTGAGGGCTTGTAAAGTCCCTTAGAAAGAGTGTTCATAGTTATATTTCTATGTCGTTGTCTTGTTCCTTCGAGCATGTGCGGTCACACATGTTGCTCATTATTGGACTTGCATGTTTGATAAGTTGAAATGGGTCATGACTGGTACGAATAAATGCTTATCATTCTACTTTTCTCACATCCATTTTTCTGAGTTATGTTCCAAGGCTTATGACAAGTTATTGAGCTCTTTAATAGGCTTTGATAAGTGTAGCAGCTGGAGGTGGAGGTGAGCTGTCTGATGCTTCACAAGCCACCCGGTGATAGGTCGGGTACATTCAGTATCAGATCTGGTATTACTATTCTATCCCTTATATATAGTGTATATGGTATCTTTTATTTTTCGTCTTTGTGTCCTTGGTGCTCCCTTTCCCACATGTGGATATTGTGTGATTTTGGTGTGAAGGATGGGAAGCTTTACTTCAAAATTTTAGAAAAAAGAAAAAAAGGAGAAAAATTTTTGAGAAAAAAAGATTTTCCATTTTCATATTTTTTTAGGGAGAAGTACTATCTTCATTAACTTTTACCCTCTGTGACTTAATATTGGGTTGTATATATGTATTTTGTGCATGATAGACCTTAGTATAAGGTGTGTCATTTCTTACCTCAGTTCTAAATTCCTTATTCCATTATAATTTTGGGCATAGTCCTTATTTATATATCCCTATTGTTTTATGGTCTTAAGCTACCATGATTGATTCTCCCTCTTGTTTGTCTATATTAGTCCTTTTGTTCACTTTTGTTTCACCCAAAAAAAAGAAAGATAGGAAGCAGAAAATGAAAAAAAAGAAAAACAAAACCAAAAAAATAAAAAAATGAACAGTCTTAAAGTCAAGAATGATAATTATCATTTTAAGGCATGCGCTATTGGGTGCCACCTTTTGAGGCAATAATGCTACCGAGGGAGCTTGCTTCCCATGCGAATAAGTCAATAAAATAGTCAAGTGGGATTGAGTCGGACCTTGGTTGGCCTAACTCTTAAGGTGATGGTGCACTTACGCACTGAGCACTTGGATGGATTTGCTATTGTGATGGTGTGTGGGGTGAAAAATCTGTATATGGGTGTTATCCATGGAGACCAAGAGTCCTGATATGTACAATGTGCTCATGTATAATATGATATGTAGATTACAGAGGTGATTTATTGGTCAAGTTTGTACAATTTTCTATTGTGTATATTGAAGGATTTTTGAAAAATGAAAAAAGATTTTCCACTTTTCTTTTTCATTTTTAAGATTTTGTGTGTATACTTCTGCAAACCCTTACGAGACCACACTCATCCATTAGGGGGAGTCTACGACTTTAAAGGGCTTGTTGCATATGCTAAATGCAATCACAAGTCCTGTGAAAGTGAGATAGGTGTCTTAGGTATATTTTCTTTTATTTTGGTCAAGGACTAGCAAAATCTATGTGTAGGGTATTTGTTCGGTCCCCAAAAGTGACTAAAGAGATGCCTTTAATTACTCAATTTTTTTTTATCGTAATCGAGATTATTTTTAGGTTTTATTTGGTTTATGTGTTTGTGCAGGAATAATGATTTGATGAAAAATTGTGGTCATTAAAGTGGTGTGCAAGACTAATTGGAACATATTTTGAAAACTTGTAACTAAGTGAAAATTTGGAATTCAAGTGGACTCCAAGCAATTCCTTATTATTATGAATTTCTTAATATTGATCAATAGTGGAGAATAAGGAATCTACTCCAATTGGAATTTGGAAAATGAAGGAAGACTATCACAACTATAAAAGGAGGTCTTGGGTACTACAATTCATCATTAAGTTCTTCATCAACTTAGTTTAGGTTTTAGTTTAGATTTTAGGAGTAGATTAGTTTAGTTTAATGCTCTTGAAAAACCCTTGGTTTAGGTATTTAGATTTAATTCAAGTTTGAGCTTTTATTAATCTGTTCAATTCAGCTTTCACTTTCTACTGCCAATTCATCATTAATTTCTTTCCTTTCTATCTCTTTCTTTCCCTCCCTCTTCTTGATTAAAGTTTATTACTTTCTTAATCGTTCTACTAATTTGCATATCAGTTGTTGAATTCAATCATGCTTAGGCTAGATTCAATTTCTATTACTTGAATAATTTTGTTTTGCTTATTTACTGCTCTCAGTCCAATTAGTATGGGTTAGTTTTTAGTTGTGATGGTCTACATTCAACCTTGTCCATGTGGATTCAACTTTTTAGTAATATGGCTAACAATAGTACGCTTGCGGTATATGTGTACGTCCTTTTAGGATCCATGAGAGATGGGATGGACTTAATGGCAAGAAACAAGGTTTGGAGACTAGCTAATCTTTCGACTTGATGTAAGTCTATTAGAAATGAGTGGGCTTTCAGGATAAAATGTCGGGTAGAGGGATCGATTGGCAAGTTCAAGGCTCATATAATGGTGAGAGGCTTTGTCCAAATTGATTGTATAGACTATGAAGAGACTTTTTCTCCTATAGTGAAATTTTCTTCTATACTCCTAGCCTTTGTTGCCCATTTGGACTTAAAGTTTTGTCGAAATAATGTAAGGTGAACTTTCCTCAATGGCAACCTTGAGGAAGAGATCTATACGGACCAACACATTGGTTTTATATCAAAGGGTTATGAGAACAAGGTGTGTCATCTTAGAAAGTCTATATATGGTCTTAAGCAATCATCTAGATTATGATCCTTCAGATTCCATGAAGTCATTACTTCAATTGGCTTGTCCATGGTTTGAGAGGACCAGTACGTGTATATTAAGAATATAATTGAGAGGGGGGGGGATTAAGTTTCGTATCCTTTATGTTGATGACATACTTATGATTGAGAACAACTTGGAGATGATCGAATCTAACTAAGAGGTGGTTGTCCTCTTTCTTTGAGATGAAGGACATGGTGAAATTAGATATGTCTTAAGCATGAAATACTCATAAATTGTCCCAAGAACCCTGCGTATGAGCCAGAAAGCATACACTAAAATGGTCTTAGAACATTTTTCGAATGCATAATTCCAAACCCGTACGATTCCAGTTGAGAAAGGTCAAACCTTATGTCTTAACCAATGTCCTAAAAGAGATGATGAGAAAAAGAAAATTACTTATGTCCCTTCGCTAGTGCCATAGGAAGCTTAATGTATGTCATGTTATGTACATGGTCTGACATTTGCTTTGTAGTTGGCTTAGTAATTCATTACTAAAGTAACCAAGGATAAGCTCACTGGCATTTAATCAAGAGAATCATATGTTACCTTCATGTACTGTCGACTTGGTCCTTTGCTATCAGAATGGGGACCGATCAACAATGGTACCTTCATGGTACTATCGAGAGGATACTCATATGCTGATTAGGGTGGTGACCTAAATGAGTCTAGATCAACTCTGGGATATGTTGTAATGCCCCCAAACTGCTAATGACATGATTTACAAAAAACTGCAGGGGAAGACTTAATAATAGAAGGCGCTACTGTCGTCCCAATAAGGACAAGGCTCACTGAAACCATTTAATCTTGCAGCTCATGTTCACAATTACAATATCTATTAAACTGAAACACTTCAAGACCAAAATCCATAATAGTTCAACTTCAATACAATCGACTTAATCATACCATGTGCTAACTCACAGTACACACTACACAAGTATATTGAATATAGACCCAACTTGACCTTGAGGTCAATCCCAACATTCATGCTATGCTGAATCCATTGTGAGCATCTGATAGCTTCGAAAAAGGGCTTGCTAAAAGGAGAAACATGTGATACTTCATCAGCTAAAATGAAAAACATGAAAACAATTCGAAAATGTGAACTAAAACTCAGTACATGCATTCCTGTATTGTAAAATGAGCGTAGAAACACTGTTGATGGGTACCTGCCTTTGCAATTCATTTGGCTCGCAATAACAATGAAAATGAAAGTAATATGAAACTGAATTGCTCATTATTATTTGTATGTGAACCCCTTGCAATGATATGATCTACACATAGGTGTACACCTGCCAAATCCAATCAAGAGTTGGTCTGAAGCCGCGCGGGTAAATGGTGGGCTGATGCCCTATAGATGATAGCTGACGGGGTCACACGTTAAATGGCAAATCACTGTATAAATTGATTCATTGATAAACTCATTAAGAGTTGTAACTTGATAAACATGTTATGCTTTCTGAAGATACAGGCAATGAAAGTGCCTTGAGTCTTAAAAAAAAATGTCATCTGACTTGATAAATTTCATCTGTTTTATAAATGTCATCTGACTTGATAAATATTTTCTGACTTGATAACACTTATGCATAACGGGGAACGATAATTAGGCCTCGATTCTGTTTCATAAATGTCATTGTAGGTATGTGTAGTTAGTAAATGATCCTTAATCACATAATTGAGTAAGTATGTGCAGTAGAAATTGAGTAATTAAATGGTATACATAACTTGGGTATTTCAATATAACTTCAAACTGAATTAATAAAAGGAATTAAATCTGATATAAAGTAAATGAAAGAAAAATAGACCACAACGAGATAAATGAGATTACAACGGAAAAGGCCTTGATGGTGACAAATGAGAGAGTGGTTGTGGCCTTTTCTGAGATAGGTTGCTGATACGGGTTTAAGGCTCGCTGATGTATAGCTTGGTTCGAGATAACAGCTAGTACACTAGATTAGCTTGATAAATACATTTGATACACTCTGAATTGAGTAAGTAATAAAGGTTTGAGGAAAAGAGAGATATATCTTGGTTCAAAATAACATAAACTACAATAACTTGGTTTGATAAATATGGTTTCTGAGTCACAACTCTCCCAACTTCTCATATTTCATTCATAAATCCATTAGATATAGAATTCCACCCCAAATGAGTCATTGAACTCAATAGAAGCTATTAAGCTCACTAAACTTGGTATTTTCCTTGTAAAATCCATAATTGATTCAAAACTCATAAACAAGCTCCTAAATTGTATACTTGTCTTTTTCTTTCTCATTAATCAAGCTAAAAGCTCCATGAAAGTCCATGAATATTAATTTCCCCCTTAAATGACCTTACTTGGCCGAAAATACATAAAATGAGTGCATGATCAATCTCACTCAATCATTATTATTGCTCTTTACATAATTACTCAAAATGCTTCCAAAAATCACCAAACTCAAAATGCTCCCAAAAATCACCAAACCCAAAATGCTCAACCAAAATTCATGAAATCTCATAGGAAATTCAAAAATAATATGGAAAATCTACAGTAAAAGTTTTAGAATTTTCGTCCAAGTATACGCTGCACAAAAATTGCAATAACAGTCCAATTAGCACCAAAGCAAGTCAGTTCACTTAAAAAATTCATGACTTTCACCCTTGACCTCAAATGGAGACTAAAAACCCCAATATAAAAAGATTAGGAAGTCCCGAAAAACTTTCATTTACAGCACAAATATGATTCCCGTAATAGGATTCCCAAAATGGGACTAAAACACAAGTGTGTCAGTTTTTGGTGAATCTGCATAGTTCTAGCAAAATAGCTATAACTTTGTCCACAAAGCTTGGATTAAGGCGATTTGAAATGCTTTTGAAATATAAATCATTGATCTAGCTCTTCACCAAAATTCATAATTTTTGGACAAGCTACGCATTATCTGTTTTTGCCGGAACAGACCCCTGTTTCCGGGCCCTTCACAGCTTACTACCTACTTTGTTATCTTCCTTTTTTGCATAGTTACCCTCTAAAATCACTTGTTGAAATTACCAAACTATGGGGTGACCCTCAACATCACTTTAGATAGCCACAGTCCATAATTTTTACTTCATAATCATCCAAGATTCATTTTCAATCTAATAACATATCCAACATCATAAATCACCTCATGTGATCCAAATGAACATATTTAATACAAAAACTCACTTAAATCAAGCATGATCATGAAAACCCTAATTCTTGCTCATTCAAGTGAGCATCCAAATAACCATAATTGGCTTCAAAATGATCATCTAACACCATATTTTCATGATTTATAACACAAATCACAACAAGATACATAAACAAGCTCAAACTCATATTTGCTTAATTTCAAGTCACTTGATCATGTTCTTGATCAAATACCCATAACTCCAAATATCTCCAAACTTAATAAAAATTGCATAATAGCTATCAATTTGATAATATAAACAATAATCATAACTAAATTAATCCCAAAAACTCAAAATAGAACAAGTTAGGGTTTAGGTATACCTTACTTTAGGCTTGAATTAGAGGGAGGAGGGGGCTGTTTTGAGTGTTTTTGGTGGTTGTACATGGTAGATGGTAGCAAGGGGAAGTCGGGGTAGCCAAGAGGTGGCCGAAAAAGTGGCCAAAAACCACCAAAAATGGCAGCACAAGGGGCAGCAGCTGTTGCCCCTGTTTTTTGCAGAAAGGGGGTGAGGTAGGGAGAGAAAATGGAGAGTTGGGTCTTGTTATTTTTGCTAAATTTTTGTGTATAAAAATTATCAATTAATAGCCACATGTAACTGTAAATTTTCAACCCAAAAATTAGCTTTTGCTCTGCTGCCTCTGTTTTCTGCAGAAAGGGGGTGAGATAGAGAGAGAAAATGGAGTGTTCGGTCTTGTTATTTTTGGTAAATTTTTGTGTGTAAAAATTATCAATTAATAGCCACATGTAGCTGTAAATTTTCAACCCAAAAAGTAGCTTTTTGCTAATTAAAATTAGGTGCTAAAATGAGAAATTAGTGAAATAACAAAGTTAGCAAGGTTTTAGGCTTTTGTTTTGGGTTCAACAAGCTAAGTTCGGGTTTGAAAAACTATTCAAAGTGTTGAAATTTTTTTGTATTACTCGGTATTAAAGTTTACCGAAGGTAAGAAAATAATTAGCCACTAAATTATACTTACCGAGGCCTAATATCGATTCACCAGATATTTAATCAATCAACAAAACTTGAATTAACAATCACTAAAACTTGAATTTTAAAGTGGGACCCAAATGAAATATCCCCCAATCGGGATGATTAAATATGATAAATGAAAGTGGAAAATTTAAATGACATAAGGTAATTCGATAAATATATAAATTGAGTGTAATTGAATTAATAAACATGATTTGGTTAAACAAATAACCAAGAGTGATTAAATCAATAAACATAATTAATTAAATGATTAAACATGATTAATTAAATGAATAAACATGATTAATTAAATAAACAAATATGATTTAAATAAATATATATGGGTTATGATCGGGTTATTACATATGTCTTTACCCTTAGTTGGAGAGCCATATCGTGGCCCAACAAGAAGCAAGGTTGCATTCTCACTTTGTGCGAGACGCCAAAAAGACAAAAGAGTTTGTCATTAAGTATATATCCACTAATAAGATGATTGTTGATTTGTTGACTAAACCGATTCCTAGAGATGTTTTTAAAACTCATATGATGAGTCGAGGACTTTGTAGGGTTCAGTTCTTGGATGTATCTTATTATGTGATGAACATGTTCCTTTGTAATGAGCATTTATGTAATAAAGATTGATGCCTCTTTTTATGAATGTTCATGATTTATTGTCACATGTTATGCATATTGAAATGTCATAGGCTTCTGAGTTGCAGAGTCACATAGGTGTGCACTAGGTGTGCAATAATGATTCAACATACTAGTAGTGTATGAATGATAAATTATAGTCATCTTAGTAATTTTGAGATGAGACTTTAGAGATTCGATTATAAAACATTCGATTTCATATTGAAGCCTTAAAAGCAGAATCTTGAGTTTAAAGATTAAAGTTTAGTATGCTAATCTATTAGCTTAGGTTAGTTTTTTTGAGTAAAATCTAGACTGGTGATTCACATGGCATAATATAGTGACATACCCAGCTACGTAGGAGTTATACCATAACACACATTTCATACTGTGTATGCTTATAAGATGACCCATATAAGGAGCGACAACTAACTTCCCCATTACTATCACCATATGATCCTATGGTCGAAGACCCTTCAATTTAAAACCATGGCATGAAGTCGAAACTTGATGATGCTACCTTAATATGTTTCTTAAGGACCAAGATGTATAAGGCTAACTAGGGCACATTAAGAAAGCAGTTAAGCAAAGATAAAATATCATAACTATTTAAGGAAACATATATCATTCTTCACCATATTAGTTTAGGTGATTATATTGAGTATATAATCGAATGATTATTGATTAGCATAAACGGAGTAGGAACGCTACTGATGATGTTTGGAAGATTTGGGCTATCATGTTTCATGAAAATTTTATGTTAGCTAGATGTTGATTGAATATAACTGATGCATAAAGCATCAAGGGCAACTTTGGTTTGCAACTTTGCAGTAAATGAGTTTAGGATGACTAAGTTGTTTGTTCTACTTCATCTAGAGGCTCAAGTTATGCATACCATGTCCCAATCCAACTGTTTGCTACACCCTCAACCACACCAAAGTCCAAACGAACCCTCCTTGGTTGGGTTGGTCATCGTCCCAGCATGTCACTTGGTTTTAGCTTGTCTTTTCACCACCTTCTCGATGTTCAATTGGGGCGATTAGTCTCGTTGGGAAGCTTAGCAAGTTAAATTTAGGATCATGTAATAAAATCCCGAGTTATGTTCCGTTTTGATTCCCTAAAGCGATAAAAACCCTAACTTATACAATGCAGGTTTTGATTGGAAAACTTGCTGAATTTGGTTAAGTTGATATCCTACCTAATGAAGTCCAAAAAAAGCAAGCCCAAGTTTTTGTGAGTCCCTAATATGTCCACTTTAGCCCCATAATCTAAAATTAGACATTAGATTTCAACTGGAGAAATGGCCCAAGTATGTGGAGTGTGCACAAAATTTTAATTTTGGAGCTTTTTAGAATTTGGCCTTAATTGAGGAGGGTACAGTTGTTATCTTTGAGATTAATTAGTCCTGGGATGATTCCACACATACCAAGGAAAATGTTCTAAGTGATAGGGTCCCCATTGGAGGTGTAAAGCTTTCTAGACGCCTCCTAGAAGGAGGGCGAAAAATCTTGAAAAAATACAGTTGGCCTTGGTTGTAATTATCTTAATAATTTATCTTCCTAGGATAATTTGTAATTCTCCTATTGGTACACTTGCCCCTCTATTGTAACAGCTAACCCCCCTATGTTGGATATTTATAGACCCCAATCCCTTTATGTAAACGAAGCTTGAGTTGAATGGTGGATGGGAAGCCAAACGACCATTTTCTCTCACAAAAATGTCTACATTTTTATCTCTTTAATTAAAAGTGGTGAGTAGAGTCTATCCTCTAAGTCAATCTTAGGTGCTTAGGCTTTAAGGGATTGATTAGTGGGTAAAATTAATCTAGGCGGTGGTTTAATCTTTAGCCTAGATATATCGCTTAATTATTGTTGTTATTGGCTTACTCAAGTAAAATCCACAAAAAATCTCACTTGTTGGATGGGCAATCTTTGCTTGGGTGTTGGCCTTATTGGATTATCATTGTTGTTTTGGGGGTTTGTGAGCATTTGGTTCATACTCCTTAAGATTTTTGGCTTTCTTCCTCAATCTTCAACGTAAGCCTCATGATCTTGTTGATTGGTTGAGACTGAATCCAAAAGAAGCATCCTTTGATGTGATCGTTTTCCTTGCTATCTTTGATCTTGTGAATTTGAAGATTTCATCTCTCGTCAAGTTGTTATCAGAGCTAGAGCTTCTTTTCAGTGGTTATTGAATCAAAACCTTCAGTGATTCAAACACCTCTCTACTTTTCATTTTCACCCCAAAAATCCACACTTTTGGCTCCTCAAAAATTTCCCTCATTTACTTAGCTTCATTAATCCGTATGAGTCTATAGAGAACCTTAATTGTAGCCTAAACACATCCCTAGAACTCCACAAAAAACCTTCGCAAAAAAATCCACAAAAAAATCCATAAAAAAATACCCAGGCAGAGATTTGGTACGACTACCCCGTGCTACCCTCTTGCACAAAACCAAAAAATTACAGAGATTAAGGATGACCACCTCGTTCCCCCAAGCATGACCGTGCCACCCCTTTTTCCACTGATTCTTGCTTGTGCCACCCTAGCACGTTCGTGCTCCCCCTATTTTCATCCTTTTTTTCTCTTTTTCATCTTATAAATCACTAACAACCATGGTCAGTGAGGGAGATGCTTCTTAGCAGGCCTATGAGATAGATAAGGCCATTGTTGCGTTTCAAGCTCAAGTAAGAATGCTTAGCAAGCAAATGGCTCCTATGAAAAAGGTCATGAAAGAGCCTCCTGGCTTTGATGGTATTAGTTTGGATTTTACCATCTATTTGAGATGGGTTCAAACACTTGAAGATTGTTTTGAGGCAAAAGGATGCTTAGATGGAAGAGCAATTCATGTTTTAGCTACTAAAAAACTCTAAGGTTATGCCCAGCAATGGTTCAAATGCCTTAGGAGGGAGGGAGCTTTTTAAGGCAAGCCTAGAATCAATACTTGGAGTTGGCTCAAATCATACATGGGAGTGAGATTCTATCGATACATACTCCTTGATGAAGAACTCAAGATGAAAATACCTATTGTTATCAAGCTCCAACAAGGAGATGCGCTTACATTAGTTTTTGATGAGAAAAAAGAAAGGGAAAGCTTGGTCATGGATGAGAGCTACCTTAAATCCTCCATTCAATTGGATTATGCACTAGTTCCTTCCTTTGAAAAAACTATGGAGGTTCAAGTTCAAGTTAAAAAAGAAGAGGAGCCTAGCATGAGACAAGAAGAGGCTAAGCAAGAAAATGAGATCCTTTTGGATCTGGAAGAGAAAGAAGTTGAATGAGAGCCCAACTTGGAGGTTATACTACATAATGTCCCTTAATCCCACTCTTATGCTCTCTATTGTCCCAATTTGGGAATTGAGGTCAATATCACCAAGGAAGCTCTACTTTCATTTTCAATGAGCAAGCTGAGGAATGAGGCTATCTATGATGTACTTCCCATGGATGTTTGGTATCTATTTTTTAGGAAACCATTGAAATTTGGCCCCAAGATTGTTTTTTCATGAGAGATGCCACTTCCAACTCCACACTCTCACTCTCAATCTCTTAAATTCCCCTCAACTCGAAACCCCCAAAAAATTGAAGCTCCACAAAGAAGTCATTTGCACTTCCAAGCCAAATGTGAAACTCTCACCCTTGTTGGCACAAAGATCATTCAATTCCTTTGCCCTTAAAAGCGAGTCTCCATAAGTCAAGCTTGTGAATGATAAGGAAATATCTCTTGGTTTAAGTTGTGATAATTACATTGAGACTTTTAATAGTTTCATGAATATTGGAAGGATTGTTCATCCAATTGGAGTATCCCCTAAAGGCTTCAACAACTTATGTGTTTAAGATAGGGGGTACACTTAGCACAATGAGTTTTCTAAAGGGATACAACAAGTTGTCAAGATTGGTATCCTTAGGTTTCAATCATAAGGATTTAAGGGCAAATCCTTGCAAAGAAGAAGAGTTTGATGCATAAAGCTTCAATGGCAAGTTTGGTTTACAACTTTGCAATAAATAAGTTTAGGATATAAGGATTTAAGGGCAAATCCTTGCAAAGAAGAAGAGTTTGATGCATAAAGCTTCAATGGCAAGTTTGGTTTACAACTTTGCAATAAATAAGTTTAGGATGAAATAAGCTGTTTATTCTATTTCATCTAGTTTATGAGGCCCAAGTGATGCATACCAAGCCCCAAGTCAAGTCTTGGCTACACCCTCATCCACACCAAAGTCCAAACGAACCCTCCTTGGTCAGATTAGTCATCGTTACAGCTTATCACTTGGTTTCGACTTGGCTTCTCACCACCCTATCGATGTCTAATTAGGGTGATCTATGCTTATTTGGGAAGCTTAGGGGGTGAAAGTTTGGATCATGCAATAAAATCCCAAGTTATGTCGCATTTTGATTCCCTAAAGGGATAAACTTCAACTCTTACAGTGCTGGTTTTTATTAGAAAACTTGCTGAATTTGAGTCAAGTTAATATCCTACCTAATGAAGCCCAAACAAAGTAATTCTACGTTTTGGTGATTCCCTAAGATGTATGTTTTAGCCCCATAAGCTAAAATTAGGCATTTGGTTTCAATATTGGGAGAAACAGCCCAAGTATGTGGAGTGTGCACAAAATTTTAGTTTTGAAGCAATATGAAATTTGACCTTAATTGAGAAGAGTACAACTGTTATCATTGAGATTAATTCGCATGGGGAGATTCTAAACATACCAAGGAAGATTAGTCAAGCGGCGGAGCCCATATTGGAGGTGTAGAGCCCTTTAGAAGCCTTTTAGAAGGAGGAGGAAGAATCCTGAAAAAATATAGTTCACTTTGTTGAGTTATCCCACTATTGGTACGCTTGCCCCACTATTGGTACTTCCTAATTGGCCCCTATTTAAGGTATTTATAGACCCCAATACCTCCATGTAAACAAAGCTTGAGTGGAATGATAAATGAAAAGGCAAATTATCATTTTCTCTCACTAAAATCTCTACATTTTTATCTTTTTAATTAAGGGTAGTGAGTAGAGTCTACCTTTTGAATCAATCTTGGGTGCTTAGGCTTTAAGAGTGATTTGTGGGTTGAATTTAATCTAGGTGGTGGTTTAACATTTAGCCTAGATATGTCTTTTGATTATTGTTGTTACTAGGTTACTCAAACAAAATCCACAAAAAATCTCTCTTGCTTGATGGTTAATCTTTGCTTGGGATTGTGACCTTCTTGGATTATCATTGTTGTTTTAGGGGTTTGTGAGCATTTGGTCGATATTCTTCAAGCTTTTTGGCTTTCTTCCTCAATCTTGGGCATAAGCCTCACGATCTTAACGATTGGTTGAGATTGAATCCAAAGGATGTATCCTTTGGTTTGATCGTTTTCCTTGTTATCTTTAATCTTGGGAGTTTGAGCATTCCATCCCTCACCAATAGTACTATTAGTTACTTTCTGATAACACATTCCATTCCTAGTATGATTTGTAAAGAGACACGATTTGTGAAGAGACATCTGATTAATGGCTTACTTAGTCGAGTAGGAGCTATTAGCCAATCCTAGATAACTAGGGTTAGATGACCACTTATGCCACCTAAGTGTTGGTGGACATAACGACCTAAACCTATATAAAGGGGGTTTATGGGTTCAACTATGTATAAGTTAGATTAACCCCAAACTAAAAACTCCTCTTCTTTCTCACGGCTGCCTCACCATCACCCCAAGTTTGGGCTTGGTACATGACACACATTGGCTACTCTAGTGGTCGCCTCTCGATTCTAGTGGTTTCCCATGGGTGATTTGTGAGTAGCACGGTGCTACGCTTCAGCACCTAAAAGGTTTAATTGACCATCATTCTTTACTAAGTTACCAACAGCCTCACCTCTGGTTGTTTAAATGTAGATTGCTCTTGGTTAGAGTTGTATTACGTCGCCACTTGCTGCTTGAGGTACGTATAACTCTTAACGTTCGTTATCTATTGTTCATTATATGGTATTTTATTTAAGAAATTATTTAGGTTGTGTGTTAATTTGTTACTTCGTTTCTCAAATAATTTTCAACTTCTAAATATCTTCTTATAACTTTTTATGTGGATCTATTAGAATCATTATCTATACAAGTAGTCATATCGATAGAGATCAGACTGCATACATCTAGATTTTTACTGACCCCACAAAGTTGGGACCCACAGTGAGAGTTATTGTTGCTATTGTATTGCTCTTTGCATCATCGAAGGGGCGTAATTTCAATGGAGCCTTAGTAAGATCAAAGAGGAGATAGGGGATAAAGAGGATAAATTATTTAGGGGCTAAGGTGATAGTAAGGAAGGTGCGCAAAATCTTACAACCACATGTGAATCGGGTGCTACGTATACCCCCTGTCACTCGTCTTCATTTTCCTCAAGTAAAGCATGTTTACTGTTTAGTCACGATCTCTGACCCAAAGGTGTGATAGCTTCTCATTGATTTAATGTGCCGTTATTCCATGATCTCAGGTACGAAACTTATGCTGGGTATATTTTTTTTTGAAGTCTTTTCCATTCTTTTCATTTTTATTTGGATTGTGCTTAATTTTTTGAATTTTGTTTTTATTAAAACAATTTCCTCATAACTTGAGGATGAATTATTTGCACAACAATCACGATCTAGTCCCCATTTTTTTTCTTTTTTTCTTTTTGATTTTTTCATTAGGCTTTTGCTAAGATTCTTGGATGTTGATTTACTTCTTTGAGTTATCAATATTTTACTTCATATGATAAAATTGTTGAAAATGAGTTGTATTTTACAATAATTCTTCTATACATTTATAGTGGACCTTTCTTTAACTATAGTGAACCTTTTTTCCATTGCAATGAATAATAGTTTTTAGCTCTCTAGTAATATGACACTACATGAACCATTACCTTTGAATGTTGCAACGTTTTTGTAAAAATAATAAAACTACAGTTTTGAAAATGATGAATCTTTTGTTTTTCAATCTCATATTTTTTTATAAACCTTTCTGGTTTTTTTTTAGACAATACAAACCTTTCAGTTAATGAACCTTTTCTTATGAAAATATTCCTTTTATTTTCTTGCACAAGATAAAAATAAAAACTCACTTCCTAAGCCTTAGAAATCATCACTTATTTTGTAAATATAAGCACCTAGAATCAACTATATGATTCCACTCTAAAACCACCAAAAAAAGAAGAAGTTGAGAGATTTTGAGGGAGTTTTGCAACTACCAAACTTAAGCTTTTCATTCATTCAATCTATGTGTTCGCAAGCTGCAAGAGGGGGTATTTATATCGCCAAGATGGTAACAAAATAGTCCATGAAAAGCTAAGAAGCTTAAACAAAACACAACAAACTATGCACCAACTTCTGTCTAACTGCTAGTTTTTGAGGTGGCTTGTAAAAGTAATCATAAATCATTAGTCTAATCACTTTGGGACCTTACACCTTACCTAGCCCACGCAGTACATTACAGGCAAAGCACATATGAAGTCACAATCACAGGAAAAATCTCAAAAGGAAAATTTCAGTTGCAAGTTGCTGGACTGACTTACCGAGTAGTCTAAAGGGATTTATGTCCCTCTCAACTAGCCCTTTGCTTCTTACTCGAGTGTTATGTTGGATAAAAAGAACTATACTGTTTTTGAATTATATTAGCACATTTTGAAGGGTTGAGAGCCAATTAACCCCTAAAACTCACAAATTCAAAATCGCACTCAACAGACCTACACTAGGTAATTAGTTTTCAACTACTTCAAGGGATGAGTCACTAATAGGTCTACCCTATGCTTTTAGAGCTAATAGTTTAGCACCTCAAACTTTAATAAACAAATTACTCTCCATATTTTCAGTCACGTTAGCAAATTAAGTTAATTCATAACTGCTTAAGCTAATGAAATAAATTTAATGTTTGAATCATCATCTACATATTCTGCTTTAAATTAGCTACATATTGTGCACTTTTAGTAGCACAATAATTAAACTATATATTAATATAGTTTTAGAATTAAAAGCCGAATTAGCAAAAATTAAGAATGAAGTTAAGGAGATAAAGAAGCAATTGTCTGTAAGTTGTCTTTCCTTAATCAGCGAAGTTAGACATAGTGGAAAATCTAATTTATGTATTAATATTCCATTTCAGCATAACTATTCTTTCAAAAACTTGAAAAACAATCCATTGCCTATGCAAGATACAAAAATTGATAAAGAAGTAGAAAAATCAACTGAAAAATCATGGAAAAAGAAAAAGAAAGAAGAAGAGAATGGAATATATGCAGTGTAATATAGAGGAGTTACCAATTAAGATTGATAAAAAGCAAAATCTGGACGAATTAAACAAAATAATGGGCACAATAGTAGAAAAACAAAAAGTATTATCTGATAATGAAGAGACAAATAATGTCCAGTTAGAAGAAGAAATATATCAACAGATAAACCTAACTAAACTAGAGGATCTTGATGTTGTTCCTTTAGAAGAGATAGAGAGAAAACTAGATAAAAAATATCGGAAATGGTGGCTGAAAGTGAAATAAATGAGATCGGCGAAGAACTCAACATCAACAAAATCGAATCCAATGTAGTTAACAATGCTATTCCAAAACCTAAAGAGTTTGATGGATCATCTAGAAGAAATACCCATTTTTTGAGACCTAGGTATGTTCCAGCAGGACATACAACCAAATTTCTTTTGGGTTCATCCCAAGGAAAATTCTTTGAAGAGATTAGCATTACCAAAATTAGCTAAACTGGTTACATTCTAAACTTCAATGGCACTCGTAATAGAGAAGAAATTTTCAAGCATTGGACGAGGGATATGAAAAGAGTCCTGAATTTGAACACCACAAGGATTGTTGTTAATTTCTTAAGCTACGTCAACCTTAGTTTTCTATCACTGTAGCTGATAATATGACTCATTAGATGATATAGGTAAAAATGTATTAAGAACGATGTCAACACCAGCTGTTATGTTTGAAAATTTATGTAAAGAAATAGAAATTGAATTTATTAGAGCCAAATTTGATTATGTAGAAAAAGTTCGAAAGTGGCAAAGAAAAATTAATAATATAGAGTTATGGTCTGAAAAATTGTATTGCTGAATTTAGTCAATATTATTACAAAATAGGCATGATGAAACTGATCTTGGTATACATGTTCTATGACAAATTAACTTATTTGATAATTCCCTAATCGATAAAAAATACATTGCATGGTTGAAAAAGCAGATCTCATCAATATGTTTGGTACAAGAATATCGCATTTAAGAAAATAGGTTAATGATCAATGTCTTGATCTATAAAACCAAAAGAAAATAAAGAAACAATTTTATCTTATTAGGATACTCCTCATCAATGGGGAAATGAACCTAAGAAGAGAAGAAAAAAGAAAGTACTCTAAAAACAACGTAGTTTTTTTAGAGAAGTTGCTTATTGTACTATAGAAAAAATAGTTGTAAGTGTTGGGCATATAAAAAAGCGAGATATTATGCGAACGAATGCATAAATAAGAAGAATAATAAGTTTATTGAAATGTTGGATAATTTAGACTAGTTTGAGCTTAGTCAAGAAGAAGCACTAGACATAGCATTGAAAAATAACAAAGGAATTGTTAAGAAAGTAATGCAAGATGAATATGAAGAAAGTGATCATGAAGAAACTAGTCATATGATGGAAAGTAGCTCAACTAATCTTGCTGACCTTCAAGAAAAAAAATGTACAATAGATAATAAGACGAAAATGTCAAAGGGGATTGGGTACTTCCTATAATATAGAAAGATATGATCTATAAAAAATGCCACATTTCAATTAAAGAGTACGCACGTATATAAAATGATGGAGGCGGATTTAGAGATAAAAGACTGCGAATTTGATGTAGGTGAAGCAAATCTCATTAATTGGGGAAACGTCTTTAAGCATAACTAAGATGGAAAGTATACGTATATCCACGTTGAAAGTGCCTAAATCCAAATTACACCATTATAATATATGACAAAGATATTGATCTTTATACTTTACTCTGTGATATCAAGAATACCAAATTTAATAATCAAATTATCACAGGGATCAAGACCAATTTGTGTAATGATTTAGTAGGATTCAATTGCTAACCTAGTTATCATGTGTGCCTAAAAGATGAATTTGCCAAAAAATTTCTTCTCCTTCAAGATAAAAACAATTGGGATGGATATGAAGAGAGGAGTTTACCCACTAAGGAAATTTTGGAAAACAATATACAAATTAGATACTATGATAGACCCAAAGACCAGGATAACAATAATAGAGGTGGAAAAAATTGGAAGTCCTACTCCAATGCAAAAAAATTAAAGGATAAATTCCAATCTGCGAGAGATAAAACTAATAGGTTTTGGATATCAAACTTCGCCAATCCCATAACAATTAATAAGAAAAATATAATAAAAATTGAGAAGAATGGAAAACTTAACATTAAACCCCAACTATTAAGAAGTATGAGTATAAGATCATAACGAGAAGAATGATCTTCGGCAGCTAAAGAAGAGCGTAAAGAAGATGATAGAATTAGTAGAACTAGTGAAATGAGTAGAATGAGTTTTAAACCGCAAGACACAGTATAGATTGAAGTACAAGTTTAGGTAGAAAAGTCATTGGATACAAAATAAAGACTGTTGTGAGCTAATTTATAAGGATTAATTTGTTAAAAATATGGCTATAGAGATATGATGTGAAGTCATCAATATTGATCCTAACAACATTTGTAGCCCAATAAATGTATGTTTAGAGAGATAAAATAGACATGAATTGTGTGCTTACATTGATAGTGGTTGTTCTATCTACTTTGGAAAAAGATCTCTATTTCCAGAATTCATGTAGAAAAAAGCAAAGAATGCTTTACAAGACAGGATAGCTGATAATAGTGTAATGATCCACAACCAAGCCACAGAAGGGTTATCCACAGAAATAGGAGGAATCCAATATGCATTATATGAGTTCTATGGGCTGCTGATCAACCTTCCAACGATATGGTTATTGGAAATAATTTTCGAAGGCTATATCCTCCATGCAGACATGCTATAAGCCAAATCCTATTCGCAATAAATAGTCTCTCTATTCCTATTGATAAATTAAATAAAGTGAACACTCATGAGAATGTTGAATTTACACACAGCTAGTGTTGTGAGACGGTAATCCCTGTATAGTGAGAAGTAGCACTAACAATCTCACCACTTGAATGATCTATTAAAGAGTATATTGCTGAACAACAAGAAGAATTATGCAAAGAATCTGGATTTAGATAATCCACTAAAATTATGAGACAAAGATAAGACATTTGTAAAGATTGCTTTGTTAAACCTCAACTTTATTATCTGAAGTAAACAAATGGTGTATACACACCAAGATATCCAAGAATTTGATAAGCAAATGTAAGAACATTTGGATAAAGGGTTAATCAAGAATAGTGAGAGTCCTCACGCTAGTCCTGCTTTCATGGTGAGAAATCATGGTGAAGAAAAAAGAGGAAAAGCTAGAATGGTAATTAATTATAAGCACTTAATGATAATACTATTTTTGATGATTATTATATTCATGACAAAATAGTTCTTCTCAATGGAATTCAAGGACCCTCTTGGTTCTCAAAAATGGGCTGTAAAAGGAGATACCGGTAGATAAAAATGAATGAAGAAAGAATTCTTTTGACTACTTTTTGTGCCTCCTTAAGGACAGTACACGTGGATAGTAATGTCATTTGGACTTAAAAATGCACCTCAAACATTCCAAAGAAGGGTGGATAACATCTTCAAAGATCTTATACACTGTTATCTAGTTTACATGGATGATATTCCTGTCTTTTCCAAGATCATAGAATAGTATAAAGATGGCGTTCTAACTGTCACCCAAAGATGCATTGATCATGATATTATCCTTGGAAAGAACAAATGCATTTGTGCTGAACAAGAAATAGGGTAGGTCTATAAATAAAAGTTGGGCAAATCATCCAACAAAAGTATATTGTTGAAAAACAGAAAATTTTCCTAAGAACATTGAAGATAGGAGGAAATTAGAAAGTTTCTCGTATGTCTTACCTATGCTTCATATTTAATTAAAGATTTAGTTAAATTGAGAAAATCACTACAACAGAAGCTCAAGAAAGAAGTAAGTCGGGCATGTACTTCTAGTGATTCAAATATTGTTCAAAACGTCAAAAAGAAGTGTGAAAACCTTCCTGTTCTTAATTTGCTTGATCAAGGAGATGGTTTAATGCTTGAGGCATATGCCATCAATAAGCATTGGAGTGTAGTACTCAAAATTGAAGGAGAAAAACTATGCAAATACTATAGTGGAAGCGTCAACAAATCAAAATGCAACTATTCCATGATGGAAAAAAAAAACCCTTAGAGTCATAAGTGGAATTGAAAAGTTTTTAATCTTTTTATCCCCAAACCTTTTCTTATTCGAACTGGTTGCAAAGGAATACTTAGCTTTACGAAAAAGAATTTATCAAATACGCAAGCGCAATAGTGGTTCCTGTATTAAAAATTATGGCTTAACCAGTTTTCTTTCTTTATTGAACATATACAGGGGTCAAAGAAATCTCTAACATATGGTTTAACTCATGAACTTGCATGGTGATTAGTATAGCAGAACTCCTACTGAATAAGGAGGAAATCCGAAATGAAATGATATTGTTGCAGTTTTTCCTTCCGGTAGAATGCTTATGAATGTTTTAAAATTTCATACAAAAAATAGATCATGCTTTAGTTTATTGTCTTTTACCTATGTAATAGTATAGAGATTCAACCATTTACAGTTATAAATGAATTACTTAAGATGTGTCTATGATTTTCAAGCACAAATAAATTCCTATGTTCAAGAAAAATGGCTCATGATTGGTATGCAGCCTATATCGACTACCATCATAATTATTCCTATGATTTTTCGGAATCATGGAGTACTATGATTTTCTTCCCTGATAAATTTGGAATTGGTAGTGTTAGATTCTGAACAAATTCAATCCCTACAGATGACCCTATCATGAAAGCCTAGGAATATGGAATGATAACTTACCTCATGAAAATCCGTGATGCAAAGAACCGATTTTCCCCAAGTCTAACTAAGTTTTAAAAGTGCATGTTTAAAATGATCCAATGGATTCTCATATCTCCTGATAGTCTAGCAAGAGCTCTATATAATGGAAGTTTGTATACCGAGGTACACTGCACATTAATGGCGTATGAAAATGGAAATCCCAAACTAGCCTATTATCTTCTTCAGTTAATTGATCTAAATGATCCCAACGATCAATGACAAGAATGGTTTCTAGAGCAACAAGAAGCAATTAGTGACCCTACTTTAGCAAGAGCCATTGGTTTTGCAACATTTATAAGCAAATGTGGGTATTGATTGAATGAGGAAAAACACTAATTCATTGTAAGAACACCAATTTTGCTTAGCCTAATGATCCTAGTAAATATATAAAAGTAGTAAGAGCCACTTAGGAAGATGTCTTTAATTTGATCATCTGTTTAATGTTGGAGCTAGAAAATTTCTCTCAGAAAAAGGAGAGAGGTATCTATATGATCCGTTTATGTGGTCCAGAGCATCTTTAACTTGATGAAGATTTTGATGATTATCTAGATAATGATAGACTAAAAACACTATTAGAGATAAAGGCATGCATGATCTTAATATGGACGATGAGTCTTGCCGACATTAATTGTTCTGAAAAGTTCTTGGACCATTATGTGTTATCTTGTCAGAGTGTTAAGTCAATAAAATAATGCAGTCTATTATAGTCATGTGAAAGTACCTTGTAACAGTATGTGTGCTATAGCTATTAGGGCATCCTATGTAGTTAATATCCTCTATTAAAAGGAGAAGCTAATTGTTGTTAAGGGACACAACCATTTGAACATACATGAGGCAAAAAGAAGTTGAGTTTCTCTATTTCTCTATGAGTAAGCATCTTTGTTGATTTTAGTACCTTAAGTCCCTATTCAAGTACTTCCATTGTAACATTTCCACTTTTAAACTTTCAATAAAAGAACTCTCCTATTAGGGAATGTTATTCAACCCAACCATGTGCAAATATTACAATTTCTTGAGTAAAGTTTCACTACCCTGAAAAATATAAAAACTTGATTAGTGAATATGGTGAGAGGTAGGAAATGAAACGGATCTGTACCTAATCTAAGGAAGGTGTGGAGGAGATTAGCAATCTCTGTTAACTGCAACCTAGAGCAATGCCAAGGTCCAATGTTGAGTAAGTTCAGGTAACAGTCAAAACTCGATAATTAAGCTTTATTTTGTTGCCAAGCATGATGGACCTATAATCATAGCAAATAGCTTTATTATGTATCCATTAGAGCAAGAATAATTTTTTCATAAAAAAGCCCCAGAAATAGCTTTATTATGTATCCTACCCAAATTTAGGGTCTTTTCATGATTTTGAAAATTTTTGGTTGAAAGTACAAAGAACAAAACCTTTATAAGGTAGTAAAAACTCAAAGTATAAGACGTAAAGGCACTAAAAAAAATTAGGACAAAAAGGTAGGTCTGTAAAAATTAATGACACATATGTCGGGGTACTAAAAAGTCAACTACACACCTACATTGGTTTCTTTGGAATTGGTTTTCTACTATTGTAGTGACTTGATGCTTGAACATGGTAGGAAACTTACTTATTTTATTGAAAGTAGATTTCTTAAACTTTCCAACAGGTGCCTGACCACTACCTGCCGCAAGCGCACGGGTAGTCGTAGTATAGATAAAAGATATCGTTAGTCTTGGATGAAAGCAATCTATCAAGCTTAGTCTTGTTAGATTATGCTAAGCAAAACTCTATTTCAAGTGGTTTCGATTAGCGAATGCAAATGAACTCATCTAAATCAATAAGAGAAAAATGTCTAGGAATTTTTGCAGTTATGGAAGAGAATTAGATCAAAATTAATAAACATGTGCTATTCTCTAATTGTTTAATTCTGAGGAATTTTAATCTTTTGTAGAAACTTGATGTATTTTTTTGAAGTCAATCAAATTTTCCTAAACTAAGCAAACGTCGTTCTTTTAAACTAATTTGACTTAATCCAAGTTTAAAGTCTTCAATTACTTACTAGCCATCCTAACAAATAAATATCTCTTTCGAGATGAAGTTATGCTAAGTCTATGCAAGCAGTCTAACAATCAAATGTCATCTTTCAAATGTTGACTCGATTGTTTTAAGTGCGCAAGTAAATTTTGGCGAAAAATCAACTCACAACATATCAAACACTTAATAGAGCGAAATCAAACCACTCATGAAAATAAGCACAATTGAATAAACTAAAACATGATCCAGTACACTTCCAAAAACTACTAAATTCCTAGACTAAGAAAACTACTCAGACATGATAAAAGATAAACAAACTAACCAAAGATCGGCGAAATCTAAGCGGAGGGGCTCGACTGAGGTGGCCTTCACCAAGGGCTTTAGAACCGCCTCAGGATCAAAACTCTCACACTCAAAATTCACACAAAAGCAAAAACAAAGCTAAAGAGCAAAATTTGAGAGAAAATAAACTAAGCTAATCTTCACTAGGCTAACTTTACTTGCTTTTCTTGCTATGGATTGCTCTTCTTCGCTGCTGAACGTCACTATTTATAAGAAATTCACATTGATCTCAGCCACACAACTGAGAGAAAACGAAGAGGCATCAGTTACAGGCTTACCACGGTCTGTGGCATCCACCACGGTCCGACCGTGGTCAGCGCTGGAACCGGTTTCTTGCTCTTTTCTTGCTCCACGAGCGTAGCGACTCATGGATAACCGTGGGGGAGGTCAAAACACAGCCACTAAAGGGCAAATGCTGGGCGAAAAGTCTAAAAATCCTACAAAATACATAAAATAACTACACCCAAGCATAAATTGAGAATAAGAGAGTAAACAACATCATTAAGCACAAAAGTCTTCTGAAAATGAGGCAAAACAGCCCTAACAAGATGTACATATTAAGCACTTGTCAGTGCCATATTGATGAGCTTTGGGCTCTAACACTTAGAATTGAACCGGTGCACTATATGCTCATACTGGACTGTCTTAGACTTATTAGGTTGAAATGTCAATTTGTGATCATTTAGCCCTAAGATGACTCATTCACTATTAGACCAACTCCTCACATAGCACAACACAGGTCATTCCTATGTAGGCCTCAAAAGCCAACTGTTTGCTTTCACTGAAATCTGTAACATTCTATTCAAGTGTAAGGACCTATGTTTGATCAAGGTTGGTTGCACTTGATGAGTCTCTTGACACTTGGCTTGCATCAGTAAGTTAGGTCCCCTAAATTTGATCATTTAAAGGCTAGCTCAAGAAGAACGAAAATGAGATGGTGGGGTTGATTGAAGGCGTTTATGACAGAGATAGTGGTAACTACATTGGTGTTGGTTGAGTGAACCTCATGGAGGCCTTGGGAGCCATTTTTCAGTGACCACCGTCATTGAAGGTTGTGTTTTCTAGCAAATAAAGAAATTGGGTTGAAACACTAGATTTAGAGCTTGGTGGATGTGTGGTTAGATAAGTGGATTTCGTGGCTAATTGTGGCATCATCAAGTACTTGTGGGTGGTGCTATAGGGGTTGTGAGAAGAGTCATGGTGGTTGTCACTATGGGTAGGCATTGTTGTTGGCCACGAGAAAGACAAGTGTTCAATAAGCATCTTAACCAAAATTTTAAGTTGATATTTGAAGGCTCAAGAATATAATTTATATTCTAATATGCCCCCTCACTTGAATGTTCTTTAGACTTGAAGCACAAATACTACAAAAGCCCTCTTTACCTTACGTAATAATCGGTATGGGGTTACTGAGATTCAAACTTGGGACTTCTCACCCAAAAATGCACTAATACCGTATTCAAGAACAATCTCAATTAAAACATTAAGTTGATGACTGAAGGCATAAGAATGTTTCATACTCTAACATACTAATATGTAGTTAAAGGAAGAATGCTAAGTAAAAGAAATTGGAAAAACCCTGTGTGAGCAAAAGGTAAATAAATTACAAAATCAACACAATAATTCACACATGCGCAAATGCTAACATTTGTAAATTTATATTATTGCCATTACTATCTGTTTGAATAGTAATAAGTCTTATTCACTTTTGGCATATATAGATACATATAAACATAACCTGTGTCTTTCAACAAGATTAAAGATTGCTTCAATACCCACTTAAAAATATAATAACACATCTAATTCTAATTGATTTTTAAAAACCCTTGTATCGCGTAGATATGCATAAACATAGTTTACATGCTCGTTTTTCCTAATTGCTATCATCACTAGAAGAATGTTTCAACTATTCGTGCTTGATATGGCCTATATACATGCTTATATATAAGGCATAAGATATTTTCCAAGCTTGGGCAAAGCGTGGGTAGTATAAGGTTAGACAATTTCTTACCAGGCATAGTAGGCATGTAAGTGCTTAAGTTTATCACGCTTATATGCATAAGGGAAAATATCACTACTCTTATAAGAGTGGGTAGAGCATCCCCACCTTATAACCGTAACCAAGTTGCTTCTAGGTATAGCTTTCATTCGCCACTAAAAAGTATTGTCAATTAGGCAACTAACATTTGAATATGGTGCCATAATAATTAAGCAGCTTTAGTAGGTAATTCATTGTTTACTTGTAACAATATGAATTTGAATATTGTAATGTCAAAGTCGAATTGTTTTAATATGATTTTTAGATGTTTATATACATAGGCATACATACATATACATATATATGTGTGTGTCTATATATACACGCACAGACACACACACATGTATATACATATATG
>JACYFF010031958.1:28223318-28246086 GCA_017589665.1 Selenicereus undatus | reverse complement strand
TCTGTTGGGGAATAGACTAAATACCACCACCATATAGAGATGTCAAGTTGAGAGTTGTTGAGAAGCATGGTGTTCAGCACCATGACAAAGAGGGCTAGAATTATTTTGAGCATTTGAGGGGTTGGAAAATGACTACTACATCATCATAATACGTTATAATTTTAAAATACTGGATAGGCTGAATTTGATTACTGTACACTTATAGGTATATTTTGTTATAGAGTTTTTTTTATCCAGGTTGCACATGGTTCGTCTTTTTAGATGAAGCTAGGTCTGGTGAGTCTTATTTCCTAAAGCATATGGAGATGAAATGTAATCAATCATCGATAGAAAGAAAAGAAATTAATGCGAATATTTAATATAATTCTACCTTGAATATGAGACATGGAGAGAGCATCCTCAAATGTGGATGAACCATGACCTCTGCACTGATCATGAGGTGTACTATTCCTTGAACCTTATTGTGAACCAATCTAAATTAGGGTTGATTATAATAACTAAGATTTAGGAGTCAATACAAATTGAAAATGTCAAACAAAACGAACAGGAAGAATTATCTTATCAAAGTATTCACATGGCAACATATCTATATTTGTGTTGGGGATAACTCCTATGAAGTTCCCCCCCTAAACTGCAAGGTCAACCCCACTTTAATCTAGCGGCTGAAACTCATAAATATAAAAGATAACACATGTGGCTTCCAATCTAAATTGGTTGCATATAAATATTCAACAGATTTAGTTACAGGGTGTTGTTCCTAGGTGGAAAAATGTTGAAAGCTACTTCACTCATAACCGTAACTATTATGTTTATTGTTTGAATGTAAGCTTAATGTATTATGTGAGCATGTCCATTCTTGTGTGTTAGGTGTGGTAGATATAGCTAATTACCACTCCCTTGCACTGCAGTAAATATTTGGGAAGTAATCTAACATTTTATTGTCTGGAAAAAAAGAAAACATAGGCAGATGCAAGCAACAGGACGAAAGGTACCTTTTGAGCCGATTCAAAATTAGAATTCCCTTAACCCACAAATGGTTAAGAATTAAATTATTTTACTTATTGATTCATTTGGAGTAGTTGTTGTTATGTGCAAACTTTAGCAGTTAAGATATCTGTTTGATTCTGCATGGCATGCATCATTCGAAGAACTTGCCCCAACAATGTAGATTTACTCTGGCGTTGTGTAACATGATTATCACTTGTGTACACTCCAAAGTCATATCCCATAACTCTTTGTTTGCTTTCATCACCCATTAGCTTACAATAGGCGACATTCTCAACTTGTACAATTGATTCCAATAAGGCGACTTTAGAAGATCCAATCCCTTTTTTTTAATTATCCCTAACGCCAAATCCTAAATCAATAAAACAAATTAAGAATTAACAATAACATTATTATCACATGTGTATTTATACTACAATATACACTTTAGTTTACATTCTAAATCACCACAAACCGTTTTATAGCAGAATCATAATGTGTCTTATCATTTCTTTGATGAGTCTCCATAAACCACTCAATTAGATAAGGTCCTTTCTTATGTTTATTCTCCTAAATCCATAATACTAGTACACATGTAGAAGAGTAAGCACAAAGTCTTGTAGTATCTAATGTTAAATATGATAACAGTAGGACAAACATAGAAGCTCTTAACATGTACAAATTTATCACATGTAACTGCATAACTTTGTGAACCAGATGTGTGTACCTGCAGCAACTTCACGCTAGCTCTCTTCCCTATATCAGAATATTGCTAAGCATGATTGTTCATAATAGAACCAAAAATACTATGAGGTATGAGCCAAACAAAAGTTGTTTGGGGAAAAAAAACCTCATCCAAGTAAAGATAACAAGTCCACCCATAATCAATTTTACCTGAAACTTCTTGTTTGCACCCAAATTGGGATATTTTGACAAATTTAGCTCCTAATGATTATGATTTTCATATTTTATTTGAGTTTATTTATTTTGTAGGCCTTGAGTAAAATCAAAAAAATGTGAAATAAACATGAAGAAAACGGTGAAATCAAGAATTTGGGTTAACTTATTCAATAGCGCAAGTTTTGGCCCATTTGCAGTCATGGCCTAACATTAAAAAAAAGTGGAAAATAAGGAAAAATAAAACCCCCCCCACCTTTTATTCTCTCTCTCTCTCTCTCAGTTTGCTGTAAGCTTGAAGCCTCTCCCATTTTTTTTTTCTCTTCTTCGACTCCATTAGACTTTATGTTCACCATCTTTCATGCACGTGCCCACAATTGAATCCTCACTATCTCACTCCCTTCGTCATCACTGTACTCCCCCAGCACCAAATCATCACCACCATCAACAGCCAAAAGCAATTAAGCTCATATCCACCATTCATCTGGACCTGAATCAATGGCCAAAAAGAGGAGGGAAACACTACAAATTGAAGACGCAACAATGCGAATGGGGGCTACCTCTTAATTTTAGATTTAATTTTAGTGTTTAGATAAATTTTAGGGTTTCAATGTAGGGTTCAATTTTGATTTCAATTCCCTAGTTCTCTGAATTTTAGATCTAATTTTTAAGTTGCTGATTTCATATAATTAGTTGTAGTCTGTTAATTTCAGTACTAATTTAGTGATTTTTGGTTCAAATTGCTTAAGCTTGTCTTAAATATTTCTTTTCGTTCACTTCCCCTTTCCATTTTCTTCTCCTTCATGCTTAGAGTTTCAGGTCATATACTTATTTTTGTTTAAGAATTATGCGTAAATGGCTAATGTGTTTTGATTAATGTTGAGTTTGATTGTGGATGGGTCGATTAGGGCTCTGATATTGCTCAGATTGGCACCCATATTTTGGCACGTTTTCCTATAATTTTCTTAGCTTTAGATGTTCCAAGGCCTCCATTAATGGAGTCAGGATTGAATATGGCCTGAACCGAGTGTTGTGACACCTGATTCAATCCTCATTCTCTCCCCTATTTTTCATGTTTTAGTCTTTTACACTTAAATATTATGCATAATCTTTATGGGTGTTGTTAAACGTATTTCTGGGTTCCCTGTTATTGCTTAGTTTGGCATTTAAGTTGGCTGTAATTGATGAAAAAGAGGAAGGTGATGAATATGTGGCAGGATTGAGCTAACAACAAGGACAACCTTGCCTTTCCTTTCTTAGATTTTGGTTATAGTTTTGATGTTGGTATTGGGCATCTAGAATGTGTGCGTCCCTTGGTGCCCTATTTCCACTGTGTTTTAGGAATGGAGATACCTCCATTGAAGGAGTTTCACAGCTGGGTGGAGTTCACGAGGCTGGGATGCCTATGATCCTTACCTGTTTCTTTCCCATCTTTTTCCCTTTCTTGTGCCGTGTTTCAATCCCCTGTTACCCTAGTGTTTTATGTTGCCTTATTTTAGAAATCTAATGGTAGAAGGTAGAACAGAATAAGTTTAGTGTTTGCTTCTAGTTTATTTGTTGTTTTACTTTATTTTTTTTAATTTTCATGACATGATTGTGTTTCTTTTACCATATGGATAGATTAGTGTAGACATGCTTCATTTTTGGTGAATCATATAGCTTTTTAGTTTAGGTCTAGTTTGGTTCATTTCCCTCTAGCTTACGGTTATGATCTTTTTGTTGGTTTACTAATTAATGGGCGCTTATTGGTATTCTTTTTAGGATTTATATCTAACTTGATGAATAATGGTGAATCTTGAGTATTAAAACCGAAAAAAGAAGAAAGGATTTAGGGTCTTAATTACATAACAGTTTTAATTGTGTTGATGACTTCAGTTAATTTTGTTATATAATAATGTTGCATTACTAGTTCTTTAAAGTGACATAATTTCTTCCCCGTCCCTAAGGATATGACCCTCAAGTACTGCAGCAAAAGTTGTATACTTGCAGCTAATATTTTACTTTGAAAATCACGTACAGTTCTCCAAAAACAAAAGGTCAACAAATCTATACCACATGGTATCGTCGACTCCTCTAGGACGAGTAAGCCCTTCGCTGTTACCTGAATCCTCCAATGATGGTGCATACAACTTCTCTTTGGTTGCACCTTTCTTGATGTATTTGACCCTCCGAGAACGATTGTGGCCCCTCAACCTTTCTCCAATAGAGCACAAAACCTTGGAGCCAACTTTGGCTTGGATGACAATAGGAACTTCTTCTACATGCCATCAGCAGGAGAAAATGGTTACCAAAATATGCAAAATCTAAATTCATATATAGTACCTTGTTATATAAAGTAACTCACTTGTATGTAAATTATCATGTGATCCTTCAAGATTGCATGCACTAAGTACCGCTCTTCATAGTTCAGGGGACACAGTTCAGGTCACCTAGCCACATCAATTAGAAACATATTGAATATGCTTCTAGCCTTTTTTACTAGATGTCGCAACTTGTTCAATGACACCATCATTTTTTTGGGAGTATCCAAGCCACGCACAGTTTTGATAGTAATTTCTCCCTTTAAGTTGGCTAGCCTTCACTTCCCCATTTGTAGTTACAACCAAAATCAATGAAGTATCAAATAATGTCTAAATAGGAGAAATACACAATTAACGGATAAGGATACAAGCAACAGGCAATTAAACAATATTTTATGGAATTTTTATGCTTGTGTTTTGTAAGCTTTAGTTTATATAACTAAGGATGTCAAGGGGAAAAGGGAAAGATTGGGAAACCAAGATAGTGTCATTATCATCAATCACCATGTTTAGAGTAATGAAATTCATTTATTTCTAAGACAAATTTACCTATAACCAACACTTCTCCATCATCATTAAACTCTTCTGGACTAGGAACAAGAGCTGGCTCAAAAAATGCCAAAGCCATGTTGTCTTTGTTGTCAATTCCATCACCATTGTCATAATCACTCTCAACATCGTTAGACAAATCCTCATGCGCTAGTTGTTCATTTTGTAAAGAGCCAAGATATGCTTCATAGGTACACCTAGCACGGAACATGACTATACTATCTACAAAACCTGCATAAGGAAAAGGAAGATTAGATACTAGTAATGTTTAAAGAAATCGTAAAATACATATAAGCAAGATAAGTTGTTACAAATTACAAGCATTTTAGGCATAACTTCTAGAGGCTGACTAATGAAAATACCATTATACTTAATTGCTTAAAAATTAAAACGTCTACAAGATTAAACAAAGGATGAATAAATTCATTTTTGGTTCACTAAGGTTTAGTATAATAATTTCTTGAAGCCACTTTTTCAGATAAATATCTTTGCGACTATGTAGGTTTGGGTAATTAATTTTTGGGTACAACTGTTTGGGTTATATGATTTTTAGGAGACAAATATTTATTTCTCTGACCCAAAATTTTCTAAGCTTACGAATTGGCCCCAAAATGGGGTACCAATTCTGATTTTGTTGTTTTTTGGGGTCTTTGAGAAAATATCATTATTTTTAACGTTTTTCATCTTATAATGACTTTACTGATACTAATTATCAAAATATACTACTTATATCATAAACACTATATTTTTGTGTGTGTGATTATAGGCTCACCATGCTTCATAAAATAATAAAGCTTATTAATTAAAGAGTTTTGACCATTACCTAAGCTTAGTGGTCTACGAACCCTAGCATTCCTCTAGTTTTCAGTTTACAGAGATTGTTAATTTTAACTACACCTTCCTTAGATCAGGTACAGCATAGACCTGTTTCGTTTTCTATCTCGGACCGTAGTCACTAATCAAGTGTTTAAATTTTTAAGGATAGTGAAAATTTAACTAAGAAATTATAATATCTAAGACGTAAGGTTTGATTGAATAAAATTCCCTACTGAGAGACTTCTTTTATTGAAAGATTGCAAGGGGAAATATTACAATGGAAAGATTAAAGGGGAACTTAAACAGTTAAGATCACCAGAGATTCCCAACTTCTCTTTTTGCTCACATGTGCTCAAATAACCATGTCCCTCTCAACACTTAGCCTCTCCTTTTATAGAGGAGGTGAGATACATAGGATGTCCTAATGGCTACAGTACATACACTATTACAAGATGCTTTCACATGGCTATAATGGACAACATTGTTTTACTGACTTGACTCTTAACAAGATAACACATAATGATGCAACAATCTTTCGGAGCACTTAATGCTGACAAGGCTAGTCATCCATATTGAGATTCTACATGTCTTCGTCTCCAATAATGTCTTCTAGTACCTCATTATGTAGATAATCATCATAATCTTCATCAATTTCAAGATGCTCTAAATCCCATTTTTCAAATAATTCATGTAGGCATCTCTTTTCTTTTTCTGATAGGAATTTTTCAGCTCTACCATCAATGAAATAATCAAACACATCTTCTAAAGTAACTCCTTCCACTTTCATATATTAGCTAAACTCATTATGATAAATGAAAGTAGTGATCCCACAGTGCATTGATATTTCTCCTCATTCAATCAATGCCCACATTTGATGATAAACATTGTAAAGTCTAATGGCTCTGATT
Organism: Selenicereus undatus; assembly: GCA_017589665.1. Lineage (NCBI taxonomy): Eukaryota > Viridiplantae > Streptophyta > Magnoliopsida > Caryophyllales > Cactaceae > Selenicereus > Selenicereus undatus. The sequence continues at coordinate 28,239,632 of JACYFF010031958.1, read as the reverse complement.
AAAGCAGGATCACTAATAGTTCTTGCCATTTTGGAAACTATTCTTGTCATTGATCATTGGGATTTTTTACATTAGTTAATTGAATACATTAATTAATTGAACAAGATAATGGGCTAATTTGGCATTTTCATTTTCATACTCAATCAATGTGCAATATACCTCAATATGCAGACTCGTATTGTATGAGGCTCTTATTTGACTATTAGGAGATTTGAGAATCCAATGAACCCTTTTAAACTTACACTTTTGAAACGTAGTTGGTCTTAAGAAGAATGGGTATCTGGGAATTACATGAGGCAAGCTACCATCACATATTCCCAAGCCTTCATTATGGGGTCATCTAGAGGGATCGAATTTGCTCGGAATCTAACACCACCAACTCCAAATCTATCAGGGAAGAAGATTGTGGTACTCCATGATTCCCAAATATTGTAGGAATAATTATGTTAGTAGTCGATGTAGGTTACAGACCAGTCGTTGAACCTTTTTTCTTTTCTAAGCTACCATCCCATATTCCCAAGTTTTCATGATGGGGTTATTTAGAGGGATTGAATTTGCTGGAAATCTAACACCACCAACTCCAAATCTACCAGGGAAGAAGATTGTGGTACTCTATGAATCGTCAATATTGTACAACTAATTATGGCAGTAGTGGATGCAGGCTACATACCAGTTGTTGAACCATTTTTCTTGAGCATAGGAACTTACTTTTTTCTTGAACATCATAAGAACACCTTAGATAATTCACTTGTAACTCTAAAAGGTCGAATCTTTGCACAATTAGATAGGCAGAAGATAACAAACCAAATCATGATCTACTTTTTTTATGAAATTCTAAAATATCCACAAGGACTGCTAGAATAAGAAACCCATTCTAGCAATAATAGCATCTCATTTTCTATTTCCTTCTTTTTTGACAGGAGTTCTGCACTGATGATTACCATTTGTGAGTTCATGAGTTAAACTATCTGCTAGAGCATTCTTCGATCCCTGTACATGTTCAACAGAGAAAGAAGACTGGTTAAACCATAATTGCAAAAGCATAAGTCGCCCTTGCATTAGCATACTTGATAAATTCTTTTGTACAAAACTAAGTATTCATTTGCAATCAGTTTAAACAAGAAAAGATTTTGGAGCTGAAAAGATTAAGACCTTTTCAATTCCCCTTATGACTGTAAGGATTTTTTTTTTTCTATCGTAGGACAGTTGCATTGTGCTTTATTAAAACTGTCACTGTAGTATTTGCTGAGTTTTTCCCCTTCTTTGATTTTGAGTACTGCACTTCAGTGCTCATTGCTGGCATCTGTCTTAAGAATTAAATCATATCTTTCATTAAGCAAATTAAGAATAGGAATATTTTTGCACATCTTTTTGAAGTTTTGAACAATCTTTAAATTACTAAAGGTCCATGTCCAATTTACTTCTTTCTTGAGTTTCTACTATAATGGTTTTCTCAATTTTGCTAATCTTTTTAATGAAATCTGAAGCATAGGTAAGACATCTAAGAAATCTTTCTAATTGTTTCCCACCTTCAATCTTTTCAGAAAAATTTTCTACTTTTTCTAAAATATGCTTTTGTAGAATGATTTGTCTAACTTTTATTTCCAAACCTAAAAACTCGATTTCTTGTTCAACATACATGCACTTGTTTTTAACTAAGAACAATACCATGATCAATGCAACCTTGCATGACAGTTAGAACGTCATCGTTATGTTATTCCATGGTCTTGGAAAAGATAAAAATATCATCGACCTAAACATCTTTTAAGGTATTACCCATTCTTATTTGAAATATTTGAGGTCCATTTTTAATACCAAATGGCATTATTATTCACTCATAATGTCCTTGAGGGGCACTAAAAGCAGTCAAAGGAATGCGTTCTTCATTCATTTTTATCTACCAATATCGGTTTTTAAAATCCATTTTCGCAAACCAAGAGAGTCTTAATTCTATTTTAAAAAAATAATTGTTTTGTTAGAAATCTAATAACTATCAAAGATAGTATTATCATTAAGCTTTTCGTAATTGATCATCATTTTATCCACTTTTTTCTTTAGCATGATTTCTCACTATGAAAGCAGGACTAGTGTGAAGACTCTTACTATTTATGATTAATCCTTTTTCTAAAAGTTCTTTGATTTCCTTATCAAATTCATGGATAGTTTGGTGTGTATATGCCATTTGTTTGACATGGATAACACTATGAAGATTTAGCAGAGTAATCTTTGCAAAAGTCTTATCTTTGTCTTAAAATTTAAGAGGATGATCAAAGTAAAGTTCTTCGCATAATTACCCTTGTTATTTAGCAATCTACATTTTAATAAATAACTCCAATAGTGAGAACATTAGTGCTACTTCATGTTGTGTAGGCATTGCTGTTTCACCATGCTAGTTGCATGTAAATTCAATCTTTTGATGAGTGTATGCTTTATTTAATTTATCAATAGCAACAGAGTTACCATTATCATGACTATGATTTGACCTATGGTTTGTATACATGGAGAATATAGCTTTTGAAAATTATTTCCTGTAATCATATCATGGGTGGGCTTATCAATAGCCCATAGAACTGGTATAATGCATTGGACTCCTCCTATTTCAATGGATAATTCTTCTATGGCCTTATTATGGCTCATTATGCAATTATCAGGTATTCTTACTTATAAAGGATTCTTGGCTTTTTTTAAAGATAAATTTTGGAAACACACACCTTTTTTCAAAATAGACAAAACAACAACTATCGGTGCAGATGCACAATTTATATCTATTATATCCATATAAACATATATTTATTGGGATATACATGCTATTATGATTAGTATTGGTGACTTCATAACATATCTCCATAGTAATATTTTTTACTAATTCATTCTTATAAATTGGCTCACTAACAGTCACTGTTTTGTACCCAATAACTTTTCTATCTAAACTCATACTTCGATCTACATTATGTCTTACAGGTTCAAAACTCATTCTATTAATTTCACTTATCATACTAATTGTATCATTTTCTTTAAGGTAGTCTTTAACTGTTAAAGAACCTTTTCCTCATTCTAATCTTGCACTCATGTTTTTTAATAATTGGGGTTTAACTATTATTTTCCTATTCTTATGAATTTTTATCACGTTTTTTTAATTAACTTTTGTGAGATTGGGAAAGCTAGATATCCAAGACCTATCAATTTTTATCTCCTATGGGTTAGATTTTGTCGTTTGAATCTTTTGCATAGGCATAGGGCTTTCAAAATTTTCTGCCTCTATCATTGTTATCATAGTCTTTCGATCTATAATATTATCTAATTTGTAGATAATTTTTTAAAATATCCTTATGTAATATTTGGTTGGATGTAATGTAATGATAATGTAATGCAATTAACTTTGCAATGGAATCGTGATTATATAGTTTATGGTAATCATAATTACAAAATAGTTCTCTTATTTCAATACTCTCATACCACCAAATACGGTATTCAAAACAAAATTACAAACTTGTTTGCATTACATGGTTGATTATATCTAACCAAACATTATATTAGTGGGTAACCTCCTCTTTTTGAATCCATCTAAACTGTTTTTATCTTAAAGGATGTGAAGTTTTTGGCAAACTCATCTTTTACGCTCACATAATAACCATGTCGGTAGTTAAATCATACAGAGCCATTACATAAATTGGTCTTTATCCTTGTGCTATTTGATTGTTAATATTGGTATGCCTAATATTACAAAGTAAAGCCTAAAGATTGTTATCTTTGACATAATATTGTAATGGTATAATTTGAACTTAGACACTTCCAACATGCATGTACCTATACTTTCTATCCTTGTTATGCTCAAAGATGTTTCCTAATTAATGAGATTAACTTCTCCCACATCATATTCACAGTCTTTTATATCTAATTACCCTTTCATCATTTTGTATGCATACTTACTTTTTAATTGAAAGATGGATTTGTTATAAATCATGTCTTTCTGAATTATAGGAAGGACCCAATCTCCCTTGACATCCTTATTCTGATTATCTACGATGAATTCTTCTCTTTGAAGGTCACCAAGACTAATTGAGTTACTTTCCATCGTATGACTAGTTTCTTTATAATCACTTTCTTCATATTCCTCTTCCACTGCTATCTCAACAATTCCTTTGTTGTTTTTCAGGGCAAGCTCTAGCGCTTCTTCTTTATTAAGTGCAAGATAGTCTGAACTACCCAATTTTTGAATAAGTTATCTTTCTTCCTATTTTTACATTCATTTGCATAATGCTCTACTTCTCCACATGTCCAACACTTACAATTTTTTTCCGTGTAGGACAATAAACAACTTTTCGAAAAAATCTTCGTCTTTTGGTGCTTGGTTTGTTATAATGGTTACCTTTTTATTTCTCTCTCCTTTGCCTGTTAAAGGTCTTTGTCTTACAAATTTTCTTAATATTCTTTTTTCATGTTTATTTTCCCGTTAATGAGGATTATCCCAACAGGTTAGAAATTATTTCTTCATTTTGTTTTGTTTTTGGAGATTAAGACATTGATCATTAACCCATTTTCTTAGACAAGAGATTCTTGTACCAAATTTATCGATGACATCTGCTTTTTCAAGCCATGCAATGTATTTTTTATTGATTATAGTATTGATAAGATATGGTAATTTGTCATAAAACATACCAAGATTGGTTTCATTATGCTTAATTTTGTAATAATATTTACTAAATTCAGCAATTTAAGTCTCCACATATCTCATACCCCATAGCTCTATGATATTAATCTTTCTTTTACATTGTCTAGCTTGTTCTCCGGAATTAAGTTTAGCTCTAAATTCAATTTCTATTTCCTTACATAATTTATTGAAACACAACAACTAGTGTTTCCATCATTCTTAATACATTTTTACCTTTCTCATCTAATGAGTTATACTAATTAGCTACAGTACCAAAAAAACTATGTTCACTAAAGTTTAGGAAATTTCCAACACTCTATGTGGTATTCAAGTGTAGGACACTAGCCATACTCCTTTTCCAATGCTCAAATATGTCTTCTCAATTACAAGCTCCATCAATGTTGAAGATGTAAGCCATTTGGCTAATTGGGGTGAGGTTAATTTCTGTCAAGGATGTGACTTTCCTTGGAGCAAACCCAAAGGAAAAGTAGGTTGTGCATCCTGCTGGAATGTACATAGGTTTCATAAAATGGGCATTTCTTCTATACGATTCACCAAACTCTTTAGGTTTTGGAATAACATTGTTAATTAGATTGGATTCGATTTTGTTAAGTTCTTCACCAATCTCATTGATTTTGCTTTCAACAACCAATTTTCTATTTTTTAATCCAATTTCTTCTTAATTTCTTGTGAAGGAATAACATCCAGATCTTCTAGTTAATCAAGTTCCTATGTTGAAATATTTCTTCTTCTAACTGGACATTATTACTCTCTTCATTATCATCATATAACATGCCTTGTTTGTGTACTGTTATGCCCATGATTTTGTTTAGTTCTTTTGGGCTTTGTTCTTTATCGAACATATTTTGTAGCTCTTCTAGATTGTACTACTTATATTTCGTCATCTCCTTTCTTTTCTTTCTCTGATGATCTTTTAGTTGATTTTTCTTCTACTTCTTTTTCGATTTTTATATGTTGCAAAGGAAATGAATTTTTGTTTTTTAGGTTTTGAAAAGGATATTTATGCTGAAATGAAGTACTAATACTTAAATATGATTTTTCACTATGTCTAACTTCGTTGATTAAAGAAAGATAGATTATAGACAATTAATTCTTTATCTCCTTAGCTTCAGCCTCAATTTTTGCTAATTTTGCTTTTAATTCCAAAACTATATTGGCGATATAGTTTAATTGTGGTTCTATCGAAGTGGTTCGTTCTGTGTGTGTTCCCAATATGCGAATAATTAAGAGCAGGACAAGTAGATGATGATTCAAGCATTAACTGTGATTAATTTTGAAAGTAGGTTTTTAAGTATATCACATTTACAGATTCAAAATTTTGAAAGCAAGTTTTGAACAATTGGGGTCAATATATGCAAATATAAAAAATTTAGGGCACTTGACGTAATTCGCAAAGTGGTCAAGTTTGGTCCCAGAAGATTTTTACAAAAAGTTGCATGGATCTAAAAAAATTTATCAAAATTTAGGGGTAAGGAAATTATTTGCCATAACTTCGATGGTCTGAAAGATAATTTGGTCAACAAAGGACCCTTCTTAATATAAGGAGCAATCAATTACATTAAACACGAAGATAAAATAATAGAAGATGAAATTATTTCTAAATCTCAAAAACAAGCAAGCCAAATTGTTTTCTTATAAATCTCCATTAATGATGGCCCAATTTGCCAGATTTCTAAATTTGTCCTTTACCGAAATATTAGCAAGCGTGCACTGGGGGTAAAGCGCCTCATCATTCATTGATCCTAAACAATATCTATCCATTGGTTTTATTCTAATAACATGCTCCCGTCCCTTGTAATTCTCATCCTCAACACAAAATTCTTATTGTGCCTAAGATGAGAAGATGTATGGATGATCTTTTAAACCCCCTCCTTCATATATTTTGTGTGCGAAATTTAAAAGGGTGAATCCTCTTTTATCCTTCTTAGACTGCATGAGTTCACATTCACCCAATCACATTAAAATAATACTACCTTACACTCTAAATAGTAACTCAACTCAATAATGTTGTTAATTTTCCCAGAACAACCTTTGCCCTTCTCTTCCACCATGACTCTGAAATTTTGAGTTGTCTTTTACTTATCTCTCTTTTGAGTGTGGAAGCAATATCTTTGTTATAAATGCATTCATCCTTTTAGCAATTTTGATTTAGGATAAGCAATAACCCTAAACACTCTTGACATAAGCTTATCATTATCTATGTGTTGTGATTTTATAAAAATTCAGTTTAAATCGTAGGCGTACGACTCTCGTCATAATACTTGAGGGTTGATCTATAGGGATGAATCTAAAATTAGGTTGGTAGAACTTAGGTTAACCTAATCTAACATGAGTAATGTAAATGGATATATTGAAAAAACTACCCAATGAATCAAATTAGAATGCGTACGCAATCCATTCCATTGCTCTATAGTTCTCAAAATTAGTAATCAAAGTGACGTCCTCAAACAAAAGAAGATGAGAAAATCCACTACTACCATCATTAACCAAAAAAAGGAATAGAATTTACACAAATAAAAAAGGAATTAGATCATGGACAAGAAGCATTACATATGCAAATCACTAAACTCATTTATCTAACTTTGACTCCACTAGTAGCATCCAAGCACAACCCCAATCTGAAACTTGTAGAATCAAAATATGGAAGTAGGCCAAACAAAAAATATGACAAGAAATACAACAAAAATTCAACCTAGAAATCAAGCAAAAATCAAACCATGTGCACGAACTCTAAATACAATCAAACCAAGAATACTCAAGCTTAACTGAACTGAAATCAATTACAGAAGTTTGAAAGGCTACAACTCAATTTGAAACTGTTAAAATATATGAAAGGGAAAGGGGGAAAAGAAATAGAATAAAACTAAACTACTACTACTCTTACTCACTGTACTAACCCCAGTTAAACTCAAAAGACCTTCAATTTCTAGCAAAAAATGCAGCCCTTTCCCCATTATTTCTCAAATTGAAGCTTTAGCCTCTTCAATTTTGTAACTGCCGAAGTCGAATTAATGAGCATCCTTTGCTGCCACTTTGATTGATGAGAAAGAGATTGTGATGAACCGATGATGATGATCAATAAGTGGCAGTCTCACTACTTTGAAGAAAAGAAAGATGAGGGAGAAAGTAAATGAACAAAGGGGATTGGGTTTACTCATGCGTTAGAAGGAAAAGAGAAATACAGGAGAGAAAAATGAAGAGGGTGGTCGTGGAATGCTGGGTAATGAAAAAAAAAGTAAAAGAGAAAAAGGTGGGAGAACTAGCACGTCAGGAGGAGGTGAGGGATTGGGCTTGTGCTGACCTACACAGATGGGCCGTATGAGGAGGAGAGGACATGAGCTGAGGTCCTAGGCCATTGGCTATCACAACTAGCCCGTTTGGTTCCCCTTTTTTTAATTTGATCCAACGTGTATTCTTGCATCTCTTTTGGCAAGAAATTTATTTATTCTTTTTGAATTCCATAATGTGTACAAAATAAATAAAAGCATATTAAAATTTTAGCTTAATCATTTATTTTGAGCAAATACTAGGTAATAAAAGGGTATAAAATGCATCATTTTGGATTAAACACTGTGCTTGACACCTAAGTTATGAATGGCGAAAAGTAATTAGAATAAGTTTGGTAAGTCTACTACGATAATGCATACTATAAATCATTGTACAATTACCCTTTCTTGTAACCAACTTGGAAATTCCTCAAGCAACCACTTCTGCTTAAGTCTATCGCTTGGCTCACAATGATATGATGTCATACATTCATTCAAAAACAGCCTGAAATTGATCATATTGTTTTAACAATCAATGATATAAAATTATGTCTCCACGCATAAATTAGTGGCCTATACTAACCTATGGTATCAAGGTGAAGCAGTACACATCAGTGGGCTTGTTTAAGGCTTCGTTCATCAATTTCAACCATCTCCACCTTTTCTTTAGGTTAACCATCATTGTTAAATAAATATACATTTTCATTGGGGTGGCTACCATCATTGTTTGTGCCCCTTTGAAGTATCTTGAACAGAAGGTTATACACTCTTGTTCAATATGTCTTTCTACCATTGAGCCCTAAGAACGTGCGCTATTATGCACAAGTGCTTTCAAGCATGTCAAAAACGTACGGAAACCATATGGATACATGCAAGCATATATGTAGTTATAAAGTACATAAGTAAGTTGCATTAAAAGCACATTTACATACACACAAGTGAACATTTAACTATGAATTTAGTGTTTGCACTCTAACCTTTCAATTGGATACATCCATCGATATATTACTAGCCCTCCAAGCTTTGCTTCCGCAATTAAGTGCACAATCAAGTGCACCATAGTAGTAAAAAAAAAAGAAGGAGGAAATAGTATATCTATTCGACACAATGTCAATACCACACTAGCTCCAATTTCATGTGGTTTCTCAATTGCCAGTTCCTTTGCACATAGTTCCTTAAAAGAATGTTAGATAATGCTGTTATGAGATCAACAAGATCATTGTCTTTTTTTTGCTCTTAGTGTAACCGGAAGAAGATCTTGTATCAGAATGTGGCACTCATGGCTTTGCAAGTTAAATAACCTATGCTCCTTTAGATTAACACACCAAGAAATGTTGCTTGCATATCTATCTAGGACTCTTATGTGCTTTAAAACACTCAGGAATCGTGTCTTATCTTTAGATGATGAAGTGTTACGAGCGTTGGGGAATTCATATTTGCCATTTGGAAGTACAATGGGATGAAGTTCTACCTTATTTTCATTATTTAGAGATCTTTTCGAGCCTTCAAGTTTTCCTTAGATTTTTCTTTCAAGGTTCAACAAAGTCTCTACCTAATTATCACACATGTTCTTATCAAAATGCATTAAGTCTAAATTACGGTGAAGAGTTTATACTTTCAATATAGCAGATTAAAGAAGACGCTCTTTTTTTTCATATTGTTGTTCATCTTTTTCATCAACCTCCATGCTTTGAGTTTTTCCCTAACCATAGATAAAGGCCATCTCCTTTAACTATGCTAGGACATCACTACCACTGGCTACCTTTGGAGCAGAACTCAACTCAACTTTTCCATTAAATCCAATATCATCACATTGGAAGGGATAATTCTTAGGTAGCCATCTTCTTGGCCCACGTAACAAAACTCAAATTCATTTTCTAACCATATTGAGTGTGTACTATTCGTGCAAGATGGACAAACAAAATTACCCTTAATACTCAAACTTGATATATTAGCATATGCTAGAAAATCGCTGGGAGTGAAACTAAGAGCTCCCCGTAATTTAAAGTTTGTATAGGTGCACGTGTCAAATGCATCTACCCCTTTGCATAATTTCAACAATTCTTTAATTAGAATTTGAAGATAAGCATCAACATCGATGCCTGGCGCCTTTTTCCTTGGAGTGATCATATAGAGAATAATTGAGTGTTGTTTCATACAAAGCCACATGGTCAAGTAATAGGGAAACAGCAAAATAGGTCAAGTGCTATGAACACTACTCATAATATGAAAGGGATTAAACCCATGACTTGCAAGTTCTAACCTCACATTGTAGGGATTTACTATAAAATCAGAATGTCGCTCATTAAAGTCCATTTGTGCCTTTACACTTGCGAGATGTCTCAGAATTTCGTCATCCATCCTACATTTTTTATGCCAAAGCATATCCTTAGCTATTTTACAGGACTTATACATCTTGAGCAACCTTGGAATAAAAGGGAAATAGCATAACACCTTGTGAGACAATTTCTTATTTTTATACTTCTATCATGAAGTATGACACTTGTCACATATATCCTGACTTTCCCTCCCATCCCAATACAAAACGCAATCAATAGTATAAGCATGGATTTTTCATAGTGAAGTCCTAGATCCTTATTTAATTGCTTACACTTGCTCTATGATGATGGAAAATGGATTAATTAGAGGGAATACCATTGTTTGAACTAGAGCATCATATCAAATTACTTAATAGACCAACCATTCATGGATTTTAAATAGAATAAGTGCATCACGAAAGAGAGTTTTGAATATTTTGACCCTGGATGTAGCGCTTGTTCTACTTGCTCTACTAATCTTCAATACCTAACATCTTCAAAGTGTCCTCCCTCATTCGTTACATCATTAGCATCAGGTTCAAATTCATTATAGATGCCACCCATAGAATCCCCCATGTTTTATGCACCAATAGCATTATAATTTAAATGCATCCTTGCCCAAACTGATAATTCAATATTCCCATTATCCACATAATAAAAAAAAGCTAGCATCAATATTGTTATCACTATGGCTTTTACTATGGGCAATTGAAGAAGATGGTAAGAAAATTGTTCCCCATGATGCACCAATTCTTTATAGCTAGCATAAATCCATTGAATATAATATGATGTGTCACAACTTCTCTAGTAAACCAACACTTTCACCTAATCTTGCACTGATTGCATGGAAACACTATCACATCACTATTCCTAGCATTAGCAAAAGCAAAATGTAAAAATGACTCAATTACACTTATGTATTCTGTTGGAATACCTATCCTTATTAATCCAACTTTTCTCCATTTGCATGATTAATAAAACACCTAAACAAGTAGCATTCCAATTAGTAGCATTTTGAAATTATGCAAACGAAAAATTCACTCTACAGTTAAACATACGGTTGTTAGATTGCAATTACTGTACAAAATCTTAGTAATAATTATTATATGAAACTTTTTTTTTCGTGAGTGACTCCAATAAAGATATCTAAACTATCAATATAAGTTTAATAACCTCAATAGGCAATTCTTCTTTTTTTTTTTTAACCCTAGAGTGACTTTTGGAGGCTCTCCAAAACTACTCCAATGTTGAAAACAAAAGTAATTTTAAATGACTTTGCTGCTCCCCCATCAAACTTTCTCAAACATTAGGTTTGTGCGATTCGGTACTAGAAATAACTCGCTGAAACCTGTATCAAGCCCACCAAAAAGAGAAGGAAGGTATAGAAAGGACATTCATTACATGCCATACAGAAAAAAGAGAAAAAAATAGCAAGTAATCTCCATTGAATCTGCTCAATGAAATTTGCAGGTCATCTCAAAGTGGATAAAAAAATATGAGCCCTTCCAAACTTAAGTGATTTGCGAAATACACATATGGAAATAGGATAACTGCATCATATTTACCAAAAACAAACAAATTTATCCATATTTATAAAAATGGCAATGCAAAAAACAAAACATAGTCTCAAAATACTATAGAATGACTAGAGAATAAAGCCATGACTAACATATTACATATGAAGGCAGAAAATACACCAAATATGGGAACAATGAAGTAAGAACATGTGATTGAACCAAGAAATGAAAACGGAGGGGGGGGTATGTGATTAGCTCACTTGGAAGCACTTATCTAATTGCAGCTACGCATTGTCGTGGGTGCATATTACAAAGTTATTTGAGTTACAATACGCAAGATTACAAAGTTAAAAGTTAATGTTGTATTTTAGTCTGTTAAGTGGTAGCAAATTGGTTACGAAGAGTTATTATGGTTCTCTCCATATATTCCTAAACATAATCCCTTTTTGTGACTTCAAGCTCACATGAGATTTTCTACAAAATACAGTTTGTACATGCTGGGGCTAGGGAAAATCAGTGACATGAAAAAAGTATTATTTGTGGCAAAGCAGATGAAGACTATAGACCTTTGTTTTCTAAATGCAATTTTTCTTATGCTATTTGGTATGACACTTGCAAGAGGCTAAATGTGCATATAAGCAACAAAGATAAGCCAAAGATATCATAAGAGAAATTCAGTTGACTTTGCATGTTACAGCACTGGGATGTAAGAAACTAGCTATCATAAAATATTTTGAGAATTTTGTGGTTGTGATATGTGGTATGCATTTTCTTTTTTTCAACTTAGTGTGTCAAAAGGGAATAGGGCATAGGGGAAAGGATAATGTTATTGTCCTGCTCTTTTTTTTTTGTACATCAATCCTTAATTTAGAAGTAATAATATTACTTCACTTTCAAAAAACAAACTTAAATTCAGAATAAAATCAACCAAAATAAGTTGAGGCAAGCAAGGTCTCCCTAAATGTGCATTCTTTAGCTTAGATTATTTATTCTCCCTTTTTTCCTACTCCATTGATCTAAACTTCGCCTAGATTTAACTACCTTAATCAATCTACACAATTAGTCTGGTAGGATTATGCGCGTAAGTCTTCGATCCAATGCCTGAAACACTTTGGTTATAGGCAGAGCTATTAACAACTACTAGGAGAGTTAGGGGCTTTCTTAAAAATCTAGTTTCAAGCCTATTAGAGTGAATGCTTGTAGAAGTTGGATAGGTGTTTAGGTTGTAAACCATATAGGACAAAGAGATAATGCAAGCTCTCAATTTTATTGCTAGAGAACATCACTTGGGAATAGTTTTAAAATTAGTAAAGGGAGATTTTTCCCAACAATTTAAGGAGCCTGCTTGAGATAGGGAAGGAACAAACCGATAGAAGTTATTAACTTGAATAACTTACATACCTCATGCTTAGCCCTTAAAAGCTTCCTAAACCACTTCACAAGGTCAATTGGAGATATTCAGTCAATCTTAGTCCTAAGAATAGTAATTGATACCTTTGCAGTTGCCAAAAGACCACCCAATGAAAATGTCAACAAGTCCAGACCCTATTCAAAATTTTAGATACCATACAACATAGTGCAAAACCGTTCAAAAAGAAAACACTTGATAAATATATACATCTTAAATAAAAACTTCATCATGTAGCAAATACTATATCTTAGACTCCACTAAGGTTGGACTATACTAGGTTTTGTTGTTGTCAGTATAAAGTGACCCTTACCTTTGATGTCATCCACAGTAATAAGTGAATGGTACACGATGACTGCTGCTCATAGCAGTACACATGTATAAGCATGACGAGGAATAAATAATACCATGAAGAAATAGGCCAAGGAATATCTCCTAAAGTTACAGTTACTTGAAGTGTTGAACTTTAGATACATGCTAGTAAATGTGTAGTTTTCTATTCTTAGACTTCTTGTAGTAAGTCACCCACCCCTTATCTGGTAAGAGAAAAATTTACATCGTGTGTCCTTAATCCAACACTAGCAGTGTAATATGTTTCACACCCCCCCCCCCCCCCCTCTTTTTGGGTTATAAAGTAATGGCAAGAACTTAGAAATGACTTTGCTTACTTCATACATGATAAATTACAATAGAGGATGGCATGGTAGATAAGAACATGTCTACTCAAGTAGCTCACTCTATCTCCCTTACTCCCATTCCCTTGTCTCTGATCCACTCTTCCCCTCCTTATAACATTTTAGTCCCCTCCTCCCTCGGGCCTCCATCCCCAAAAAAATCCCATCAACCTATAAAACCCCCTACCCGTAAAAAAAAACTACAACTTTTTCTTTAATCTCCACTATTACAACCCAACCTCATAAATCTAGTTGATGCTACTGGTTAAGGGATGGTGGTGACATCAAGCAAAGGAAGAATCGAGTTGCAAAGGATGTGAAAAGTGAGAGAGAAAATGCCACCAGTCCAGAAGGTACCGAAGTCTGGTATGAACCCCTTAACAATTCAAGCCTAACACCTCCAATAATTCATCACACTAACCAAAATTCAGCACAATAAATTTGAAAATTTATGATAGTCAAACAATCTCAAGCCAATTTCAACCAATTATCAGATCTATTAGTAATCTATGATGTAATTTTAAGAAAAATTTAAAAAAAAATTCAGGCAAAATCAAGAGAAATGATTCAAACTTACCCACCATCTATAGCAGGAAATTTTCAAAAACCTCGCCTTCGAACAATTGCTCCCCATGAATGCCTCTTCAAGCTGGTAGCGCCGTTGCTTTGAACCAACTGTTGCCCCACAGTTGCCATAAAGTAGTGTTTGTTGTGCACCAGCCTTATCCTATTTCCTCACCGTTGAATTGGTACTGATTGAGGGAGAATGAGAAAAGTCAATGGCATTATTTTTTTTTGTTTAATTTCATGGTGTAACACCCCCAGCCCCTAGGTCCGAAAGCGTTACGCTTTCCTAGCTTCTTACTTAAATTCTGGAACGAAACGGACAGAGTTTGCCCTGAAAACTGACCGTTTCCAGGCTAAACGCCCTACAATAAGTCCCTGTAAATCAACGGAAGCGTAAACATATAAAACATAGCTCAACGGCCACACGATGGAGTTCATAACTCGACGAGCCACTTGCTCGGAGTACACCAAACAGAATAGTTCATTAATACAAAAAAAGTAAAAGATACAACTCAACGGTTCACACAACCGGAGTATGGGGTTTACATCCCAAAACATAACTATCTTTGACCAAAAAGACATCTAGCTAACTGGATGGTTAGCTTATATGGCCATACAGAGCGACTCATAAACAATATGCATTACATAAACTTAAAATACTTGTTTACAATCATCTCAAACTAAGAACACATGACATGACTTCATTAAGCACGTAAGATCCCTTCAAATGGATCTAAACGACACCTGGCAAGCAAGAACAGGTTCCATCTTGACATAGCTGACTCAACTTCTTCCTGTTATAAAGAAAACCTGGGGAAAAGGGGAAAGAGTAGTGGGATGAGCTACCACACGCTCAGTGAGTGTCCCCCAACCCCCTTAAAACCAAAACCGTTGCAGGCAATAATATCTTTACTACTCACATATCACGTATCCATACTTTACTATCATATTAGACATTCATAGAATTCCTATGAAAACATTACTAATCATAAACTTGACTTTAAGCACTCAAACATAATATTAGGCAACATATCATAGGACATAGGTTCTAGAACATGAACATCGGACAAGCCATGACTTATGCATTCAATAGGCACGTTTGATCGACATTACATGATTCACTAACAGGTCACATATTCTATTTGAAGTCACAATCAACACATTTAAAAGCATTTTCTTTAAACTTTCATTGAAACTTCCTTTGAACATTGGAAGCATTTTCTTAACCTTTGAGGTTCTCGATCTTTTGAAGGAGTTTACATTTCGTATTCGTCGTAAAACGACCCTTATAAGCATTTCACATTCATTCCATATGGCCTCTTTAGGCCAGCAAAACGTTCTTTTTCTTTGAAACATATAAAATGGCAAAGGCCAATTGCTTTCCTTATCTGTGTACAAAAATACTTCTGGCATAAGATCATTACAGGGTGCTGATTGGGTGAGAACTATTCTCGACCCCATAGTGAGACCTAACGCTCACACTTAAGCTCTTACTCCCGGGATGGCTACATAACATATCGAACCATTACATTAACCCTCATCAGGGCCTCTAGTGTTTTCGGACCTTCCCCTAGGTTAACATCGTTCATATCATATCATATTGTCCACAGCACATTATCTTATCCACTTAAAGCGTATCGACAATAACGGCTATAACTTTGCGTTTCAAACGGTAAAATCATTCAACATATAACTCATACCTTTTAAAAACTCTTTAGCGATTACCCCGTTCAAGCGAGTTCACTCCCAAAATTGTCTTCATTTAATTAAAATAGGCCATCATGCACTGATAGATATGGCTACTATCATTTCAAAACATGAAATCCTTCTTTGAAAAACTCACCCTTTGTTGAGAGTCTTTTTAAACTGATTTTAACCTCAAGCACACAATA
>JACYFF010031958.1:28207534-28223308 GCA_017589665.1 Selenicereus undatus | reverse complement strand
GAATTAAATTTTGTGAGTGCGAAACTTAAACCTCCTGAACCTCTCTCTCACATGGTTGCATCCACTCCTTTTATACGTCAATAGCTTCCATCCTGACCGTCGATTTGAAGTGGTTCGTGGACGGTGAAGGGTGAACGATGGTTGAAGATGATGAGGGTGGTGCGTTGGACGGCTTGGATGAAGCCAGCAAAGGGGTGAGTTGGTGGTTGTCAGAGGTGGTGGGTTTCTGGGTTTCGGTTTCGGGGTAGGGGGTACGTGGAATGGTGTGCTGGAGGAGAGGGAGAGTGATGACGAGGTAGAGAGAGAAGCTGGGCATGGCGATGGTTCGAAGGTTCTAGGTCTAGGGTTTCGGGGTTGGGGCAGCAGAGGAAATGGAGAAGAAATAGGAAGACGCGAGGCAGGGGAGGGGATAAGTGAAACCGGTTCACTGCTGAACCGGGCCGGTCCGGTTCAACTGGACCGGTCTGGTTTTTTCTATTTTTTTCTTCACTCCTTGGCCGGTTTTTATCTCTTTTGGCCCGGTTTTTCAGCCTTTGAAAATTCTTCCTATTTTTTCCTTGCTTTTTCCGCCATTTAAACCCATTTTTCACCTTTATTCAAAATCTGCAAAATAAAATAAAATTAATTAAAAACCCTAAAAATATTATTAAAACAAGCATAAAATTGGTGGAAAAGTACCTTAAAAATATCACATTTTTGGCTCAAACACCCTTATGCACATAATGCAATTTGAGGACATCGAAGGGAAAGGGGTTCACATATATCACATTCAAGCACTTCATAATCAATTCAACACAATGAGCCACACATGACCTCGCAATCCAGACGATTGCGGTCAATTCACAACCTGAACTCCCTCCTCACAAGCACCGTACCACAAGGACCTCGAACCACTCATAGTTCTTCCTCAAACCATCTAACTACCATCTCGGTTTCAGTTCACAATCTAGCATCCTAATCATGATGATATACTGAAAGGGAATACATAAACTTACCAATGCTAAACTTTACCGATCAATTAACTAACAGTTAGTCGAGCGCTGCAACCAACGGTCATATCCAAGCACAGATATATATGTCTACGTATAAGCATTCATATGGACTAAGCTTAATAAGAGGCATGGGATGTGATTTGCATTCATGTAGGTTAGTTAAACATGTCATTCTAAAGCTAAACACGCTAAATGGACAGGCGTTGGCTTCACGTTACATTTAGCCTCTTACGTCATTTACATTCTCGCGGCGTTCGTCTATCACATTGTGGTTACCAAGTCGGCCTACTTATGTCATTCAACTTAGTATGAGCTAGATCTCCATTTAAGCATGAAATGGTTCATTACTTAGGTTAATGTGGCCATTTAGGCATAATACGATTCAAGACATTTGTTTATTCTATTGAAGTTACAAATCCAACCTAATTAGGTCATTTAGGCATAATCCATTCAAGGTGTTCATTTTCTATTGATTCTAAGCATCGATAGTTTATTACATAGTTATTAACGGACATGGGTTAACTAGTTATACATATTTCAATCGTAAATGCTTATAGTTACTTCGAACTTAATAAACAATTATGAATTAACCAAACGTGCATACGTCGATTCTAAGCAATTATAATTCATTTCGAAGTTAGTTTCCGGGCATGATTCGATTTAAAACTTTAATCTTGGATTAACTAATTAAGTTCGAATCTCAGCTAAACATACGTACTTTACTTCGAATTAGAGCTTCCAGCTTGAATTAACTAAGTTGATTCGAATCAAAGCTAAACATATATATTTCACTTCGAATTAACATTTCAAGCATAAATTACCTAAATTGATTCGAATCGAAGCTAAACACGATTATATAACTTTCAAAACTAATTCTTTTAACATACATTAGCTAATGTACTCGATTCGATGCTAAACACATTTCATTAACTTCGAAATTAGTTCATTTGCATGCAATGATTAATTAACTCGAATGGAAACTAAACACGTTAAAAGGGCTTCGATTTTAATTCTTTTTCATATATTAGCTAATTAACTTGAATCGAAGCTAAGCACGTTAATATAACTTCGATTTTAATCCTTTTTTTCGCATCAACTCAATAACTTGAATCGATGCTAAACATGCTAAACTAACTTTGTTTCTAATTCTTTTTCATGCATAAACTAATTAACTTGTATCAAGGCTAAATACGTTAAACTAACTTGTATGTAATAGCTAATCTAGGTAATTCAACAAGCGTTATACACGAATTGAAGCAAGCCTAGGCTAACATACACCATTAAACTGCTGAAAACGTTTTCGAAATTAATACTAATTTAGGAGGCGAGAAACACCGACCTCGATTCCATACTAGGGGATCGAATCCAAGGCTGCTAGCTCGACTCTAAGGGCCGAAAAACCTCAATCCTCGATCTGATTGGTCCTAATCGCACGCCCAACTCGCTGAACCCAAACCCTAGCTCGACTGCTCTCTAACCCGAAACCCTAGCTCTTTCGAACGGTGGTCATTTGTGGCGGTTTGAGGCTCAGTATTGCCTCTAATTTATAGAGGAGGCTGGGATGGAGGTGGGTCGCCGGTTTCCGGCACGTGGACGACCGCTTTCAGGCGAGCAAACGCATGGGTGTGGGGTTGTGCGAAGTGGAGGAAATCTGGTGGAGGAACGGGCGGCTGAGACGCGTGGTGTGGGGGACCAATCGCCCTTTTCTCTCGCCGGGGACGCGTGCTGGCTGGTGGCAGCGCCAAATGGCCGGTCACCGGAGAGAGAGAGCTGCGGTAGAGAGAGAGAGAGGGGTGGGTGTCGGGGGTCTCGGGTCTCCTCAGACACGATTTAGCCCCCCCTTTTTGTTCCATTTTATTTTCTCCTTTTTTTTGGCTCAATTAGGACATTCAAGTTGGTTCTAGCCCCAAACTAAATACCGAATAGTCTAATCTTGGGTCAAAACATCCTATAATTAACATTCTAATTTAAACTTCGAAAGTTAATTAAATGAAACGAAAACGATTTTAAGAACTCGAGTTAGCGTTGATTCAAACATTTTATAATTAAGTAACATCGATAATAACATAAATCAAATAATCGTTCTTTGTAGCGAAATTAATAGTTAAAACGCACACAGCTGACTTAATATTTTGTTGAACAATAATTCAAGGCAACTTTATAAATTTAGCAACTAGAACAACTGATCAGCAGTAAAACGATAGCGTGGCCCTAACATTCTTCCCCCCTTAACGAATTTCGCCCTCGAAATTCTAAATCTAAGTTCGGTCTTTCCTAG
Source organism: Selenicereus undatus (assembly GCA_017589665.1). Lineage (NCBI taxonomy): Eukaryota > Viridiplantae > Streptophyta > Magnoliopsida > Caryophyllales > Cactaceae > Selenicereus > Selenicereus undatus. The sequence goes on along the minus strand of JACYFF010031958.1, from coordinate 28,220,038 downwards.
AATGCATACACACAACTAGGACCTACGTGATAGGTTTTCAAAAAGTTTCGTTTTGAAAACACTACTTTTAAATCGAAAGAAAATCGCTTATGGTTTCCAGTCTCCTCCTCGCCAACCCTCTTCAAGCGTCTACTCACTCTATTTAGGCGCCGAGGGCAAATCGCATCGAAGATGGGCAATTGAGTTGGCGTGGAAAACCATCTCGAGTTTGTTTTGAAAAATGAATAAAGACTTTCGATAATCTAGACTCAGTTAGCATGGCAAGTAGTAAATCTATGCATATGCATCTACAAGTGGGCATCAAAAGGCATGACAATCGAGGCAATGACATCTTAAGGTCATACACTAGCAGTCTCATTCTAAAACATGAATTCAAGTCACTTTTGGGATCACAACGGTTAACATGGAGACTACTATAACACATTTAGAATAACAAAATATCACCTAGCACCACATAGTATCATTTAAGCATAGTAGCATCACATAGAATCGTTTAAGTATAATAGCATGACATAGTATTTCATAGTGTCAGCAATTCAACATTCTCAAGTTTAGGAACCGGAGATAACATGAAGCCGGCTGATATACATATAGCAATCAATTTACAACATGGAAGCATGCATGATTGACAATCCTATGTCCTTACATCAATTCCAACTAGCATGGGTAAGAGCGATGTCATTGGTCTTATGGGTATGTGTTGAGGTCTTACGAAGTACACCTGTCGCATAGGTGATCATATGAGTCTTACTGTAGGTCGCTTACCTTAGGAGGGATCGTCTACTATGTACAATTCCAAAGTCTGCTAGGTTCTCCCTCCCTTTCACTTTCTAGGTGTATCAGGGTTCATTCGGGCCAAAACATTGTCGCCCCATTCACGAATAACAATCCATATAATAAGAGAACAAGTAATGCATGGTTTAGGTAATAATGGCAAAGAAGGGGAACATTAGGTACACTATGCAATGGTTCACGGGGTCCTACCATTAGCACGTAGTCTTCAAGCATGGATACAAACTCAAGGAATTCGGAATTCAAAAGAAAGAGGGAAGATATCGTTTAGTAGGATTACCAATTATAGCAATCGATCTCAGCACGTTTAGTACAATGGCATGTACTCGGAAACCTAAGTTCGCTCATCATAGCTAAAGAATGTAAAGTAAATCTTGATTCGACAAGGAAAAGATATTAACATTTCAAAACTTCGGTATTTCAAAGGTGAAAATAGCTTATCTGTTTTGAACTTCTCCTCTACCATCCTTTGAGTACGTCTGCTCACTCCATTATGGGGCGCGAGGAGCAAATCGTACTTCAGGGGCAAAGACGAGCTTACAGAAAGAATTTTCATTGGTTCGAGTTTAAAACGACATGCTTAAACTATCGACTGTCTTATTAGAGTGCACAAAAAAATACATTTACCATTCAAAACATAACTTAGCGCACACACGAACACGGAAATGGATTCGACTCACATACATTCGATTGGCTCATCCGGATCACCTAAAAGTCAATCAATGAAGTCAATTGGCATGTTAGGAGCATATTGCACCAATGAAGTACTCACAACGTCACCTAAAGGTGTGGGGAGAGCTATTTCACTCCTATACTAACGCATAACTCAATACTTTCACTTAATCAACCTGCTTGAGCCTCACATAAGTCAAAGATGGTCGTACTACAAAGCACACTTGCACACGAAGCAAGCATATGTCATATAACCAAAAAGTGTTCCTACGCACCTGTATGAGATGCAAGACTTAGGTCGTGGCCTATGGTTGCAAGACCATGCTCTGATACCATCAATGTAACACCCTCAGCTCCTAGGGCCGAAAGCGTTACATTTTTCTAACTTCTTACTTAAAGTCATTCAACGTATAACTCACACCTTTTTAAAACTCTTTAGGGATTCCCCCGTTCAAGTGAGTTCACTCCCAAAACTGTTTTCATTTAATTAAAATAGGCAATCATGCACTGATAGCTATGGCTACTATCATTTCAAAACATGAAATCCTTCTTTGAAAAACTCACCCTTATGCACATAATGCAATTTGAGGACATCGAAGGGAAAGGGGTTCACATATATCACATTCAAGCACTTCATAATCAATTCAACACAATGAGCCACACATGGCCTCGCAATCCAGACGATTGCGGTCAATTCACAACCTGAACTCCCTCCTCACAAGCACCGTACCACAAGGACCTCGAACCACTCATAGTTCTTCCTTAAACCATCTAACTACCATCTCGGTTTCAGTTCACAATCTAGCATCCTAATCATGATGATATACTGAAAGGGAATACATAAACTTACCAATGCTAAACTTTACCGATCAATTAACTAACAGTTAGTCGAGCGTTGCAACCAACGGTCATATCCAAGCACAGATATATATGTCTACGTATAAGCATTCATATGGACTAAGCTTAATAAGAAGCATGGGATGTGATTTGCATTCATGTAGGTTAGTTAAACATGTCGTTCTAAAGCTAAGCACGCTAAATGGACAGGCGTTGGCTTCACGTTACATTTAGCCTCTTATGTCATTTACAGTCTCGCAGCGTTCGTCTACCACATTATGGTTACCAAGCCGGCCTACTTATGTCATTCAACTTAGTATGAGCTAGATCTCCAGTTAAGCATGAAACGGTTCATTACTTAGGTTAATGTGGCCATTTACGATTCTAGGTGTTCGTTTATCATATTGAAATTATTGAACGATCATGATTTAACTAAACACATATATAACGATTCTAAGCATTTAAAGTTTACTTCGAAGTTAACATGATTTAGCTAAGCATACGGATAACGATTCTAAGCATATACGATGCATTTCGAAGTAAATTTCCTAAGCATGAATGTACTAAAGAGTGTTCGAATGAAAGCTAAACATATTTCAGTAGCTTCGAATTAATTCTTTTCACATGCATTAGCTAATGTACTTGATTCGATGCTAAACACATTTCATTAACTTTGAAATTAGTTGTTTGCATGCATTGGTTAATGAACTCGAATGAAAGCTAAACACGTTAAAAGGGCTTCGATTTTAATTCTCTTTCATATATTAGCTACTTAACTTGAGTCGAAGCTAAGCACGTTAATATAACTTCGATTTTAATTCTTTTTCATGCATTAACTCATTAACGTGAATCAATGCTAAACATATATAATTCACTTCGAATTAACATCTTAGAAATGAATTAACTGAATATATTCGAATCGATTCTAAACATGCATGATTCATTTCAAAGCTACTTTTCAGGCCTTAGTTAACTAAACTAACATGCAACACAACTTAAAGGTTAAAACGATTTCGAAACTACTAATACTTAGGACGTGAGAAACACCCACCTCAATTCCAAGCTAGAGGATTCGCGAATCGGATTGATTTGGAGTAGGAATCAAGCATCTAAGGGCCTAGAACCTCCTCACTGCTCGTGATGCCTTGACCGAATCAGACCTCAAACCCTAGTTCACGATTTTTGTCCAATTTTCACATGATTAGTGAGGGTTTGAGATAGTGATTCAATTTAAAGAAGGATAAAGGCTCGAAACTCACCATGCTTGTGAATTTTGTTCGAGCATCGGCTCTACCCGCGCTGAATTCGGCCAAACCGTGGCCGATTTTCACTCAACCACCGCGCAGAGGTGGTCGTCGGCGCCTGGGCGAGGAGGAATAGGGTTGAATTTCGGTAGTTGAGGTGCGTGGGAGGCATGGAGAGGCTGAGCTTGCTAGTTCTGTGAGAATGGCGAAGGAGAACAGAGAGGTCACGAGGAAGAAGAGGAAAAATGCATGGGTTTTCTTTTGGGGGGGTTTCACGCGTGCCTGACCCCTTTTTGCCCCCCTCTCTCCCTTTTTTTTTAAACTTTAATACAACTAATCCCAGAAAACTAACAGCCTACTGACTATCGTTTGAATTCCCTGCCTCTGATCCTAAATTGAAATCCTAAATATAATCATTGGTCAATTCACTGGCCCTTTGATAACATTAAGGCTCGATTCAATAAGTTGTAGGTTTAGTCCCAAGGATTGATAATCTAGGCACATTCGAGGATATACAATGAAAATATTCTTTTTAATAAAATTATACACTTAAATAGGCACATCGATACTAATTTAATTTATCGAAATAACCAAAATACGATTTTATAACGACATAAAATGGTTTAGTCAACTTAGCGAAGGGAGTAAAAACACAGACGTTACATTCTCCCCCCTTAAAAGAATTTCGTCCTCGAAATTCTAAATCTAAGTTCAGTCTTTCCTAGAAAGCATGTACACAAGCAGGGTCTACGCAATAGGTTTTCAAACAAAAGTTTCATTTTGCAAACACTACTTCTTTTAAATCGAAAGAAAATGGTTTATGGTTTCCGGTCTCCTCCTCGCCAATCCTCTTCAAGCGTCTACTCACTCTATTTAGGAACCGATGGCAAATCGCATTGAAGAGGGGCAAATGAGTTGGCGTGGAAAACCATGTCGATTTTGTTTTGAAAAATGAACAAAGATTCTCAGCAATCTAGAATCAGTTCGCACGACAAGCACTAATTCTATGCATATGCATCTATAATCAAGCATCTAGAGGCATGACGATCGAGGCGATAACATCTTAAGGTCATACACTAGCAGTCTCATTCTAAAACATAAATTCAAGTCACTTTGTTGGCATTTGACCACAACCACATCGATGGCCTTATAGGTACGCATTGAAGTTTTATGAGGTACATCTATCCTACAGGTGATCATAGGAATCCTACTGCTTATGTCACTCACCTTGGTAGGGATTGTTTACTACGTACAATTCCAAAGGCTGCCAAGTTCTTTCTCCCTCATGCTTTCTAGGTATATTAGGGTTCGTTCGAGCCAAAACATTGTCGCCCCATTCACGAATAACAATCCATATAATAAAAGAACAAGTAATGCATGGTTTAGGTAATAATGGCAAAGAAGGGGAACATTAGGTACACTATGCAATGGTTCACGAGGTCCTACCATTAACACATAGCCTTCAAGCATGCATACAAAAGTAGCCCCTAATATTCTCAGGGAATTCGCAATTCAAAAGAAAGAGGGAAGATATCGTTTAGTAGGATTATCAATTATAGCAATCGATCTCGACACGTATAGTACAATAGCATGTACTCGGAAACCTAAGCTTGCTCATCATAGCTAAAGAATGTAAAGTAAATCTTGACACGACAACAAAAAGATATTAACATTTCGAAACTTCAGATTTCAAAGGTGAAAATAGCTTATCTGTTTTGAACTTCTTCTCTACCATCCTTTGAGTACGTCTGCTCACTCCATTATGGGGCCTGAGGAGCAAATCGTACTTCAGGGGCAACGACGAGCTTACAGAAAGACTTTTCAATGGTTCGAGTCTAAAACGACATGCTTAAATTATCGACTGTCTTATTAGAGTGTACGAAAAAGACATTTACCATTCAAAACATAACTTAGCGCACACAAGAACACGGGAATGGATTAGGCTCACATAAATCAGATTGGCTCATCCGGATCACCTAAAAGTCAATCAATGAAGTTAATTGGCATGTTAGGAGCATATTGCACCAATGAAGTACTCACAATGTCACCCGAAGGTGTGGGGAGAGCTATTTTACTCCTATACTAACGCACAACTCGCCACTTTCACTTAATCAGCCTACTCAAGCGTCACATAAGTCAAAGATGGTCGTACTACAAAGCACACTTGCACACGAAGCAGGCATATGTCACATAACTACAAAGTGTTCCTAGGCATCTTTATGAGATGCAAGACTCAGGTCGCGGCCTATGGTCGCAGGACCATGCTCTGATACCATCAATGTAACACCCCCAGCCCCTAGGGCCGGAAGCATTACGTTTTTCTAACTTCTTACTTAAATTCTGAGACGAAACGGACAGACTTTCCCCTGAAAACTGACCGTTTTCAGGCTAAACAACTTACAATAAGTCCCTGTAAATCAACGGAACCGTAAACATTTAAAACATAGCTTAACAGCCACACGCCGGAGTTCATAACTCGACGAGCCACCCGCTCGGAGTACACCAAACAGAATAGTTCAATAATACAAAAAACGAAAAAGATACAACTCAATGGTTCACACAACCGGAGTATGGGCTTTACATCCCAAAACATAACTAACTTTGACCAAAAAGACATCTAGCTAACTGAATGGTTGGCTCATATGCCCATACAGAGCGACTCATAAACAATATGCATTACATGAACTTAGAATACTTGTTTAAAATCATTTCCAACTAAGAACACATGACATGACTTCATTAAGCACGTAAGATCCCTTCAAATGGATCTAAACAACACCTGGCAGGCAGGAACAGGTTCCATCTCGACATAGCTGACTCAACTTCCTTCTGTTATAAAGAAAACCTGGGGAAAAGGGGAAAGAGTAGTGGGATGAGCAATCACACGCTCAGTGAGTGTCCCCCAACCCCCTTAAAACCAAAACCGTTGCAGGCAATAATATCTTTACTAGTCACATATCACGTATCCATACTTTACTATCATGTTAGGCATTCATAGAATTCCTATGAAAACATTACTAATCATAAAGTTGACTTTAAGCACTCAAACATAATATTTGGCAAAATATCATAGGACATAGGATCTAGAACATGAACATCGGACAAGCCATGACTTATGCATTCAACAGGCACGTTTGAACGACATTACATGATTCACTAACATGTCACATATTCTGTTTGAAGTCACATTCAAATATTATTTCCAAAGCTATTTGATAAGCATAATTCAACTAAATAGACAAGTATCGATTCGGAGTTACATTTAAGCCTATCAGGTCATTTAAGCATATTACGTTTCACGACGTTTATGTATCACACCATAGTTACTAGCAAGCCTATTTATGTCATTCAGGCTTAACTATTTATGCCATTCAAATTTAACATGAGTCAAAGTGTTCGTTCATCGCATCGAGATTACAAAACAAGCCTATTTATGTCATCCAAGCTTAACATGAGTCAAGTCTCTATTTAAACATGAAACAATTCGCTTCGAAGTTTATAAACAATCATGGAATGACTAAACCTTCATATCTGTTAATTGTGAACACTTACAAACCACTTTGAAATTAACCAATGATTATGAAGCAACTAAGCATATATATACGTTAATTCTAAATAATGACGATTTGTTTCGAAGTTAATATATGATCATGATTTATATACGGTTATGATTTGCGATTATGACACGACTATCATACATACGTTAATTCTAAGCGTTTATAATTCATTTCGAATGACTTCTTCAGGCATGAATTAAGTAAATAAAATTCAAATCTAAGCTAGATATACTTACCTTACTTCGAATCGTTACTTGTTCATTAATAGGCTTTGATACAAAAGTATTTAGTTACACTATGCATTAATTGTTATGAGGTCCCAAACACACGAGTGTACATTTAGATTGGGTCAAAACGCTTTTAAATCATGAACTATTTTTTAAACATTTAGATTAAAACATTTCCTGATTACGGTGAATCTTGTCATCAATACTAATTAGGTAAACACTTTTAAATCATTTCCTGATTACGACATATTAGGTCCCAAACACACGAGCCATAAGCGAGTGTACACACGAGTGTACATTAGTTGTTCACATTTAGATTAAAACATTTCGAAATTAATACTAATTTAGGAGGCGAGGAACACCCACCTCGTTCCAGGCTAGAGAATCGAATCCAAGGTTGTTGGGTCAACTTTCGGTGTTCGAACAACTCCAAACCTCCGACTCTTGCTCACCCACGCTCAGACCAGACCCAAATCGCGCCCAATTCGACCTAAAACACGTGGGTGGATGCCCTTTCTCAGCAAGCCCCGAACCCCAACTGAGAACCTCAATTTTGAAACCCTAACCCTTTGAAACGGTGGTGATTCGTGGCGGTTTGAGGCTCGGTTTTGGCTATAATTTACAGAGGCTGGGATAGAGGTGGGTCGCAGGTTTCCGGAACGTGGGTGACCAGTTTCAGGCAGGCAAACGCATGGGTGTGGGGCTGTGTGAAGTGGAGGAAATCTAGTGGAGGAACAGGGGGCTGAGACGCATGGTGTGGGGGACCAATCGTCCCTTTCTCTCGCCGGTGACGCGTGCTGGCCGGCGGCAGCGCCAGTTGGCCGGTCGCCGGAGAGAAAGAGAGATTTTAGAGAGAGAGAGCTGCGGTAGGGAGAGAGATGTCGGGCTTCCGAGGGGTCACGACCGGGAAGAAGGAAGAAGAAAAGGGGTCGGGGAATGTACCAAAATGCCCCTCCTTTCTACCTTTCTTTTATTTTTGTTCTAGGTTGCTCAGGAATCGGTATTCCTAGCTTAGTTCGTACCCCGAATTCTAAACCTTCTAATGTTGACAACCTAATCGTAATCAGGAAATGACTAAATAAATCTAATAACGACTAAATGAAACTATCGATATGATAAACGAATGCCTAGAACCGTATTATGCTTAAGTGGCTTAAGTAGATTCAATTAATGACTTCGAAGTGATAAACGAACGTTTAGAATCGTATTATGCTTAAATGGCTTAATTAGGCTTGAAATGTAACTTCGAAACAATGACAGAACGCGTTGAATCGCATTATGCTTCTAAGGCTTAAATATGCTTGGAAGTGGCATGTATAGTTGGTTGATTATGCTTTAAAACTGACATAGGTATGATATGGTTAATTCTTAAACGTAAGCCATGAATGTAATTGAGCTTCATGCCTTGTTAGTTTCATATGGTTCATTAAGTGCCTATTCCAAGTTGATGCAATATAGATATATATGTATATGTGGTTATATATGCTATAACGCACCGTTGAATGAGGCTGCTTGCCCAGGTAAGTGCGTAAACCCTATTACACATCTTTTTTTTATAAGTTAGCATGATAATGTGTTATGATTTATGAAATTGAAACCGAGATGGTAGTTGGATGGTTTGAGGAAGAGTTATGAGTGGTTCGAGGTTTTTATGGTACGGTGCTTGTGAGGAGGGAGTTCGGGTTGTGAATTGACCGCAATCGTGTGGATTGCGAGGCCATGTGTGACTCATTGTGTTGAATTGATTATGAAGTGCTTGAATGTAATATATCTGAACCCCCCATTTCCCTTCAATGTCTTCAAATTGCATTATGTGCATAAGGGTGAGTTTTTCAAGAAGGATTTCATGTTTTGAAATGATAGTAGCCATAACTATTAGTGCATGATGGCCTATTTTAATTAAATGCAAACAGTTTTGGGAGTGAACTCGCTTGAACGGGGGAATCCCTAAAGAGATTTAAAAAGGTGTGAGTTATACGTTGAATGATCTTACTGTTTGAAACGCAAGTTATAGCCGTTATGGCCTATACGCTTTAAGTGGCTAAGATAGTGTGCTTCGGACAATATGAAAAGAACGAAAAAACGATGTTAACCTAGAGGAAGGTCCAAAAACCGTAGAGGCCCTAATGAGGGTTAATGTAATGGTCCGATATGTTATATGTAGCCATCCCGGGAGTAAGAGCTTAAGTGTGAGGGTTAGGTCTCACTATGGGGTTGAGAATAGATCTCACCCAATCAGCACCTGTAATGATCTTATGCCAGATGTATTTTCCTAAAAAGTAAAGAAAAGCAATGGGCACTTTGCCATTTTAAATGTTTCAAAAGAAAAGAAAGTCTTTATGGGCCCGAAGAGGACATATGGAATGAATATGAAATGCTTATAAGGGTCGTTGTACGACCAATACAAATGAAATCTCTTTGAGTAGGGCAAGAGCCTCAAGAGGTTAAGAAAATGTTTTCAATGAAAGAAAGAAAGAAAGTACTCAATGAATGCTTTATGAAATGATTCTTATGCATGTTTGAAAGTGGATTCCAATATCATGTGGCCTCATCCTTTTCCATACCAAACCTGTCTGATTAAAAGTGCATATTGAGTATGTAAGTGATACTGTATCCAATGTTTATGTTTTAGAAACACATGATGAGTAAGCAAGTTCCTAGCATGCCAACGTTATTCGAAACTTAGAATCTATCATGCTTAAACGTGTAGCCAAGAGCCTACGAGCTGTGATATGTAGTTTAATACCATGTTAGTATTACTTAACTGCTTGTTAATCAAGGAACTTAATCATTCAGGAGCCTAGAAATATGTTCGAGGGGTTAAAATGAAGTTTATGTATAGTGATCCTTCCGTAAGGGTTTTAAATACCTAATATGATAGTAAAGTATGAATACGTGGTATGTGACTATTAAAGATATTACTGCCTGCAACGGTTTTGTTTTAAGGGGGTCGAAGGACACTCACTGAGCGTGTGGTTGCTCATCCCACTACTCTTTCCCCTTTTCCCCAGGTTTCTTTTTAACAGGAAGAAGTTGAATCAGCTGGAATCTGTTCTTGCTTGCAAGGTGTCATTTGTGCCCATTGGAAGGGATCTTACGTGTTTAATAAAGTCATACTATGTATTCTTAGTTTATACTTGTTTGTAAACCGGTATTCTAAGTTCATGTAATGCATATTGTTTATAAGTCACTCTATATGGCCATATGAGCCGACCATCTAGTTAGTGTTATGTTTTCTGGTTAAAGTTAGTTATGTTTTGGGATGTAAACCCCGATACTCCGGTTGTGTGAACCGTTGAGTTGTATCTTTCATTTATTCTTTATTAATGAACTATTCTGTTTGGTGTACTCCGAGCGAGTGGCTCGTTTAGTTATAAACTCCGACGTGTAGCCGTTGAGCTTCTTTTAAATGTTGTACGCTTCCGTTGATTTGCGGGGATTATTGTAAGACTTTTAGCCTGGAAATGGTCAGTTTTTAGGGAAAACTCTGTCCGTTTTGTCCCAGAAATTAGGTAAAAAGTTAAGAAAACGTAGCGCTTTTGGCCCTAGGGGCTGGGGGTGTTACATTGATGGTATCAGAGCCTAATTCAAGGACATCTTTGAAAATGTTCTACCAAGTACATTGATGGTATTATAGCCTCTAGTTAATGCAATAAAATCTTTACTAGTAATCAAAAGTGTTTACAGAGTTTAAAACTGAGCCTAAGTCTATATGTGTGTACTGGCACTGTCACACTTTAATGAACACTCTCATTCACCTATAATGAACACTCTCACCGAAGTGTTGGTGGTTACCCTATAATATACAGTGTTTTAATCGAATTTACCACGCGTTACTACATACGCATTCAATGCCCACTTATAGATGTGTTTTGGGACTGAATGCATTATCACCATATTAGGTAAACAATAATATATGTTTAACATATGTAACCAATATTATTGTTTACTATTCCGTAAAAAATATTGGTGGTTTAGGCGTCCACCACCTATAATATTATAAATACTGAAATGGTTATAACCACCAATACTGAAATGGTTATACTATCCCACTTATAGATAATTAGAACAATCAAGTCACTTATACTTTAAATTGTTATAGGGTAACCACGCGTTACTACATACACATCAATAATATGGTTATAACCACAAACTATTGGTGGTTGATTTTACGGAATAGTGTTATAACGATCAATGTAAAGATATTCTTTTGGGACGTCACCAATAATATACAGTGAATTTTATTACATTGTCGCCTAGCAATAGTGTTACATTGATGTCATTGATTGGGCTAGTAACTCTGTAAATGTTATGCATAATGTGGTAATGCTAATGTAACGATTGATACATCAATCAACGGTGACATATATATATATGTGTGTGCATGGTTATAACTGAGTCTAGATTCAAGCCTGTGGGTCGTACACTAGGAGCCAATTGCTATGTGACTTGATTGTTCCAATTATCTAAGTTTTGTGATTCATGACATGACATGACCTCTGACTGTTGCTTGCATTCTGTGAGTTCTTTGATTCCACGTAATAGCTGAATACCTGCCTACACACATATTGAAGCATGGTAAGGCGACCCTAGTGACTTGAATTCACGTCTCCTTGCTCTTATATGTTTGATAAGAATAGCGCAGGGGAAGCATGTAAGGCCCATAAGTTAGCTGGAATTGATGTAAGAACATAGGATTGTCAATCATACATGCTTCCATTTTGTGAATTGCTTGTTATATGTATATCAACCGGTTTCATGCTATCTCCAATTCCTAAACTTGAGAATGTTGAATTGCTCATACTATGCAATACTATGTCATGCTATTATACTTAAAGGATGTTATGTGACGCTATTATGCTTAAATAATACTATGTGGTGCTATGTGACATTTTTGTTATTCTAAATATGTTATACGAGTCTCCATGTTAACTGTTGTGATCCCAAAGGTGACTCGAATTCATGTTTAGAATGAGACTGCTAGTGTACGACCTTAAGATGCCCACTTATAGATGCATACGCATAGAATTACTGCTTGTCATGCTAACTGAGTCTAGATTCTTGAAAATCTTTGTCCATTCTTCAAAATAAACTCGATATGGTTTTCCACGCCAACTCAATTGTCCCTCTTCGATGCGATTTGCCCTCGGCGCCTAAATAGAGTGAGTAGACGCT
>JACYFF010031958.1:28115758-28156666 GCA_017589665.1 Selenicereus undatus | reverse complement strand
CAGGAAATATGTTAGCTTTTGTGCTTCCTAACAATCTCAGTAAACTCTCAAGTTAAATAGTAGTCTAAAGAACGTGGGATGTTGGTTGGTGGTTCCGAATCATAGCTTCATGTGTACGTTGTCTTTTTCTGGTGTGGGAGTGATTGAGGAGTAGGTTGTCAAGAAAAACATAGAGAAAGGACAATGAGAGAACATAGCACATTGGCTCACGAACTGAAAGGAGGCTTTTTTCCATTGCAAAATGGGGATGCTTGCTATGTTTTTTGAGTAATGGCTTCCACTTTCTTATCTTGCATCTTATGGTGCAGAATAAACGCAAAAGGTAGCATTTGCGAACTTGATTTATCATGCGTCTTGTATGTGTCCTCATTAATGAAATGTGCATTGCTTACAAGTCATCTCCCCTAGATTTGGCCAGCTGCTGGAGATTTGAACTTTCATTTCTGGTTTTATGTGACTGTGTGTGGCTGTGGTTCTTAACTGCTCATCCTGGCATCATGCAGTAAGGATGTAAACTTCCAATGTCGAAAAGGGAGAGATTGATGTTGGACCCATTGATTTGCAACTCCTAGTATCATTTTTTCTTCCTTGGTTTTTCTACTCACCCTTGTGCGTTTCTTTTCCTTTTTTGATGTTGGAGTGGGGGTGGGCTGAGTATGAAAGGAACAATTATGAAAAAGAAAAGGAAAGAAGAAGGCTTCATTATTCAAGATTACATCTAATGGCTAAAAAAATGATTGGTAAGTATTGTAAAGCAGAAGCATATGTTTTAGAAGAAGGTTAGTGTTATGTTTGATCTATTCATTCTTCTTTCTGAGTGTTCTTCACTTTGCTTAAGGATTTCGTAGTTGTGCATGGCTTTATTCTTCTGTGTTTTATAGATGTAAAACTACTGGTTAGAGGACATAGCTAATGTATAAACCAGCATGTAAGATTCTCTAGATAGATTAATGTGGACTGGAACAGTCATCACAGGGGGCCTTTTTTGATTTTTTGAAACCGGTAATAAAACCAGTGTGTTTACAATGGCCTTTTGTGTCTTTTGGCCATGCATGGAGCTTGGTGTTCGCTTTTTAGATAATATTGAGATGGCTTTAGATAGTTAGCCTTTGCTTGCCTTGGCTTTATCTAGAGTTGCATGAGGGCCTATCATTTGGTCAATTTGATGGTTATAGTAACACTCTGTCGCCTCCCCCCCCCCCCCAATGTTTATAAAACGCATGAGAAACTTCATTAGCACTGTCTTACAATGATTCTCGTCTACAGCTTAAAGCAATGAGATTGAAAATTTTGGCAGAGGATCTGAAGGATCAGAGGGCCAAGAATGATAAGATCAAGGGTAAGGGAGTCATGTTAGAGCAATCTAACACATTAAAGAAAAACGATGATGTGTCCAAAAGTTACAATCAGGAAATGATTGATGAAATGTAAGTGATGTTGTAGCGATTTGAACTTTGCATTTATCTTTCTTGAACTAGGGAAGAAATTCGTGAAGTGTTTTGGTGGATTTCTCAGGTTGGTGGCATCAATATTAGCAGAGGAATCTGGTGGTCTTGATGTGCCAGCACCAGCTTCCAGGGGCGCTATTAATGGCAAAAATGATGATGTATCTGCTTCTACATCTGTTGCAGCGTTTTTGACAGAGGATGAGGATGATGAAAGTGATGAAGAGATGATACTGGTGAATACATTTGGCTATATTTAATCCTTATTTGGTATTATTTGAATTTTGAACATATGGTGCTGCTATTTTGAACAAGGATTTGAAATGAGGTTTCAGTTGTGATCTCGAGTTCAATCACAGTATTGCAAAATAGTTCTAATGCGGCATCTCATTGCATATTGCCGTTGTCGCTGGTTAAAAATGTGGTTTTGTCAAAACCACTCCAATGCAGTTGTGTATTTGCGGAATGACCACATTTTGAATCCATGATTTTGAACACGTGTTTCCCCTTGTTCTGACTGCTTAAACATGTGCTTTCTGTTTTTCTGACTGCAAGATTCAAAAAGTTCAAATCTTGCTTTTTCATCCCTGAAGCTTCACTAATTATCTGTTTGATTTTTGTGTTGAATCATGTGGCATGGGGAAGGATACATGATAAAATTTCTATCTTATCCAGTGAATTATTTATTATATCCGCTATTCAGGACTCTACATGCTGGTGTAATATGTACTTATATGTGGAATTGTGATGTCAAAGGCTCATAACACATGATGAGTTTAATTGCCCCTCCAAAGGGAGTACGACTAAATTGGCTAATTCACTTTCTTAAAGGGAGAAGAAAGCAGCAAGTATTTATAATGTTTGTGTAAGTGTTCTTTGGTTTAAAAAACTTTTGACATTGGAAATGTCTATGATGTATTCAGAGAAGTATCACCATGTTGATAAATTGCAAAAATGGGTGTGTCATCGTTTATACTTGTGAAATGCAGGCCAATAGTATTAGCATGTCGTTGAAAACCAATAAATACTAAATGATTAGCTGAAATGTAAAATAAATGAAAAGGTGGAAACATTGATAAACCCAATGAGATGTATTTATTTCTTCCTTTTACTTTTTCAAGAAATATGAACATCTAACTTATAGCTACATGAACATCTTACTTATAGCTATGGTTCTATCTGGTTGGAGGTATGTTTTTGCTACTCCCTCATTCATCTTCTTTGTGTGTTGCTTTGACAGCCTGTAAACATAAAACCAGAACTAAAATAGGAAACAGAACAATATCCTCCAGATTATCATATGTTATATCTAATGTTTTGCTGATTAGAATGAGAAGATGATGGTTTATTGTTTAGATTTTCTATGGATGGGTTAGAGTTTAGGCTTTCCCATGGCTTGCATGGGAGCCTTGTGAAACAACATTGGATGACCTATGACATGGCATGGTGTGCTATGCCTTAGAGCTTTCTGTACTGCCAATATATGTGCATTGTTGAATCAACCCAGTACATTCCAGCCTGCTGATTGGAATTGTGTGATTTCGCAGCCAATAACTAATGGAAATGTGGATCCTGCTGTACTAGCTGCTTTGCCTCCATCTATGCAGCTTGATCTTCTTGTTCAGGTAAATCCAACGTCTAATTTATAGCTTAGCTGTTACCTGGTTGGCTACTGCTGTTTTACATATATGACATATGTTTTATAGATGAGGGAAAGATTGATGGCAGAGAACAGACAAAAGTATCAGAAAGTAAAGAAGGTAATTGCGGAATCTTCTTAAAGATTATTTGAGGCATTAACTGCAGTCATGTAGTTGCTAAAGTTTAACTTTATTTTCTCATGTTGTCCCCATCTTGATTCACAACCTCTGAGTTGCATTAGATGGAGTTTTACAGTTGCACTCTTTCTGATTCACAACCTCCGAGTTTGCCATCCAGATGAAGGTTTTCGTTCTTTTTTTTTTTTTTCTTTTGTGAGCGTATCATGAGGTGGTGAAGTGTTGGATTTCAGAAAGTATTTTGTCAGTAAGAATCCATTCATTTTCTGTTCTCTGCTGGAGAACTTCTGTGTGATCATTCATTCATCATTTATTGCTGGTTCTTTGCTAGTAACTGCAGTTCAAGAATTTTCCTGTTTTCTTGAGATCTTTTATGAATGGCCTTTGATTTTGAAAACTTTCATGGAATTCACCAGTTTTGTCTTTATTGGCGATAGTAATGCAGTATGCTGACCTTCTAACACCAATAATCTGTATGTTGAGGTGAGAAATGCCATGGAAAAGATCTATCGGAAATGAGGATTTTTGTAATGTTTGCTGTATTAAAATGGATTCATGTCCATTGATGTACCAACTGAAAACTTTTTTATTATTTTGTAGTCTCTAGGAAGTTCACTATCTGACTATGTACACTTTGCAGTGAAAAGTTTCAAGAATATTCTACTTTTTGGACGTTGGTGGCATTGCTAGCATATTAATGTTGCCAATTGAATGGTATGAAACTGAAACATTGATAACATATGAATGTCAACTTTTCGGACAAGTTAAATCCAATTTTGGCAAACCTTTTTAGCTTGGATTGTAGTGGGCTAAAGTAAAATGCCTCTCTAAACTGTCATGTGCTTTCTTTCTATGGTTTAGTAGGCACCAAATGGTTCTCAACGTAGGGTCAGCGGAACCAACCTCTCTGGAATCCAAGGGGAGGCTATTGCATCCCCCCCTCCCCCCAAAAAGGAAACCTCCTGTGTAAGGGGGATTCTCGGGGTGCGGATGTGGATATAAATATGGGCAGAATTGAAGGTTGGGTTTAGTTGACCCTACCTTAGTAAATCCATTTAGTATATGTTTTGTTAAGTAATGTTGTTTAAGTGTTCAATTGATTTTCTCTAAGTTTGGTGCAGTCTATGTAGCGAATTTTATTATTTGCAACATTGTTTATTATTTGCAACATCACCTCCTGGTGTGGGTGCCAATTTCGTCGGGTCAGGGGAGATCCCATAGAGGCGGGTTCCAAGAGACTCATTGGAATCAGCCTCTCTATGGTTAGAGATGTCCCCCGACCCGGCGAAAGCGGGACCTATATTGGGAGGTGGTGGTGTTGTTGCTTGCTGGCAAATCTGTGTTACAACAATGGTTTTTATTAAGGTTGCATGAACAATTCATGTACTTGAATTAGATACCTGCTTAGTTAGGGTGTTCATATATAAAACCTCTTATGCTTATGCTGTTTCTTTTTCTGCCTTATATAGGCCCCTCAGAAGTTCTCAGAGCTACAAATTGAGGCCTATCTTAAAACAGTAGCTTTCCGTCGGGAAATTGATGAAGTACAAAGAGCCGCTGCTGGGAAGGGGGTAGCCGGTGTACAGACTTCTCGCATAGCATCTGAAGCTAATAGAGAATTCATTTTCTCATCATCCTTTTCTGGGAATAAACAGTAAGCTCCCTCCCTTGCTCCCCTCGCCGCCCCCCCCCCCCCAAAAAAAAGAGTCTTTTGGTTGAAAGGTGGTTTTTGAAGTATGCGCATTTCATTGAGTGATCTGTAGCTCTCTTCTGTTATTGATTAGGCTTCTTACTTCTGGTGGGGCTGAGAAAAATCCTGGGGAACAACAAAGTATGCAAAAGAAGGATTCTTCCTTTGATATGCTAAAGGCCTTTGCATCTGCTGCCAAATCTAATGCTGTAGCTGGAGCAACTGCTGATGAACCAGTAGGGGACTTTGGCAATGAAATTCAAACATTCCTTGATGAGAGAGGGCGTATGCGTGTCAGTAGAAGAAGAGCTATGGGGATTCGTATGACGCGAGATCTGCAAAGAAACATAGATTTGATGAAAGAACTTGAAAAGGAAACAACTGCTAATAATTTAGAAAGTGATGAGATTGAAGTTGATAAAGAACAAGGTCGTTCAAGGGAATCTCATTGTGTAGTCCAATCTTCTAAAAGTGTAAGCAACTTTGATGGTGACACTGTTGACAACGACACAGAGAAATCGTTGTTAGAAACTGAGATCTTTAATAATGAAGTTGCACCAGGGAACCAAACTTGCATAAATGTCTCTTTCGATGATTACGGCGAGACCAGACCTTTGAATGCAGATGATGAATTTTTTTCTCGTCTGGTGGCTGGAAACGAAGTGAGCATCTGTTCTGCTGGCAATTCTTCCTCAGATTGTGAATGGGAAGAGGGCATCATTTGCAAACAAACCGGTGATTTAGGCAATGAGAACAAATTGGAATCAAAAACTTCTCACACACAATTTGTTAACAGTGAGTCTGATGTTGAGTGGGAGGAAGTTACTTGTCTAATTGATGGTAATAAGTCAGAAATGAAGTCTCTTCGTGTTGAAGATACCCGACACAATGACAATAAATTAGAATGTCAGGAAGGAGCAACCAACATCCGTGAATATGTTTCAGAATTTTCAACAGATGGCAAGAAGGCTGTCTCGAAAGGCTCTGTTGAAGAAGAAGCTGCTTTGCAGGAAGCTATCAGGAGAAGTCTTGAGGATTTAACTGGTCGAAAGACCAGCAATATATCCTCTGAGTTGGAGAAGTCTGACTATATATGTAAGACGTCATTTCAGTGGGAAAGTTGCCGTCCTGATCCGAGTTCAAAACTGGGAAGTGTTCTGCAAGACAATGGGCTATCTCCATCATTTGTTTCTGAAAGTGATGGATTTAACTTTGTGGCTAGAAAGGGTAATTGTGCTCCTGCTTTTGCTGAAACGAACTCAAGATCAGCTACCGCTGTTACTGCTGTCAAAGGATCAGAAGCAGCTGCTGCCAGTACTTCGAAGGAGAGTGCTCAGATTGGTAATAAGGTGAAGAACAGTACACATGTACCAACTCACCTATCGGGTGCTAATTCACTCCATGCCAACTCTGTGAATGACATAACAAAAGATGAAGAAGCTGATTTCTTGCGTAATTCTGGTGAGGTATCTGATAGTGGCACAGGAAGGGTGACATCAATCGTGCAAGAACAAGAATCAGATTCTTATGTAAAAAGCAATATGGCCAAGGAAGATATCTTCCTTGCTGGTTTACAAGAACAAGGCAATGATGTTGAGTTTTCTGCTGAGGATGACATTGTTGAACTTGTAGGTGCCAGTTTGGAGGATGAATTGTTAGCTCTTGGTCAAGAATATAATAACCTTGAGGGTGAGCAAAGAAAGCTTGAACGCAATGCAGATTCTGTTAATGCTGAAATGTTTGTGGAGTGCCAGGTATATGCTTATATTCTATACCAAAGAATCCTCATGGCTATCAGTTTTCTTTTTCTTTTCTTGTTTTAAAGAAAATCCTGGGGCCCATCCTTGGATAAAAATGTGCTGTTGTTAAGTGCTTGTCCAATTAGACTTCATAAACTCTTGAAGTGCAATTATGGCACAAATGCAAGTAATATGATGAAACAGTGTGTACGTACGGGAATAAGGAAGAGTAATTGGTTGACATTGCCTTTCTTAATTACTGACGAGTGAAGACTATCGATTAGGCCATTGCAAAGTACAGGGGAGAAAGCAAGTGAGACAGTCACAATAGATGGGGTATTTGTGAGAGGTTTATGTATTGAATATACGCAATCTCTTCTATAGTGTAAAGTTTTTGCCTTGGTTTGGGGTTATTGCTAGGTTTGTTCTTTGGGCTGGGTTCTTGAGTGTGCTAGCCCCTCCCTTTTCTTCAGCGCTGTCAGATACAGATCTGTGAATAGAATGGTATTTGTGCTTGGGTTTAACATGGATATGATTTACTACTTCAATATGTAAGGCTCTTCATATGAGTGGGGCCTATCTAGAGGAGATAACTGAATCTTTATGCGAAGCAGTACACAGGAGTGATAGTTTAGGTTTCACCAAAAGTGCATCATTTGCTGAATGTTATGTGGGTTGGAGATTGTAATAGAGAAAACCATTGAAATTGGCAAGCCAGTGCAAATAACGATGTTGCATTGTATAATTTTTCTATCATCGTTTATTGAAATGTTTCATCCGATGCCATTTCATCGATCGAATTGAATAATTGTTGTGGTTATGTTACTTACCTGCATTTTCAGCTTTTACGATTGTCTGGTTGGATGTTTATGTTTATGGTGTTTCACCCTGGAGTGGAATGATAAATCCAATTCACAATTATTAGAACTTAGGGAGTAATAAAGGTACAGTGAGGAATATCATTTGGTAATCATATTTTAGCTAAGATCCATATATATGCTCACTTATTAATTGAATCCTTGTTGCCTTACCCTTTACATACTACTCGTGATGCGTTGTATTCTGTATATATGAGGAAGGAAATATGTTAGTTGACCTGTAAGTGTGTCTGTTTATCTGAGATCAGGAGCTTCTCCAAATGTTTGGCTTACCATATATAATTGCACCCATGGAAGCTGAAGCTCAGTGTGCTTATATGGAGCTTGCTAACCTTGTGGATGGAGTTGTCACTGATGATTCTGATGTATTTCTTTTTGGAGCTCGAAGTGTTTACAAGAATATATTCGATGATCGCAAGTATGTTGAAACCTATTTTATGAAGGTAGGCGTTTGATTTATGTTTTTGGTTCAAAGTTCCAAATATTGTTCAGCTTGTGCTGGGCTTCATATGGCTATATGAGCGTCATAGAATCTTCCGATCTCATTCTTCTATCAGAGACCTCATACATTTTTCTTACCAAGGTTTTATGCTGATGCATCCATCTTGGTCAGGACATTGAAAGTGAGTTGGGTTTGAACAGAGAGAAATTAATCCGCATGGCTTTGCTACTTGGCAGTGACTATACTGAAGGTGTAAGGTGTGTAAAAGATTTGGATAACTGATGATAATTATTTGCGATCTATATTATGAGATTATTGCTCTTGCTTGGAAATTCTATTTATGAAGCTTTTTTACCTCGTCTGTTTCTGTTTTGCTGGTGACATAGTGGAATTGGCATTGTTAATGCTATTGAAGTTGTAAATGCATTTCCTGGGGAAGATGGTCTTTGCAAATTCCGCGAGTGGGTAGAATCACCTGATCCCACAATTCTTGGGAAAATAGGTGTTCAAGCAGGATCAAATTCAAAAAGAAGAGGGTCAAAAGCTTCCAAGAGTGGAAAGAGTGACTGCAAAACTGACAAGGAAGGAACCTCCATATCTGACTGTAATGCTTTGCAGGACAACGAGGACGACCATGCTATAGATGACAACATAAATCTAAAGCAAGCCTTCATGGATACCCATGTAATGGATTCGCTCGTAAATTTGATGTTTCTCTGTTTCCGTAGGAGGGCTATGCTGACTGGTCTTCGCTATATTTTGGCTTGCAGAGAAATGTGAGCAAGAACTGGCATATCCCGGCTTCTTTTCCCAGCGATGCAGTGATCTCTGCATATGCAGCTCCTCAGGTTGATAAGTCAACTGAGCCTTTTGCTTGGGGAAAGCCTGATATTTTTTTACTTCGCAAGTGAGTGCTGTTTGACTCTCAGTTAGTTCTTTCAGAATTCCATGATGCCATATCTTGCAATTTCCTGAGATCAGCTTGTTTGGCCATTGAAGATGGAGGCACTGCTTACATGCTTATCTTAGTGTGTCAACTATGAATCACTTCTAGCATGCCCCTGGCACTCCTCTAACACCCCCCCCCCAAAAAAAAGAAAAGGAAAAAACTGAAAACCCAAAAAGAAAGAAGAGGAGAGAGAGGGGGAGGGACTGAGGGAGAGGAAGAGGAAGAGGGGAGAGAGATTCAAAATTGGGAAAAAGTAGTTTTTTAATGTCTTGTTCATGGCTGCAGAGTCTGCTGGGAAAAGTTTGGATGGGCTAGCCAAAAGGCTGACGAGTTGCTTCTGCCTGTTCTGAAGGAATACAACAAACATGAGGTATGTGCCTTTCCTGTAGATCTAATGATCTATTCTGGAGCTGTTTGTATATTTTTGATCAATCAAATTCTCTTTCCTGATACTGGAATCTATATATAAGCTGGCCTGATGTCCTATTTCCATGAAAGTCATGACATGATTTGCACATTCCTTTTTCTCTCTCTTTTTTTTAACGGTCTGTTTGTTTTGTATATTTTCTATTTCTTTTTTATTTCGGGGGGGGGGGGTTACAGTTTTCAGGGGTTTTTTTTGGGGGGGGGGGGTGTTGTGTTGGCTTTGAGGAAGGTTCTTCCACTCAGGAGGTATTATTGGAACCTGAAAACCTCTCCTGGTCCATTGAGGGTGTAAATATTTCTGCTCGCCCTGTTTCTGTGGTCTGTAGTTGGATGTGTGAGATAGACATATAGGACATGTTTCAAAAGGCTACAGATAATCATGTCTATAGAAAGCCCTTTTTGGGGGGAGGGGGGGCGGGGAGGGTGTTTGAAGAATCAAAACTTTTGGCGATGATAATTTGATTAATGGTTTTTGCTGTGTGATGATGTTAGGTTCAAAGGAAATGTCCATGCACCATGCTTCTATGTTTCTAGCTTTCTGTGATAGCTTGCTGGAGGTTGAGAATTCTCCCATAAGAGACTTGCTTAGCCTTTTTGTGGATGGGAATGATATGTTGGAAAGGGAATAGTGACAGTGAAAAGAGAAGCCCGGGGCGGAGTTGAGGTACTATTTTCATCCAAATCTCACATCTTTTGGTGGGATTTAAGTGACGATCGTGATGGATTGAGATCCTTCCAATTTCCTTCTTTACTATACGGGCTTAGCTATCTTAATAGAACATATAGAATCCGTCTCCTCTTCTCTCCTTTCTACGAAAATTCAGTATGCTTTCTCTGCTGTTTCGATGATCTCTGGTGAATCTAGATGGCCGTTTCCAATATTAAAGAATGGTTAAAAGTGTGCCTCATGTTTGTGAAGCTTTCTGTTTCTTGGTTAGCGGTCTTGTTCTGCAGAACTGCATCATCAAATTAAAGGATAAACAAAGTTTTGACTCCGGGTGATGTTAACAGGGTATTAAGTTATCCGGCACTGTCTTCTCTTGGACATTTCGCTTGCCAATTACTTAGCATATCTCTGTTTTTTTTCCTCCTTTTGGATTTTAATATAGTTTTGGTGGGCAAAATTTTTGCCTTGATTAATTGCTGTTCACGATTAAATAGAAGTTTTGAAATCCTGCTGCAGCCAGTTGTTCGTTGAAACTTTGCATATGGCATCTAGATGGTAGTGTCATGAGTATATAGGATTCATATGAATGCACATGGTAAATTGTAACTTGGATTCTCTCATTCCTTAGTCCTATTTTAAAACGTTTTTGTGCATGTTTTATGGTTCCTGTTTCCTAGTTCCATTTAGTTCAAAGAGAAATTAGGAGTGCAGTCTGACCTTTTTTGTCTGTCTTCATTCTTTGTCCTGTTGTCTATTTAGACTCAATTGCGACTGGAAGCATTTTACACTTTCAATGAGAGATTTGCTAAAATCCGTAGCAAGAGAATCAAGCAAGCTGTAAAAGGAATAACAGGCCAAAGTTCTTCAGAGTTGGCAAGTACAGGTGATTTGAAAGATGTTCCTGAAAACCCAAAGAGGAGAGAAGTAAGTAGTACAGGTAACAGAAGTAAAAACAAAGAGCTTACGGAAAGCAGTGGTTGTATTGATGGAGAGACGATCAATTCAGTCAAAAAGTTAAAGTCCCAACAGAAGAGGAGGTATCCAAAAGAGGTATTGACTTCTGACGGAGGAAGTACCGTCTTGGTGTCCAAGGCAGAAGAAAGGAGGTTAAATAGTGCTGGAAGCAGCAGAGGAAGAGGAAGACGGAAAGCAAAAGCTGCCCAAAGAGGTAGGAGAAAGGATGATCCTGATTCCGAGGTTGATGAGACCAGCATCCATATTTCCAGCAGCAGTGCCACCGGCTCTGAGCACAAAGATGAGCTGCAAGCCAAAAAAGTACACCTTGGTGATATCGTGCGTAGGGTATACTCTGCCTCCCTTTCTCTTAACTCTTTCTTGGTTCCTTCATGTGCGAATGGTCATGTGGATCATGACCATGGCATATATGTTCAATTATGAGGCATATTGGAGATTTGGTTGGCAACTTGGCATAGAACTTGAAAATCTACTCTTTGTGGCCTGTGTGACCTATAGGAATTTGTTGCATTATTTTTGGGGACCATGAATGACGTGTTGGAGTCCTGTGATTGTTCTTCCTCCTTGGTCCTTGCCGTCTCCTTCCCCCCCCCCCCCCCCCCCCAAAAAAAAAGAGGGAAAAAAGAAACCCAAAATAAGGGATGAATAAAGGAAGGATAGAAGTGAAAATGAATAAGAATCTTGGTCTGCTTATATCATATTATGTGAATCAGAGATCATCTTTGTTTTACCATGTATTTTTTTGGTTCATGGAATATTTCTTACATTTATGTTCTATGGAATATGAGTTAACTTACATCGTAGAGCTTGGTTTTGATGTGATTGGGAGTTGCGACCCGACCACATGAAGGTTAGATTGATAAGCCACTAAACCTTAACATCTGAGAGTCTCGTCCTTGAGGGTTTGGCAGAAATAATTCTGCTCAGGTCTCTGACTCCTGGGACTTTGTGGTCTGCAAACACCAGCTCCATAATGTTTTTCCATCTGTTATTTTGCGCATCGTTGGTATTCGGAGAACAGTGTAGGGCATATTCACATTCGTGAATCTGTTTCCCATTTCTTTGCTTTGAGATTTAGTGGCATGGTGGTAATGTCAACAGTCAATATATTTGTTTTAATTATGTTTCAGACACCATAAATTTTGGAAGAATACAAATTAACTCTAAAACAAAGTAATAATATAATCCTATTTTTAATTGAAATTTGGATTATTTCACTCTTTCACTTGAAGCTGCCCATTGTTCGTTTGTTTCATTTTACTGTAAACCTTTTGTTCTTTTCTGCAATTTGCAGTCAAAGAGGGCACGGAAAGATGTCAACTATGCAGATGCAGATGAAGAAAACGACGAACCAACTCTTTTTCCCAGCAGGACTAGCCACTCACGTAGCATTGGTGTAGCAGCTGAACAGCTGCTCTCTCAGTGTCCAAATGTTGCTCAAGAGAATGTTGCTAATTCCAGTTGGGTGACAGAGTTGACACCTGAAGGCCCTTCTCCTGGAGATATCTTGGCTGGAGACTACCTTGTGGAGAGTGGTGGATTCTGTGCTGATGAAGATCAACCAGAAGTGGAGAATGATCGGGTAGGTTCAATTCAGAACGAAGAATCTTCCTTCAAGGCTGATAAGGAGTATCTTCACATGGGCGGTGGATTCTGTGTTGAAGATGAGGAGGATCAGGAAGGAAATGAACCAGCTGGGAATGCTAGTGGTCAATCTGATTCACCCATGTCCCCAGAGAGCACTCCGGACAATCAAGCGTTACCCAAGGCTCAGGAGATGAACCTCAGTGACCAAAACAACACATGTATGTCTAATGATGCAGAGAATACTGAAACTGGTGCTACTCCTAGTTCTGTGAATGCTTTTAGTGCAATTCCATTTTTGAAAAGGAAGAGGAGGAAAAACTGATTCGAGAAATTCTGCGACTTTTTGTATTTTGGATGCTGAAGGAGCTTCTGAAGAATTGGGCATGTTTCAATCATTTATAGAGTGGACAATGATAAAACAACAAGAAGAGAGGCCAAGTGAATTGTTTGTGCATTGAATCTGCTGTGGCTCATCATGCATAAATACAAGAAGAGAAGACTTGAAAACCCTTGCTCCTAACCCTTTACTTACACGGCAAGCATGAAAGGATAAAAAGAATATTTGCAAAATATTTTACAAAATATATCTTCCTTACCATATTTTTACATAATATTTCTTTACTTATCACTCCCCCTCAAGTTGGGGCATGAGCATTGACAACGCCCATCCTGGACTGTAAAAATAAAAATTGATGCTTGCCCAAGCCTTTTGTAAAAATGTCTGCGTGCTGATACTTTGATGGAAGATATGTGATCAATTCTCTACATAGAAGCCGTTCTTGAACAAAATGACAATCTCTATATGTTTGGTCCTTTTATGGAAGACAAGATTTTTAGCAATATGCATAGCTGCCTGATTATCACAGAAAAAGCCTCATTGGGAGCTGGACAAATACTCGTAGTGATGCAAGAAAAGACCAAAGCTAGACCAGTTCACTAGTTTAGTAGCCATCGCTCGATATTCAGCTTTTGCTGAAGACCTAGAAACTGTAGTTTGTTTCTTGGTCTTCTAAGAAACTGGTGACCCAACAATAGTAACAAAATACCCACTCAATGATTGTCTGGTGATCGGAGAAGCTCCCAAGTCGAAGTCACAGTAAGCTTTAATATATTGATCTGAATCACTTCGCATAAGTAGTTCTTGCTCGGTGTTTCCCTTCAAATATAGTAAAATGTGCCTAGCTGCAGCCATGTGTTTAAGATTCTGTATGAACTGAGTTAAGATATGCATAGAATAACTCAACTCATGCCGAGTAATGGTTTAGTAGATAAGGCAACCTATAAATCTCATATATTGAGTGGGATCATCTAAAAACTTTCCCGCAGCAAGACCCAATGTGATTGGTTTCCATGGGAAAATCTGCAGGCTTGACACCCAACAAACCACACTCTTCAACAATTTTCAATGCATACTTACAATGGAACAAAAACAAGCCTTGAGAACTACGGGCCACCTCAATTCCCATAAAGTATATGAGCGGCCCAAGTCTTTAATACGAAAACAACTATTCAAGTATGCTTTGAATGCTGAACGTGTTTCACTATCATTTCCATTAAGAGCTACATTATCAACATAAACCAACAATGTTATAAAATTTCCATCCGTTTTATAAGTGAACAGAGAATGATATGCATATGATCGATCTAGCAAAACAATACTCAAGAAGCTTAGACGAAAGCATAGTAATGGAAGTTTGCTTCAAACAATATAACGATTTTTGAAGCTTACAGACCTTGTTGGAGTTTGAGGTTCTAAATCAAAAGGCAGGGAGATGTATAGTTCCTCCTCCAGATTACCATGCAGAAAAGGGTTGTTGACATCCATTTGATATAGTTCCCACTTTTTGACTGTTGCAACAGCAAGAAAAGTCCCAACACTTGTCATCTTTGCAACAGGTACAAATGTTTCATTAAATTCAAAACCTTTCACTTCCTTATCTCCTCGAATCACTAAACAAGCCTTGTAGTGCTACATGCTTCCATCAACATTATATTTTACCTTGTAGACCCATTTGCAATTAATAACCTTACGTCCTGGAGGCAAGTCCACTCTAGTCCAAGTGTCGTTCAACTCTAAAGCTCCAATTTCTTTTGCATGGCTTCTCTCCAATTTGCATCCTCAACTACTTCAGGATAAAATTTGGGTTTTACAATCTTCGTTATAGCAGATAAATAACATTTATGTGCATTTAAAAATTTATCGCACGTAATGTAATGATAATTCATATTTTATATGTAATTTTACCTACTTTCAAGTCTTTGAAATATATATCTATGAGAGAATAATGCATAGTTTATATGATTTTCAGGTGAAAATAAAAAGAACTGAAGTTGGGCACGAAGCTAATCAATTTCACTTGACTTAACCTATAATAGCCTGGCCCTAAATCATATTTATTTATTTAATTAAGCCATGCTGTTAATTTTTCATATTTATTTATCTTATTAATCATCCCGATTGGGAGAATTCATTTTAGGTCCCACTTTGCAATTCGAGTTTCATTTACTGCAATAATTTCAGGTGAATCGATATTAGGCCCCGGTAAATATGATTAGGAGATAAATTATTTTTTCATAATGTCACAAAAATTTAATTTTTAACCATGCTAAAATTTGCACCCAAATTCATTAAGTTTGTCCCAATTCATTTGGGCCCAAATTATGGCCCCAAAATTTTGGTGCAATTAAATTAAGTTGATTACCATCATTATGCCTAGTTATCATTAGCAAAAAGCCATTTTTTGAGTGGATAAAATCAGCCAAACTTATCAACAACAGTCAAGCTAGTAATGACCAAAAGTTTATGCACTTGATTTAGCAAATTGTCATTATGTATATCTAACTGAAATTACCATAAAGCCCTTTTTTATACATGAATATCATCCAAGCATTAGGATAGTATCAAAATCATTTTTCATCAAGATAAGTACTAGCTTTCCTCTTACTCTCCTCCACACATTTCTCCCCCCAATCCTCAACCACTTTCATCTCTCTCCTTCAAGCTTCTAAGTGAGGTAAAAACCTTAATCCAACTATGTTTAATTCTTGGTTTTATGTTGAATTTGATTATGGATCATATTATCTTGACATAAACTAGTGTTATTTTGATATTTTAATTGTTGGTTAAACTTGAAAGTATGCAAGGATTGAGGTTGCTCATGATTATGCAAGCTTAAGTTTGAAGTGATGAATTTGGATTGTTTTGTATTTGATTTTGTGATCTTTGGCCTTAGTAATGGATATCATGATGTTTATGTTGAGTTTGGATGAGTTTAAATGCAAGAATAAGTTGGTCATAAGTTAGGGTTTTGGTGATCAAGCATGAGTTGGTTTATTTTTAGCATCAAGTATATTATTTATGTATAATTGGATAAAGAAATGAATCTTGGTTGTGTTGTTTAACTTGGGAAATCACTTGAGATGATTTTGTATAAAGGGTTGGATTATTATTTCCCCAATTGATTATAAAAGGTCATTTTGCTCTTTTATGCAAATAAGTAAGCTTATGGATGTGTTTTGAGTGATTTTGAACAAGAGAAGAATTGAAAATTTGATGTAGATGATTATGAAGTAAATTTAAGTAATATGGCTTCGTAACATGATGATAAGGAACGAGGATTTGTTAAATGATATTAAGGAGTGATTTTAAATGGGGAATTATGTGAAAAGAAGGGGGAAAACAAGAAAAGTAGGGTTGTGAACAGACCTGAAACAGGGGTCACTTTGCGATTAAACTGGTACTATTTTGGCCCATCAAAAAATTATGTTTTTTGGTGGGTAGATAGATCCATGAGTTATCTTTCAAATGCCTTTCGAATCACTTCATTCCGAGTTGTGTGGAAAAAGTTATGGCCATTTTACTAAAATTGTGTAGGACAGACATGAGCTATGCACAGTTCTGTTTCAAGTCAATTTTAGGGGCCATGTTGTGGTAATTGGATTTTCCACTGTGAATGAAAGTGTTGCAGGACTTTCTAAGCTTTTCATATTAGGGTTTTATAGTTCAATTAGAGCTCGGGGGTGAAAGATATGAATTTTCTAAAGTAGATCTTCAAATGGTAATATGAGGGAAGAAAGAAATTATGGCATTTGGAAATATTATTAGGAGTCTCTACATAATTATGGATATTGCAAAGAAATTATAAAGTTTAGTGAGTTCAATAACTTTCATTTTATATAGAAGCTTACTTGGATTGAAAAACCGAGTTAAATGGGCATGGAAATGAAATTGGAGAAGTAAAGAGGTTAATGATACAAGCTAAGTTTATATGAGCATTCCTAAGCCTCACAACACCCATCTTGACATTAAACCTTCTATTATTCATTTCAGAAACATCAAAAACCCATATTTCATTTATATCCATTAAAGTCTTATCATTATCACCTCAATTATTTCATTTTGTTTTATTTTTCTCCAACTTGTTTCACTTCGAGTTCAATGACCCTAACTTATCTGGTTTTTAAATCATTTTTGTGTAACTTATCTTATATTAAATTGTTTGAATCACGGATGCCCTTTTTATTAATGAATTTCCATAAAGTTACAAATTATGAGAGTGAAAGTTGTTTACTAACTGCATTTACATATAACTACATTTCTTAAGCAGAAACGGGGCCTAATCTATCATTTCTCGTTGCACATAAGTATTATCAAGTGACATTGCATTTTAAATACTTCAGATACGTTCATTGCCTGTATCTTTAGAAATCAACACGTATTTATCAAAATTATAATGTTTTGGTAAGTACATCAATGAATCAGTTTAATCAGTAATTTATCACATAATTAGTGACCCCATCAGTTATCAGTTACAGGACATTACCCTTTAGTTACCCGTGCAACTTCAGGCCAAGTCCCCTGACCGGCTTGGCATGTGTACACCTACCCATAAATTGTAACAGCATCAAGGGGGTTCACTATCAGATCATAATTAGCAATTGCAGTTTACATTCATTTCATTCACTATTTTAACTTAAAATGAATTGTAAAGCGGATGCCTAACCAATTTATGCAGA
The DNA here is from genome assembly GCA_017589665.1 of Selenicereus undatus. NCBI lineage: Eukaryota > Viridiplantae > Streptophyta > Magnoliopsida > Caryophyllales > Cactaceae > Selenicereus > Selenicereus undatus. Next base: position 28,139,074 of record JACYFF010031958.1, on the reverse strand, counting down.
GATCATTTAACAATACAGGAATGCATATACTGAGTTTCGGCTCATATTTAGAAATATTTTTCATGTTTTGTTTGAGGGAAATGCTCAGTGAATTGCCCTCATGCTAGCAAACGAGCTGAAGAGAATAAGTTGAGCAAGGGAATTTGGAGAGATCAATCAATGATATAGTACAAGCATATTTTGGAGCCATATTTTGAAATCTTCAGTGTATGGACGTGTAGATTATGAGGTGAACTACTTTACCATGGTGTATAAACCATATTTGGGATCAACAATTGATTGTATACGGTTTGATAATGTGTGAATATGTGTGGTTGAAGCTATGTCTAACTATATTATTTCTAGTATATATACTTTAAGCCTTGTCCTTTTGGACGGCAGTAACGCCCATATCGAGTTTATTGGTCCTAATTCAGGGATTTATAAAGAAGAATGTATACAGTGGAACATGTTTAATTTGGGTGCGTTACAGATTTAGTATCAGAGCTAGGTTGATTTTCTTTGATGGGATATGGAGAGTAGAGATTGGATGGTGAGAAAGTTGGTTAATGAGGGTTATTGTGATATCGCTGGAGATTTATGACATTAGAGACTTATGACAGCAGAAATGCCTGTTTATTTCTCCGATGTTCTTCACTTATGTTCCTCCTAGTTGGATGGATCCATATGCAGTGTATATGATGTCAGGTGCTTTTATGGCCATTCACATCTCTTTACTATATGCTAGTGTGGTAGCGCATGTGCAAACCCCATTTCTCAGTTTCATATATGGTCCATACACATAGTCTTTTGCAGACCTTATCTACAATTGGCCTTTGGGTCGAGTTTAGGACCCAATATCATGACTTTATCGTGACTCGAGCCTTGGGATGGGACAAACCTAGATTTCAGTTTCGCGATGCTTGGGCTAACATTATCGCCGAGCTGTTATTAAGGGAGGAGTTTGAGCCGAGAGGGAATAACATGGACATTCTACATATTATATATTTTCATTACACTTTATATCTTCCCCACCACCGTCACCTACATCGAGCAATCCTCAATCACCTGACAACCCAAAGCCATCGGAACCTAGAGAGTGGATCCCTGTATCTGATGGATCAAATGAGGTCCACATTGTTAAAGATCTCCCTGATACACCATAGTTTAGCTTTGATGGTGACCTTATGGAAGACTCAGAGAAGGACCCAGAAATGGGAAGACCATCAGCTTGATCATGATGATGAGAATGCAGAGATTAGTGCTTCAGACAACAGTTTTAACTCAGGCTGAGAGCCTGGAGATGAGTCTGACCTAGACTATGATCCATCTAGGGATTAGATTGATTTATATTATATTTTGACATCTCAGATAGATTACTTTTTGAGCCCACGTATATATAGTATCGCCAGTTGGACAGATGAATTTTGTGCAGGTAATGACATTGCATATAGTTAGACAGGTCTTTTCAATTGTGTTGACTAGTCCTGCATACTTCTGGGCATGTGGTGGACTTAGTCTATTGGGGCTAAGTAGTGTTTTAGTTAGGAGGTAGGTGTAAAGGTTGACCTTGGGTGGTCAGTTGGATGTGAAATTCTTTGTGAAACCATTTATAGGTAAACACGTGACCAATTATGGCAATGATATAATGAAGCTTTGTGTTATGTTTTAATAATACTTGGGCCATGCTAGCTCTATCTGTTGTGTATGTGTATCTTATATGTTGGTTATAGTCGGTTGACTGAATTACTCAGCCGAATGGATAGTCAGAATATTAGAATATGCATAAAATAATGCAGAAACCCACATAGAAGAAAATTCAGATCATGGTCAGGGGTTAGGTGACCAAATTTTGTGTAATGTGCCAATACCCTTAGTGGAATGCCCTCAATTCCCCCTGAGTTAGTTAGCAACGTGGGAACTCCAACTATTAATAGGCCTTGGTGTCTGAGCTTAAGAAACAAATGGCCCCAACACCTTTCGAAATTCCTCATAAAGTCAATAAATTAGCAGATATGGTGGGTGATGCAACCCTAAAGTATATGATGAAAAGTATGAGCCAGTGGAGCTAGAAGCATGGATTAGAGGGATAGAAAAGATTTTCACAACAGTGGAGGTTCCAAAGGACAAAAAGGTTAACATTGGAACATTCTACTTGACTGAGGAAGTAGACTTTTGGTGGAACACTATCAAGGGTAGGCTCTTAGGGCCTGACTTCACTTGGAGTAGATTTCTGGAAGAACTGAAGATGAGTGGTATATGACTGTGATGCAGTATGCTAGCAAATTTACATAACTATCTAGGTTTGTTTTCGAGTTTATGTCACCTGAATGACTGAAGATGAAGAGATTTGAAGAGGGATTAGCTTTCTATATTCGTAACCAGCTAGTTGGTCAACCAATCTTTACCTTTCAAGAGTTATATGAGTGAGCAGCTGAGGTGGAACGAGTAAAGACTGAGTTGAGGGTCTTGAACCTGATTAATCAGAAGAGGAAGTGCACCGACCAGGGAGCTCCGAGCGAGATTGTAAACTGGAAGAAGTCTGCTCTCGCTCCTCCCAAGAGTCATCCAGCAGGCTTACCAGAGTCCTGTGGGAAATGTGGAAGAACTAGCAACAGCACTCCTGAGTGTCGAGTGGGAACTAACAAACACATGTGGTGCGGTAGCCCGGAGCACCTCATTGTTGCCTATCCCAGAAGATTAAAGGCTATAGACAAGGGCTCCCACCTTTAAGGCGGGTAGCTATAGGAAGGGCTTATGTGCTGAACAAGAAGGAAGCTGCCACCTTTGGTACGGTAGTTATTGGAACTCTCTTTTTAATTTCAAAGCCATTTTATGTATTGGTTGATTCAGTTGCTACTCATTCATTTACATCCACTCGATATGCCATTCAACTGAACCTTGAAAAGAAGGAGGCAAAAACTAACTATAGAATCAAGTTACCCAGTGACTCCAGAGTTTAGTGTTCTATGTCTTATAAACTGTTCCAATTACTATTTGTGGGATGGTATTCCCTAGAGTTCTTATTCAATTTGACTTGACAGACTTTGATATCATTCTGAAAATGAGCTGGTTCTGTATTTATAGGGTCAAGATCGATTGTGACGCCTTTTAAGGTTATTTCAAGGGATGAACGAGGGAGAAAATATATTTTATGGGAAAAAGAGGAAAAAAAAACCTTGTCCTTTAAATAATTTTTCATAATGTCACAAAAATTAAAATTTTAACCACGCAAAAATTTGAGCCCAAATTCATTAAGTTTGACCCAATTCATTTGGAATCGAATTGCGGCCCGATTCATTATGGGCTACGCTCGAAAATTTTGGTGTAATTAAATTAAGTTGATTATCATTATTATGCCTAATTATCATTAGCAAAAATCAACTTTTTGTGTAAATAAAATCAGCCAAACATATCAACAAAAGTCAAGCTAGTAATGACCAAAAGTTTATGCACTTGATTTAGCAAGTTGTCATTATGTATATCTAGTTGAAATTACAATAAAGCCCTTTTTTATGTATGAATATCATCCAAGCATTAGAATAGCATCAAACCCATTTCCCACCAAGATAAGTATTAGCTTTCCTCTTACTCTCCTTCACACACTTCTTCCTCCCCACTCAACCACTTTCATCTCTCTCCTTCAAGCTTCTAAGCGAGGTAAAAACCTTAACCCAAATATGTTTAATTCTTGGTTTTATGTTGGATTTGATTATGGATCATGTTAACTTGATATAAATAAGTGTTATTTCGATGTTTTAATTGTTGGTTAAACTCGAAAGTATGTAAGGGTTGAGGTTGCTCATGATTGTGCAAGCTTAAGTTTGAAGTGATGGATTTGGATTGTTCTGCAGTTGATTTTGTGATCTTTGGCCTTAGTAATGGATATCATGATGGTTACATTGAGTTTGGATAAGTTTAAATGCAAGAATAAGTTGGTCATAAGTTAGGGTTTTGGTGATCAAGCATGGGTTGATTTATTTCTAGCATCAAGTATATTATTTATGTATAATTGGATAAAAAAATGAATCTTGGATGTGTTGTTTAAGTTGAAAAATCACTTGATATGATTTTTTATAAAGGGTTGGATTATCAAAATTTTCCTACTTGATTATAAAAGGTCATTTTTCTCATTTATGCAAATAAGCAAGCTTATGGATGTGCTTTGAGTGATTTTGAACAAGAGAAGAATTGAAAATTTGATGTAGATAATTATGGAGTAAATTTGAGTAATACGACTTTGTAACGTGATGATAAGGAACAAGGCTTTGTTAAATGATTTCAGGGAGTGATTTTAGATGGGAAATTATTTGAAAAGAAGGGGGAAAACAAGAATAGTGGGGCTGTGAACAGACTTGAAATAGAGGTCACTTTGCGATTAAACTGGTACTATTTAGCCCATCAAAAAGTTATGATTTTTGGTGGATAGATATATCCATGAGTTATATTTCAAATGCCATTTGAATCACTTCATTCCGAGTAGTGTAGAAAACGTTATGGCCATTTTGCTTAAATTGTGCAGGACAGATATGAGCTATGCACAATTGAGTTTCAAGTCAATTTTAGGGGCCATTTGTGGTAATTGGGTTTTGTACTGTGAATGAAAGTATTGCAGGACTTCCTAAGCTTTTCATATTGGGGTTTTATAGCTCAATTGGAGTTCAGGCGTGAAAGATGTGGATTTTCTAATGTAGACCTTCAAATGGTATATGAGGGAAGAAAGAAATCATGGCATTTGGAAATATTATTAGGAGTCTCTACATAATTGTGGATATTGCGAAGAAATTACAAAGTTTAGTAAGTTCAACAACTTTTATTTTGTATAGAAGCTTACTTGGGTTGAAAAACCGAGTTAAATGGTCATTGAAATGAAATTGGAGAAGTAAAGAGGTTAATGACACAAGCTAATGTCATATGAGCATTCTTGAGCCTCACAACACCCCTCTTCGCATTAAACCTTCTATTGTTCATTTCAGAAACATTAAAAACCCATATTTCATTTATATCCATTAAAGTCTTTTCATTATCACCTCAATTATTTCATTTTGTTTTATTTTTCTCCAACTTGTTTCACTTCGGGTTCAATGACCCTAACTTATCTGGTTTTCAAATCATTTTAGTGTAACTTATCTTATATTGAATTGTTTGAATCATGGATGCCCTTTTTATTAATGAATTTCCATAAAGTTACAAATTATGGGAGTGAAAGTTGTTTACTAACTGTATTTACATATAACTGCATTTGTTAAGTAGAAACGGGGCCTAATCTATCGTTTCCCATTGTGCATAAGTATCATCAAGTGACATTGTATTTTAAAGACTTCAGGTTTGTTCATTGTCTGTATCTTTAGAAATCAACACGTATTTATCAAAATTATATTGTTTTGGTAGGTACATCAATGAATCAGTTTAATTAGTGATTTGTCATATAATTAGTGACCCCATCAGCTATCAATTATAGGGCATTGCCCTTCAGTTACCTGTGCGACTTCAGTCCAGGTCCCCCGATCAGCTTGGCAAGTGTACACCTATCTATCTATCATAATAACATCAAGGGGATTCATTATTAGGTAATAGCTAGCAATAGCAGTTTACATTCATCTCATTCACTGTTTTAACTTAAAATAAATTACAAAGCGGGCGTCCAACCAATTTATGCAGAGATCATTTAACAATACAGAAATGCATCTGCTGAGCTTCGGCTCACATTTCGAAATGTATTCCTTTTTTTGTTTTAAGGAAATGCTCAGTGAATCGCCCTCATGCTAGCAAACGAGATGAAGAGAATAAGTTGAGCAAGGGAATTTGGAGGAATCAATCAATGATATAGTACATGAATATTTTGGAGCCGTATTTTGAAATCTTCATTGTATGGAGGTGTAGATCATACAATCATATTTGGGATCATACAATCATATTTGGGATCATACAATCATAAGTATGAGGTGAATTACTTTAAATGGTGTGTAAATCATATTTGGGATTAACAATTGGTTGTATACGATTTGATAATGTGTGAATGTGTGTGGTTGAAGTTATACCTAACTATATTATTTCTAGTACACATACTTCAAGCATTGTCCTTTTGGACGGCGGTAATGTTCATATTGAGTTTATTAGTCTTAACTCAGGGATATGTTGAGGAGAATGCATACAATGGAACATGCTTAATTTGGGGGCGTTGCATAGCCCAACTCCAAGCAGCTCATGTTCAAGCCCAAGCCCAAGCCCAACAACAAAAAGAAAAAGGGGGGGGGGGAACAAACGCAACACAAAATGGGTCAGTTTTGTGTGCAACAACGCGGCCCAACCTTAGCCCAATAGGCACTCCAGCGCCCATCCCAGCCACTCCTCTCTCTTTTCTCCCTCCGTCTAGGCCTGGCCCAACTCCAACTCCTTCCCGTCCAGCTACACCGGCTCGCTAGCACCTCTCTTTTCTCACTCACTCTCCACCCGGTTGGGCTTGGTTCGCGACCCAAGTCAGCCATCCCCTTGTTCTTTTCTCTTCCCTTCCTTTCTCTAGCCCCTAGCCTATACTGGGCTTATTTTCCCAAGCGCCTGATCTCCTCAGCCCAATTAGCGCATCCCATCACTCCCAGCATCAGTTCATGATCCAGCAGCTGAATTTTCCTCTTGTTAGTGAGACCTAGTCAACCACAATTAATCAAAATTAATTACATGCTTAAGACTAGGCCTTTTTCATGCATTCTAACAGCCAAGAATTAATTGAAATTAATTTTCATTAATTTTTGGGTACCAAAAAGTGTTGGATTTTCACTATAGAAAGGGGGAAGCACTCATCCATTCTTCTCATTCATCCACTCACTCATCCAAGCACTCTTTTATCTTCCATCTTCTATTTTTTTCTTTTCTAGAGAGTTGAGATTATTTTGTAAGACAAAATCATTTGGGTTGAGGGGTTTAGAAGAAAATAGGCTTTGTCAGCTATTTTGCTCTTTTGCTATCTTCTCACCTCATTTGTGAGTCACATTTGAGAGTTTACACTTAATTTTATCATTTTGTGTAATTGAGTACTAAGGTTTGGGCATAGAAAGTGAAATATACTAACTTTAATGATATTTTTGCTAACGATGGCAAGCGAGAATACTCTTCTAGGATGAAGATGGATCCTTGATAATAATGTTGGTTTTACTAATTTCTTATGGGGTTATTCTTGTCTCTTTCATTGCATAATTTTGAGTTTATACTTGATATTAACCTATTTATGCATCTTAATGCTAATATTTAATCATATTGATTGCAATAGCTTAATTTGCTATCTCAAATGAATATTAGACCTTGTAGGCTAATATGATGATTATGCAATTGGTCTTAAAATCATAATTGTTAAAATTAAATAATTTATTCTAGAAATTAGATTAATTATGTCTAAAAACAATAACTCCTGCTAAATCACTAGATAAATAATCTCATTCGATAATTATAATTATCTTTTTAATTTATGGCATAATGCTTGTAGCTTAGGTTGAGCAAGAGACAAATTGAACCCCTATTTGAATTAGTAAATCAATATTTGCATCAATGGTGAGATCTAAACTCCTAGATATTTCTCCCATTTGATTTCTCTTCACTCTCTTGGTTCATTTACTATTCTTTTATTCCATTACTTCATATTGATAATTGAACTCCTCAATTGAACTATTCTTTGTAATCAGAAGGCTAAATTCAAAATCACTATTGTTCCTTATGGGATCGACACCCCTATACTCACTGGTCCATAATTAACCTTGTGCACTTGCAAGTAAAAAGAGTTTTAAAGCTAAACATAAAATTCACACTGAGTTTTTGGCGCCGTTCCCGGGGAACAAATAGTGATTTTTGAATTTTCTCTTCCTTTTATTTTATTTTTTCCCTCTTCCCCGCTAATCTAAAAATTTTATTTGTTTATTCTCCACCCCCATCCCTTTTATTTTTATTGGTTCATTTTTCCTTTATTCCCCAATCCCTCATAATCTAACCATTTTATTTTTGTTCGTCCTTTTTCCGTCTAATCTAACTATTTTTCCTATCCCTTCTAATCCAATCTAATCTAATTTAACTCTTTTGTTTCTGTTATTTTATTTATTGTACATAATCTAACAATCCCACTCCCTTTTATTTCATTTTTTTTATCTTTTTAATCTCTTTTAATTTTTTTTTTCTTATTTTACTGTATTTTTTTTCAGTTTTCCCCCTTCCCTTGGATCTTTCTTTTATTTGTTTATTTTTATTTATTTTTCCCTTCTTATAACTCTCTTCTCTTTTCTTCTTATTTTGTTTGGTAGTTATTATTGTGGTGATTTCGTTCTTTTCTCTTGGTTGCTTGTGAGTATATGCATGGTAGGTGTTCTTTATCTTTAGATCTCGAATCATATAATCCTGAAATTGATTGTTCTCTTCGTAAGATAAGAGCTAAGAAAAAAGAATCTAAGAAAAAGATGATTGAAGAGCAAACCCACCACCTAAGCAACTTAAGGAGCATTTCACTCTCGCCACTTATGACTCACCAACAAGAACACGTATGCCTACTGTTACAGGGCCATTTGAGATTAAACATTCTCTTATCCAAATGCTCTGGTCGTTTTATGGGCTAAAGTCTGCAAATCCTTTTTAGCACATTGATGCATTCTTAGAGATTTGTTCCACTGTGTTCTTGAATAATATCTCTGATGATGTTTTTTGCTTACGGCTTTTTCCTTTCTCTTTAAAAGATAAAGCTAAATCTTGGTTGGACATTAAAACAAATCGCTTGGGATCAAATGCAAAAGGAATTATTAAAAAAGTTTTTCTCTATTGGTAAATTGACTGCCGTAAGACGTGTTATACTCACTTTCTCATAAAATAAAAATGAGCAATTGCATAAAAGTTGGGAAATATTTAAAGAGTTGTTGCGAAGTTGTCCTCACCATGAGGTACCTATGTGGAAACTTATCCAGAGTTTTTACTCTGGCTTAGATGAGCATAATAGGCAAATGGTTGATACATCATGTGGTGGCAGTTTCTTGTAAAAACTCCTGAAGAAGTTTGGGAATTATTTGAACATTTGAGTGAAAATTCACATTTGCATGCTACTTCTTCACATTCTGATTTGCCTAGGCAATTAGGAAGTAAAGGGGGAATTTATGAGGTTTCTCATTCATTTGACCTTTCTAGTAAAGTTGATGCTTTAATTAAGAAATTAGATCAATTGTTGTGCAAGAACAAAGTATCTAATGCCCCTTCTATGCAAGATGTGTGTTCGATTTGTGCTAGTCCCATCCATGCTTTTGTTGACCGTCCTTGTATTGGTAAGTTTGACTATGTGACTGAATAAGTAAATGACGTCCAAGGATTTCCTCCATCTAATAATCCTTATTCTAATACTTATAATTATGGTTGGAGGAATCATCCTAATTTTTCATGGAGGTCTTAGAATATTGAGAATCCTCATGTCCAGTCTAGCAGACCTATCCCTCCTGGTTTCCAAAACTAGAGATATGCTCCTTCCTCTTCTCATCCAGCAACATCTGGGAGCTTTGATACAGGTAAGGTAATTTTTTCCCTTGGTACCCTGACCTCTGTTGTGCAAAATGTTGATTCTAAGGTTCAAGGAATTGAGTCTAAAATACATATTGATGATTCTCACTCACAATCTATAGCTAAATTAGAAACCCAACTTGGGCAACTAGCCATAGCTATAGGTAAATGAGAAGAAGGAAAACTTCCAAGTCATCCCATACAGAACCCTAAAAGCCAGTAATTTGAACAATTGAAAGTTGTAATGGATCTTAGGAGTGGTAAAGAAGTAGATAACAAGGTAAGTGAGAAAGAACATGATAAAGAGGAAAGACTTAATATCATGGAGAGTGACCTTGAGATTGAAAAATAGAATGACCCATCCCCTTATCCTATTGTGTCTGACTCTACTGTGACATATAAGCCAAGGGTTCCTTACCCTCAAACTTTGGATGCACCATTCCCTTCTAAGAAAGATAAACAAAGAGATGACATTCTAGAGACCTTTAAGCAAGTTAAGGTCAATCTTCCCCTTTTGGAAGTGATTAGACAGATCCCGACATATGCTAAGTTCCTTAAAGCCATGTGCACTTTTAAAAGGAAATCTAAAGATGACAAGTCTAAAAAGGTTCTTCTAAGTGAATAAGTGAGCTCGATTTTAAAAAGTGACATTTCACCTAAGTTCAAAGATCCCGATGTCCCTACTATTTCATGTTTTATTGACAATCACAAAATTGAAAGGACACTTTTGGATTTGGGTTCTAGTGTTAATTTGATACCATATTCTGTTTACTTAGAGTAGGGATTGGGTGAACTAAAAGCTTCCAATTGTACCTTTCAGCTTGCTAATAGGTCAGTTAGGATTCCTAGGGGGCGGATAGATGATGTCTTGGTTCAACTTGATAAATGACTCTTTCCTGTTGACTTTGTTGTGTTAGACATAAACCCTAGTCATGCTTCTAAGCAGATCCCTCTTATTTTAGGGATTTCCTTCCTAGCCACAGCTAATGCCTCCATTAACTATAGGTCAGGAGTGATGGATGTCTCAGTCATGAACATAAGGGTTAGGCTTAACATTTTCAAAGCTTTTGCTCAACATGTGTTTAAAGATGAATCTGAATGTTTATTTGTTGATGTGATTGATGAAACAATTGAAGAAACTTTGCCTGCTATTATGAGCAGTGATCCCTTGGGAACTTGTCTTTCCCATGAGAATTTGAGATTATTTGACTTAAGAAGTACAATAGATGAAATGGATTCTACTCTTGATTCCACCCCCTCATCTTGAGTCTTCCTCTTGGGTGTCCACTTATGAACCTCTTCTCCTTTTGGCTAGTTCTCCTATTCCACCTTCTGTTGTGTCCCCACCTAAACTTAAGTTGAAACATCTCTTTGATTCACTCAAATAAGTGTTTCTAGGCCCCAAAGAGACCCTACTTGTTATTATATATTCTCTTCTATCTTGTGATCAAGAGGAAGAGTTGATTTGTGTCTTATCTGATCATAAGGGTGTTATTGGGTGGTCAATTGCTGATTTGAAAGGGATTAGTCCTACAATTTGTATCCACAGAATTCATTTAGAGGATGATGCTAAACCTGTTTGGAAAATGCAACGCAGACTGAATCCCCACATGAAAGAAGTTGTCCAGAAAGAGGTAGTAAATCTTTTAGATGCAATCATTATCTACTCTATCTCTGATAGTCAATGGGTCAGTCCAATTCAAGTAGTCCTTAAGAAATCTGGCATAACTGTGGTAAAGAATAATGAAGGTAAACTAATTCCCACTAGACAGACCATAGGGTGGAGGGTGTGCATTGATTACAGAAAGCTGAATTATGTCACCAGAAAGGACCATTTTTCCCTCCAATACATTGATTAAATTTTGGAAAAATTAGCTAGACAAAGTTTTTATTGCTTTTTAGATGAGTATTCTGGTTACAACCAAATACTTGTCTATCATAAGTACCAAGAGAAAACTACATTTACATGCTCATAAGGTCCCGTTCCTTATCAAAGGCTGCCTTTTGGGTTGTGTAATGCAGCTTCCACATTCTAAAGATGCATGATGGCCATATTTTCTAATTATATTGATAATTTCATGGAAGTGTTTATGGATAATTTCTCTCTTTTTGGTTTTTCCTTTGATGTGTGTCTTGCTAATTCATCCACTGTATTGAAAAGATGTGAAGAAGTGAATCTGGCCTTAAGTTGGGAAATGAGTCATATCATGGTTCAAGAAGGGATTGTGTTGGGTTATAAAGTGTCCAAAAAAGGGATTGAGGTTGATAAAGCCAATGTTGATTTGATCTCTAATTTGCCTGTGCCTTCTTTTGTAAAGCAAGTCAGGTATTTCCTTGGCCATGCTGGTTTCTATAGGAGATTTATTAAAGATTTTAGTAAAGTAGCTCGCCTACTTACTAATCTCCTTACTAAAGATTCTCCTTGTGTGATTGGCGAGTCTTGTGTGAAAGCTTTTGAAAAGCTTCGGTCTTTATTGGTGTCAACCCCTATTGTGCAACCCCCAAATTTTTCTTTGCCATTTGAGATTATGTGCGATGCATCTGATTTTGCTATTGGGGCTGTTTTGGGTCAAAGGATGAATAGAATACCTCATGTCATTTACTATTCTAGTGGAGCTCTAACTGATGCTCAAAAAAATTATTCGACTACTGAAAAAGAGTTACTAGCTGTTGTATTTGCACTTGATAAATTCCATCCATACCTTTTGTGTTAAAAAATGATTGTGTTTACTAATCATGCGGCATTAAAACACTTGTTGGCTAAGAATGACACTAAACCAAGACTCATTAGATGGATTTTGTTGCTCCAAGAGTTTGATGTTGAAATAAAGATAGGAAAGGTTTTGAAAATTCAGTTGGAGACCACTTGTCTAGAATCTTTACTGAGTATACTGATGGCTTAGTTGGATTTTCTAACCACTTTCCTAATGAGCAACTGTTTGTTGTGTCACATGCCCTTCTCCCATTGGTTTGCTCATATTGTGAACTACCTTGCCACTGAGAAGATTCCTCCTTACTGGTCCAAACAAGAGAAAGATAGGTTCTTCTCATAGGTAAGACATTACTATTGGGAAGATCCTTATCTTTTCAAACATTGCCCTAACCAAGTGGTACCTAGATGTGTCCCCGAGAGTGAAGTTCATAGTATTCTCACATTTTGTCACTCTTATGCTTGTGGTGGTCACTTTGGAGGTCGTAGGATAGCTACTAAAGTCTTACAAAGTGCGTTTTTTTGGCCCACTCTGTTTAGAGATATTCTCCTATTCTGTCTTGCTTGTGAACGCTGCCAACGTACAGGTGCCTCGTCCCATCGTGATATGATGCCCCTTTCCCCTATTATGATTGTTAAGATATTTGATGTGTGGGGCGTTGGTTTCATGGGTCCCTTTTCCCCATCTTTTGGCTTTGTATTCATATTGGTTGCTGTGCATTATATGTCAAAGTGGGTGGAAGCTCAGGATGCTAGAATGACCACAAGGTCATGGTCAAGTTTGTGAAAGAGTGCATTTTCTATCGGCATGGTACCCCTAGATCTCTTATTAGTGATGGAGGTTGTCATCTATCTTTTGAGGCTTTGCTTAGAAAGTATTCTGTGACTCACAAAGTAGCTAACCCCTATCATCCTTAGACTAGTGGTTAAGTTGAAGTGTCTAATCGTGAAATCAAGCCTATACTTGAGAAAACAGCTCGATCCGATAGAAAAGACCGGTCTTTGAGATTGTATGATGCTCTTTGGGCCGATCATATTGCTTATAAGACTCCCATTGGAATGTCTCCTTATCGGCTTTTTTTTGGTAAGGCTTATCACTTGTTGGTTGAATTAGAACACCGTGCTTTTGGGCTATTAAAAATTTTAATTTTGATAGGAAACAAGTGGGTTCTAATCGTAGGCTTCAATTGAATGAATTGGATGAATTGTGTAATGAAGCCTGTGAGAATGCTAAGATTTATAAAGCCAAAACCAAAGCTTTTCATGATAAAACGATTTCTCGTAAATCTTTTGAACCTAATCAAAAGGGTTGGCTTTTTAACTCTAAGCTTAAGCTGTTTCCAGGCAAGTTGAGATATAAATGGGATGGTCCTTTTGTTGTCCAACAAGTGTTTTCCTCTGAAGCAGTCCAAATTTTGGATCCCCAAGATGGTCAAGTTCTCATGGTCAATGGCCAACGGTTAAAGCCTATTGTGAGTCATGACCTTGGGTCTGGTTTGACTGAATCCATCAATCTAATAGACCATGCCTACTATGATTAGTGGGTGGGACCTTGTCTGACTGAAGACATAAAACTTAGCACTTTTTGGGAGGAAACCCAATCTTTTTAGGTAAGTTTGAGTTTTGTATATTTGTCTTTTTTTTTATCAAGGTGTGATTGTTTTTGGGTGTGATTCTTCACTTGGTTTTTGGCTTTTGTGGTTGGTGATAGTTTTGAAGGTGTCTTTGGAGTTGACTTGTTGGACTTATATAGAAATGACTTCGTCGTACTGCCAAGTTGTATTGTTCTTTTCTCTATTTTCCTTTTTCTTATTGTTTTCTACATTAAGGACAATGTAAAGTTTAGGTGTGGGGGAGGCAAAATGAAAATTTTGAGAAAAATTTAAACTTGAAAATATGTGGATGAATTTGATTTTGGGAAGAGCTTGAGTATTCTGATTGTGCATGTTCTGCTCTTATAATGTGGATTTGATTCATGTGACACGTGCTCATTAGAGATTATTTCTAGCTTTGACTAGTCAAAGGCCAAAATTTTTGTTGTGCTAATGCCACCATGTAACTGATTTTGAGTTTGAAATGTAACCCCATTTTTAATGTCATTATGAGTATTCGATAAACATTGAGTGCCCCATTGACTTTTTAATCAATAAAAATAAAATAAATTGAATTAATTGAGTTCAAATTTTGGTACCAATGTTCAGGTTCTATCTTTATCTATATCTTTAATTGCCTGAACTGTACTAAGTGCTTCTCTGAGTGTCATATGTATTCATATCTTTATCCATTTAAGAAAACACATGGAATCAAGTAACTTTTGAAAAAAAGCTCAAAGTCTCCAAAAAAAAAGAAGAAAAGAAAAATCAAAGAAAAGAGAATAATAAATTGATTTGGCATTGGGGACTTGATTTTAAAGATGCTCTTGTGATTTTTGTTATGTGAGCTAAAATTTTGTGCTCACGGTTCACTACATGGTTTCGTTATGTGCTTAATTTGCTTGAATATTGGCCTATTGACTTCGTTGAGGTTGGAAATGCTTGATAATGAGTTGTGGGTTGGTAATGAATTGACATAGGTGATGTGGAGTGGGCATTCATAGTTGAATTACTTGACTTTCTTTCCTAAATCCTATTTTACTTAATGGATTGAATGAATATGTGCATTATTGTTATTCTTTGCTCAAGGATTAGCAAAGTTTTGATGTGGGGGAGTTGATAATTCATATTTTATCTGTAATTTTACCCTTCATTTTACCTACTTTTAAGTCTTTGAAATATATATTTATGAGAGAATAATGCATATTTTATATGATTTTCAGGTGAAAATAAAAAGAAGTAAATTTGGGTACGAAGCTAATTAATTTCACTTGACTTAACCTAACTCCAAGCAGCTCATGTTCAAGCCAAGGCCAACAACAAAAAGAAAAAAAAAGGGGAAAAAAGTGCAGCACAAAATGGGTCAGTTTTGTATGCAGCAATGCGGCCCAACCTCAGCCCAGCAGACACTCTAGCGCCCAACCTAGCCTCTCCTCTCTCTTTTCTCCCTCTGTCTGGGCCTGGCCCAACTCCAGCTTCTTCTCGCCCAGCTACACTGGCCCTCCAGCACCTCTCCTTTCTTACTCACTCTCTACTTGGTTGGGCCTAGTTCGCGACCCAAGTCAGGCAGCCCCTTATTCTTCTCTCTCCCCTTCCTTTGTCCAGCCCCTAGCCCGAATTGGGCTTATTTTCCCAAGTGCCTGATCTACTCGACCCAGGTAGTACGTCCCATCACTCCTAACATCAGTTCATGACCCAGCAGCTGAGTTTTCCTCTTGTGAGCTATACCTAGTCAACCACAATTAATCAAAATTAATTGCATGCTTAAGACTAGCCCTTTTTCATGCATTCTAACAACGAAGAATTAATTTAAATTAATTTTTATTAATTTTTGGGCACCAAAAGGGGTTGAATTTCCACTATAAAAAGGGGAAAACACTCATCCATTCCTCTCATTCATCCACTCACTCATCCAAGCATTCTTCTATCTACCATTTTCTATTATTTTTTTTAGAGAATTGAGAGTATTTTGTAAGATAAAATCATTTGGGTTGAGGGGTTTAGAAGAACATAAGATTTGTTAGCTATTTTTCTCTTCTCTTCTCACCTCATTTGTGATTCACATTTTAGAGTGTACACTTAGTTTTATCATTTTGTGTAATTGAGTATCAAGGTTTGGGCATAGGAAGTGAAATATACCAACTTCAATAGTATTTTTGCTAACTATGGCCAGTTAGAATACTCTTCTAGGATGAAGATGGATCCTTGATAATAGTATTGATTTTGCTAATTTTTTATGGGACTATTCTTGTCACTTTCATCGTATAATTTTGAGTTTATACTTGTGTAGGCACAAAAAAAATTAAATATGTGCGGCGTCACTAAATAATTTAAGTTAATTAATGTTGGCTAGTCCAATTAATTAATTTAATTATTTAGGTTCAAGTGACTACCAAGTCAACAACCCAATGAAGTCTCAAGTCAACGGTTCGGTAAGATTATCAAGTCAATGGCTCAGTGGACTACCAACTCATTAACTTAAATAGACTCCCAAGTCATTGGCCCAAGTTCAAGGCCTATTTATCGACCCAAGAAGGCCTATTAATCCGCAAACCCTAGAAGAGAGGGGAGGCTTCTCCCTATAAATATAGCTTCACCCCCCTCATTCGGGAATAGAAATTCTCTCCCATAGAAGACCCTCTAGAAAGTGACAACAAGCGCATCAAAACGTGCCGTTTACTCTGGAGATTGAAGCACACACTTGATCGAGATTCAAACTATTTCGGCCATCCGTCAAGTCACAAACAAGAGATAGAACCAGAGGAGTTTAATTTGTTCATTTGTAACGAAATATTCAGAGATTGTAACCATTTTTATTATAAATAAAAAAATTGAATTTGTTCCACATTTCTTGTCTTAATTCGATTTAGACTTGAAATTTGTGGTTATGAATTTCTGGCACGCTCGGTGGGATCTCTCTGCCTTTCATCTCCTTCTCTTGGAAATCTAGAATTTTCAACCAACTCTTTGCTAGGAAGATATGGCCACAAGAAATGTCGTCTCTCTACCTTTGAAGAAGAAATCTGGTTCTTTCCAACAAAGATCCTCCAACTCTGACACCACCTCAAGTAAGCAAAGTACTAGAGTGATGACAAGAAACATGGCGAGGGCTACAACAGCCTCCGTCACAAAAAGAGCAGTTGCAATTGCATCCTTGCATTTGACCGACAACGCTGATCATGACGGAGTTGGTAAAATTCCGTCTGTTGACCCTTTCAAGGGGAAATCCATCCAAGAATTGAAGATGAAGCATCAATTTCCATTTGAAATGGAAGATTATTATAGCAGATATTCCTCTGTGTCTTCACCAAGAAAAGCAGCTCTTCTGCAATATGAAGCTGAATCATCCCCTACCATCATCATGCCTGCTATGATGATAGGAGCTGTCAATTTTGAAGAAGAGTTCGCTAGCATAAAGGCCACGTTGGAAAGGCTCTCTAAGGAGAGTGCAGAAAAAGATGCATGCATCAAGTGCCAAGAGGAACATATTGCTAAGTTTATGAAGAAATTGGACGACGGGCCAAGCATCGTTCAACAAAGGCGCAAGCAGCGACGAGAACAAAAAAGGGTCCAATCGAAGCGAGGCTTCTGAGGATGATGGCAGGTCAAAGAAGGGCGACAAGCCATAAAATGACTCATCTCTAAGCGCAATGACTGCTGAACAAATCCAGGAGTTGACTGCCAATGCTGTTAAAAGTCAGTTAGGGGTCGGCTCGCAGAAGAGCCATATCTGCACCAAACCCTACATGAAGAGGATTGATGCTCTTCGTATGCCTTATGGTTACCAACGTCCCAAATTCAACCAATTTGATGAGAAAAGTAACCCAAAACAACATGTCACGCACTTCATTGAGATGTGCAACAACGCTAGCACTAGCGGTGACTTACTGGTGAAACAATTCGTCCAGACTTTGCAGGGCATCTCGTTCAAATGGTGTACCGATATGCTACCCGAGTCCATTGATAGCTGGGAGCAGATGGAGCAAGAGTTTCTCAATAGGTTCTATAACACCCAGCGCACTGTTAGTGTGACTGAGCTAACAACTACTAAACAATGGAAAGATGAACTTGTTCTTAACTACATCAACTGCTGGCGCTTACTTAGTCTCGAGTGTAAGGATCAGTCATCTGAAACTTCTGCATTGGAGATGTTCACTCAAGGCATGGAGTGGGACTTACTTTATATCCTACAAATGAGTAAGCCTAGGACCTTCCAAGAATTGGCTACTAAGGCGCTTGATATGGAGATGATGAGGAAAGGCAAGGGTGACTTTAAGAAAAATTCGAAGTCTTCCAAGAGCTCGACCAAAGAATCTATGTCGGTCACTACAAGCGAACCGATCCAGATTTCAAGGAAATCAAGAGTAGAGGAAAAGCAACGCCCATCAGCGAAAGATGCTGGGAAAGAGCTTCAAGAAAAGAAGTAGCCATTCCCTGACTCAGATTTGTTAGGCATGTTGGATAATTTGTTCGAAAAGGGTGTCATCGAGTTACCGCCGTCAAAATGCCTCGAAGAAGTAGGCAATATTAATGACCCGAAGTATTGTCGGTATTATAGGGTCATTAGTCTCCCTCTTGAAAAGTGCATAACACTCGAGGAGCGTATTATGTAGTTGGCTTAGGATGGAACCATCATCCTACACTTGGATGAGGCGGCTGAAACCAATCACACAACAATTTGGTGTGAACATTGTGACTTGGCTCCTTGATGAGAGAATAATTTGTTACCGCACAATTTGGAAGCTTTGAGTCAGTAATGCTTCCATCAATGGTTCTAGTGACACTTGTAGAGGTTGAATATGTGCTAGACATCCTTGTTGAAGACAATGAAGGATGGACGCTTGTCACTAAACGAAGGCCTAGGAACCAAAGGCATGTTCAAACACCCCCAATCCGTCAAAGAAAGAGTCACGCCAGAAACAAGAAACCTCGACGCCCTAAGGGGTAGAAGAAGCCCAATTTTGGTAAGAGGTATGAAGTTCAACCAGTCGGTCTGCTTGAACAAGAACCTCTTATCCCTATTACATTAGAACAATTCTGCCCAAGGGACTTCTTTAAGAAGGTTGAAGTTAACATGGCTTCGTGTTCTGTGCTTAAAGATGAGCAGGATGAGGAAGATGCACAAGAAGATGCCCCAAGGGCGTCCTCTTCGAATACAGATCACCGAGTCCTCACCGTATCACAAGCTTTGCCTGTACACATGAGTTAGAAAGAGATTTTTCAGCTGCTTGCAGAGATGCGCGAGCAGGTTATGGCTACCATGCACCACGCAAAGTCATATGCTGCCCTTGGCAAAACCCCACAATTGTCCGTTGTTTGTCACTAGCTATGTTTGGGGGCAAAAAATCAAATGCATCTTGGTAGACAGTGGCTTCGCGATTAACATCATGTCGAAGTCTACTATAAACGACTTAGGTATTATTGTTAAGGAACTCTCTAAGAGTCGGATGATGATACAAGGCTTCAACCTGGAGGTTTAACGTGTAATCGGCATGATTCGCCTCGAGTTGGCAACGGGTGATCTGTCCACAACATCTATCTTCCATGTGATAGATTCAAAAATTTCATACAAGTTGTTGCCGGGACGACCTTGGCTTCATGAGCATGGGGTGGTGGCATCAACTTTGCGCCAATGCCCCAAGTATTACCGCAACGGAGAGAAGAAGATAAATAGTGATGTTAAACCATTTACTAAGGCTGAATCTTATTTTTCCTATGTGAGATTCTTCGAGGAAGGGGCCCCTTTGAAGGAAACAATACCAGCCTTTATCTCCTCTACTGGTAAAAGGAATGATGAAGATCCTCATACGGCGACAAATAGTGGCACTAATGGTAATGTCAAATAATCGCGACAATGTGAGAAGGAAAGTAGCCAAGTAATGAAGAATCCTTCCTTCAAGAAAGTAGTTGTTGCAATGAATCCTGTGGCGGCAGTATTCAGGTACATTCCTAAATGTCGTCATAAGGATGGTGAAACGCCATTCAGTAAATGCACACCTCTTGAAAGCGTAACTAAGCCCATTAGCAAATTCAAGGAGACTGATTATCATATCCTTAGAGATAAAGGTGTGCTTCCAACTCATAAAGCCAGCCAAAGCAGGGTAGATAGAGCCCCTTTCTCTGGCTTCATTATTTCTTCAAAGGGTTCACTTCAGGAAGATAGTGACTTACTAAAGGTGCGCATTGATGATTGGTTTGATCTGAATGCATACAAGCTGAGGAAGAAATCTAGTTATGACTTCAATAAGCCAGCTTCTTTAGGGCATGTCACCAAAGCTAAGCCCTACGGCATCAATGAGACACAAAAGAAAACACAAGAGCAAGTTGGCATCGTGGCAGTTCCAAAGGTGGGCCTCGGTTATGTACCACCTCAACCTGTCCAGATTTCGGGGTAACATAAAGATAAGCAGTCCCTTGCTCAGTATATTATAGCAAAAGAGATTATTGAAAGTGATGAGGAGGATGTCAAGAACAAACCAAAATCTTTTGTGTTTAACAGATTGCAATCTTCCACTTCACGAGGACGCACTTCTGTGCTCGACAGAGTGGGAAATGTCAAAGTCTCAAAGCCTTCCACTTTCTAGAGGTTAAAAGTAGGCATGCAACCCAAACCTTTAGTCTTTGCCAGGATCAAGTCAAGTGAAGAATTAGCAAGCTTGTCATCGACACGGGAAAAGGGCTCAGTATTTGGTCATCTTCGCAAAATAAATGATGTCCAAATTGATATTCCTTCTCGTATAAAACGCTTGTCGACTCAAGATGTGAAGACGGAGGGTTCACTGAGAGTCAAGAGACGCACAGTAGTTTTCACTAGCCATAGGGTTAATTTGGGCCCAGTAGAGGAACTCAAGTAAGAGGAACAAGCTTCCTCCAATCACATCACAGTCTAAGAAGTTGATGACTTGGATGTTGAAATAGAACTCGTGGAAACTCTTGAGACTCTAGAAGACGGAGGGCAAGCCACAGTGGACGAACTCAATGAGTTGAATCTTGGGACTAGCGAGGGGCCTCGCCCCATCTATGTGAGGTTATTGCTTACGCCCAAAGAGGAAAAGGAGTATTTTGATCTCCTGTTAGAGTACAAAGACGCGTTTGCTTGGAGTTACAAAGAAATGCCCGGGTTAGACCCAAAAGCCGCAGTCCACCACTTGTCTGTCAAAAAAGGCGTTTCACCTAAGAAACAGCCCCAACGACACTTCCGACCAAAGTTAGTACCAAAAATCAAAAAGGAGGTCAACAAACTCATAGAGGCGGGATTCATTCGCAAAGTCAAGTACCTAACATGGATTGCAAACATTGTCCTTGTAAGGGAAAAGAATGGCCAACTGCGTGTTTGTGTGGATTTTCGGGATCTCAATGATGCCTACCCCAAAGATGATTTTCCACTGCCTGTGATGGAACTCATGATTGATTCTGCAACAACACATGAAGCTCTACCCTTCATGGACTACACAACAGGATACAATCAAATTCAAATGGCACCAGAAGATTAGGAAGCCATAACTTTCCGCACACCCAAGGGCATCTTCTGCTACAAGGTGATGCCCTTCGGTTTGACAAACACTAGGTCACACACCAAAGGCCGATGCAAACCATCTTTGAGGATAAGCTACATAAGACGGTGGAGTGCTACGTCGACGATCTAGTGGTCAAGTCAAGAAAGAGACCGGACCACTTGCTTGATCTCCAACAAATCTTTGAGAGATTACAAAGATGTTAACTCAAAATGAATCCACTTAAGTGCGCATTTGGTGTTAATTCTAGAAAATGCTTAGGCTTTATCGCCCAATATTGAGGCATTGAAATTGATAAAGCTAAAGTCAAAGTCATTCAAGACATTCCCTAGCCTAAGAACCTTAAGGAGCTTCGCGGTTTACAGGGGCCCTTAGCATACTTCAGGAGGTTCATATCAAACTTAGCTTGTCATTGTCACCCTTTTAGCCACCTCATGAAGGAAAGGGCACCTTTTGAATGGGATGAATGCTATAGGAATGCTTTTAAAAGTATCAAGAAATATTTGTCAAGCCCACTGACAATAGGAGCTCCAAGTCCCTGCAAGCCTTTGATACTTTACATTGTGGCCTAAGAAAGACCACTGGGGGCATTATGTGTGTAGGAAAATGAGGAGGGTAAAGAGAGAGTTCTTTACTACCTGAGTTGAACCTTAGTTGGCGCTGAATTAAATTACTCCCCAATCGAAAAGATATGTTTGGCTCTCATGTTCGTTGTGTAGAAGTTGAGGCATTGCATACAAGCTCACACAGTATGGGTCATCTCTAAGGCTGACCAATCAAGTATATCTTGTCCAGACCAGTTCTGAGTGGACAATCGGCAAAGTGGGCCATTATCTTAGAACAATACGACCTCGTCTACGTACCACAAAAGGCTGTTAAAGGGCGGGTACTGGCAGACTTCCTAGCAAATCACCCAATTCTTGACAAGTGGGAGCTAAACGATGATCTACCTGGTGAAGAAGTGTTTGTCATAAGCATTCTCCCGCCATGGGAAATGTACTTTGACGGTGCAACACGACAAGATGACACTAGAGCAGGGGCAGTGCTCATTTCCCCAGAGAAACACATCCTTCCATACTCATTTGCGTTGACTGAGTTGCGCTCCAATAACATGGTTGAGTATCGAGCACTTATCTTGGGCCTCCAAATGGCCATAGAGATAGGCATTAAAGACTTAAACATGTACGGCGATTCATAATTAGTCTTCAATCAACTTCTTGAGGAGTACGAGATTAAGAAAAAGGATTTGATCCCATATCAAACACAGGTGCTCCAAATCTTAGATAAGCTAGATATAGTCAAGTTGCAGCACATTCCGAGGAGTACCAACAAGATGGCTGACATGCTTGCAAATATTGCAGCCACTTTGGCACGGGGGCAGAGGAGGATATGACGATTCCAATTTGCGATAATTGGGTAGTCACACCATCAGAAGATGAATTTGTCCAAGGAGTTAAGGCCCTACTTGGTGAGGAAAAATGGAATAGAATGGAATCAGAACTTGAATCCTCGGGGGTTGGGTATGGAACTCGAATTCTAAACCCAGTTGTTTGGTGAAAATTGGAATGGAATCAGGTCCCACTCCTTGCTGTTTGGTGAGCAGTTTTGGAATGGAATTAACTCTATTTTTATTTTAAAAATATTATATGCAAGTATGAATATTTATAATAATAATAATATTTACTATAATAACAATAATAATCACTATGATAATAATAAATTACAATAAAAATAATAATAATAATAATAATAATTATTATTATTATTATTATAACAATAATAATAACAATAATAATAATGATTATATAATAATAATAATAATTATTATTATTATATTATAATAATAGTTATTATAATAATAATAATTATTATATTATTATAATAATATTATAATAATAATAATAATAATACTTATTATAATTATTATTATTATTATTATTATAATACCAATAATTATAATACTAATAACAATTATTATAATAATAATAATAATTATTATTATATT
>JACYFF010031958.1:28077290-28114981 GCA_017589665.1 Selenicereus undatus | reverse complement strand
ATAATAATAATAATAATTATAACAATAATAACAATACTACTACTACTACTACTACTACTACTACTACTACTACTACTACTACTAATAATAATAATAATAATAATAATAATAATAATAATAATAATAACAATAATAACAACAACAACAACAGCAACAACAACAACAACAACAACAACAACAACAACAACAACAACATCATCATCATCATCAACAACAACAACAACAAATAATAATAATAATAATAATAATAATAATAATAATAATAATAATAATAATAACAAGAACAACAACAATAATAACAATAATAAGAATAATAATAACAACAACAACAACAACAACAACAACAACAACAACAACAACAACAACAACAACAACAACAACAATAATAATAATAATAATAATAATAATAATAATAATAATAATAATAATAATAATAGTTGTAGTAGTAGTAGTAGTAGCAACAACAACAATAATGTTGAAGCCTGGGAATGAGAACGTGAAACCCCCTAGTAATAGGAGGGTTCAAGTTCCAGGGGTTTATGGGGGAACTTGATCCCCCCAGGTATCAAATTCCTTTTCCCAAATTTATCACCAAACATTAAGGAGTGGAACTTGAAACCTGAGGATTCAAGTCCCCAACCCGTTTTTGCTCACCAAACACCCCCTAATGTAGTTTATGTTTATGAGATAGAAAAAAAGATTGGCGTCACCTGCTGATTGATTATCTGAAGCACAGGAAGTTGTCAAATGACGTTAGGCATAAGACGGAAATCCAAAGTCGAGCACCACGTTTTCTTTACTACAATGATACCCTCTATCGACGCTCTTTCCTTGGTCTTTGGTTAAGGTGCTTAGGTGAAGAGGAAGCACAACAAGTAACAGAGGAAGCTCACTCGGGGGTGTGTGGTGCGCATCAGTCCGAGCCTAAATTGTACGATCACATCAAAAGAATGGGCTATTACTGGCCCACCATGGTGCATGACTGCGTTCACTTTGCAAAAAGGTGTAACACGTGCCAGTTCTACGCCAACTTCATTCACCAACCTCCAGAACCACTCCACCCAACCGTAGCATCCTGGCCTTTTGAGGCGTGGGGACTTGATGTCATGGAGCCCCTCATTCCGAAGTCTTCAGCTGGTCATTTATACATTCTTACAGCCACCAATTATTTCTCTAAGTGGGCGGAGGCAATCGCATTAAAAGAAGTCAAGAAGGAGAATGTTGTCGATTTTATTTGAACGCACATCATCTAGCGATATGGTGTGCCTCGATACATAATCACCGACAATGGCAAACCATTGCTCAACAAGCTAATGACTAGCCTTTGTGAGAAACTTAAGTTTGCTCAGCATAAGTCTTCAATGTACCATGCGCCTGCAAATGGCCTAGCAGAAGCGTCTAACAAAACATTATTCAACTTATTAAAGAAGGTGGTGGCAAAATCCAAGCGGGATTGGCATGAAAGACTGGGAGAAGCACTTTGGGCTTATCAAACCACTTAGAAGACACCAACGCAGTCAACTCCCTATGCGCTCGTGTATGGTGTAGAGGCTATCTTGCCTTTGGAAATTCAAATCGCATCTCTTCGCGTCGCTATACTGGAAGGCTTAAGTGAGGATGAAAATCACAAGCTCCACTTAGCAAAGTTGGAGTCTCTTGATAAGAAAAGGCTTCAGGCACCACAAAAACTAGAGTGTTATCAAGCGCGTCTATCACGAGCATTCAACAAAAAGGTTCGACCTCACTCATTCCAGGTTGGGGATCAAGTGCTCGTAGTAAGAAGGTCGACCATCATGACGCATGCGATAGGGAGCAAGTTCACCCCTAAATGGGACGACTCCTATGTTGTTCGTGAAGTCTACTCGAATGGTGCCTACAAGATAGTTGACGTAGAAGGAGTACGAGTAGGACTGATAAACAATAGGTTTCTGAAGCGCTACTACCCTTGAAAATTGGTTGTAAGCTCCTAAGTACGAGGCTAAACTGCTCACCTAAAGAAAAAAATAATAAAAAAATCTTGTACTACTCCTGGTCTGCAAGAGTATAACTGTGAATGGCTAAAACAATAATAATAAAAAAAAGAATCTTGTACTACTCTTGGCCCGCAAGAGTATAAACTATGAACGGTAAAACAAATCATTGAAGCACCGTTGATTGAACTACGTACATTATGATTTGATCTCATTGCAAAATTACAATTTTCTTGAGTACGCAGATAGCTAAGTGAATAAAATTAGCAAGTGCAGTTACATGAAACATAAGAAAGAGATAAAGAAGTGGTAAAAAAAAAATTACTATTGCATAAAGAGTATCAAGAGTTCACTAACATGAACAATCCAAGTGTAAGTACAATAAGCTAAGCAACCTAATCAAATAGTGCTCATCCAGTTATTAGGGTTTAGTGAGAGTTGCAACTCTAGGACATCATGCTCAAGTTCCTTCAACTTCTCAGCCTCTTCTTCAAACAAAGTGGGTACGGCTTTAACGTTAGCAAGAGTCTGTTTCTTCTCAATGACTTGTTGGTCGATGGTGGTCACTAATGTCAATTTGGCTTCAATATCACTTTGAAGTTTTTGTTCCTCCTCATAAGCAATATGGAGCGCTTCTTCTAGCTGAACTACTTTTTGAGTTACACTATCATGTTTTCTCCTAACGGCATCCAGCTCCTCCTGCACTGCGATAAGATGAGGCTGCTCTTGATTGACTTAGTCAATGCAAGTGACCTTCTCTTTACCCAAGTCATCTGGATGACGAAGTGGTAAAGCCACTTGTCTGAGTGCCAAATATGTGGATACGCCGCTCACGTAATCATCTATTCCTTAAAGGATTTGGGTCTCCATTGAGATGTTCAATGCTTTTATACATCATGGGGGCGCTCTTACACACTTTTGATATCTCATCAAATGAAGCATTCTTCAAAGCATTCAGGTAGCCAGAACCTATAGCTCGTATGCCGCAAGTAATAATACTTTGAGAAGCAGGACCCGGTCAAAAGGAAGTGGGAGAAACCTCCGCAAACATAGATTTTCCTTTCACGACCTCATGGCTGGTAGTTTTCTCAACGACAGTGGATATCCTTTTTGCCGCTAGTTGAAGAGATGTCGGTCCCTCTACTGAGTGCTCACTATGGGTTGGTGATGCAGGAAATATTTCGGCCCCTTTCGAGACCGACCCTCCAACTCTTTCTGGGGATGCCAACCTCTTTACAACTTCTATTTCCTTGCCACCATGAAGATTGGCCTTTACGGTTGACAGCTTGGCTGCAAGATTAACCTCCTCAAGCAATTGCTCGTTTATGATATGGGTGGCCTCCTATACTAAATCGAAACATGCCAATCTGCACCAAAAAAAGGGAGTAGAAAAGTCAAGCAGTTAAAATAAAAAAAAATGGTTGTGATGAGTCTCGCAAGGCTCTATACAAAGAGAAGAGCAAGTTACATCTTCAAGGTTAGGTACGTCTGAACAGCTTGAGATATCATTGAAAAAACTATCCCCAAGAGGCGCTCTGGAAGTATCGGCAGCGAGGGTCTTGCATTTTTTGCACCCATGATGTTTAAAGTTAGCTTCTTAATCCTAGTCACCGTCATCATTTTCGATAGTCCCCCCCCCCAATTAGCAATAAAAGTATCAAGGGACTCGTCGGTCTGCTCAACATCAGAATCTCAGTCCTCAAAATTAGATCCCTCCTTTGAAGTATTGCCCCTTGTGTTCTTCTTGGACTTAGATGGGTCATGTCCTGCACTTTGCTGAAGAAGACCAACATTGGCCCTAAGGTCACTTATTGTCACCTTAGAACACCAATTCTGGTATTTCTTAGTCATGAACTTATTAAGATGTAGCGAACTGCTCGACAACATCGCTATGGACTTGGTGCTCTTAGATAGGATGGCGGTCCAAAAGTATAAGGCATCATTATAGGATATGGTCCGAGTGCAAGGGTCAAGTTTAAGCGCATTAGGTCTCTCCTACCGGAAACCAAATTGTCTGCTAAATCGATGTGGACTATAAGGTATGACATAAAAGTCATTACTTGACGAAGAGGTAGGTAACTAGAGCGGCGAGCTATTAGGTAGCTGAGCTTCTCATAGGCAAGAGTTCCATCGTCATTCAAAGTCTCACATTTATTTTTGCTAAGCATGGTGCAACCCAAATCAGCAATCTCCCCTTTATGGATACGCCTTCGAGCATCCATAAAACTCTTTTCCCCTCTAAAGCCAGAATAGTGCACCATTAAAGGACCCGCTGGAGTTGGTTCCAGTACATAGTGGGCGCTAAAGTAACATGTGAGCCAACCATATAGATAATTAGTAGGACAGAATGACATGGAATTTGAGGGTTTTCCCGCACTAAAAATAACACTCAAGCCACAATAAATGCTTGCCAACACTGGCAATACAAGACTATATGTGCATCCGACCACCATATTGCTAGCCACTTCGAAGGTGCCAAGACGAATGAATCCTTCTTCATCTCAGGAAGAGCAAAAATGCATAATTAGCATGAAATAAAAGTAGCTAGATAGGTGCTCTCTCTTCTATCAATAGGAATTTCAAGCGTATCAAAGACAGTGGATTCTTCTTGAGTCCACTGTAGGGTCGTAGGCTGAATGTCACCTGAAGGATTATGAGTTGACTTAGGTCGTGATTTGATAGGATGCGACTTGGAAGAGCTTTGCCACCTTGGGAAGGACTCATGCTTAACTTGCCTCTTGCACCAAAAACCTATCCAACGTTCAGTGAAAACCCCTCGATTGCGGGCATTTTCAAGATGGCTGTAAGTAGCAAAAAAGTATCTGCATGTAGGGTGGATTAATCTCTGATTGTTTTGATGACGTTCATATAGTGCATCTCGGCTAGGTACTGCCTCATCATAAATTTTCCCGTAAATAGGGAGCCCACCAAGTTTATACAAATCCCTATAGAGATATCGACATTTTTCCGGAGATAGTATGCAAAGTGTTGGTCTCAGGCCACCAAGCCTCACAAAAGGCGCGAATACCATGAGGATCACCATCATAAGTGTATAATGAAGCATATCGTGCATCAAAAAGGCAGCAAGTCTGCAATTGGGATTCGAAGCATGAGGGAATGTGTTCTACCCACTCCAATTATTTCAGAATGAAAGAGAATTCCCCAAATATCTTCAATGCTAGCCCCCAACGAACTTCACCTGAAATAATTTTTCGCCCAAGTAGCGGGAAAATGGTGATGGTGTAGCTATTGTCACGGCTGGCGCTACGAAGAAGGTAGATATAATCATGCGTTCTATCTGCAGCCCCGGTAGTCAATGGTGAGGTAAAGTCAGAACGAGGGGCGGTGGGTATCTCCTGAAACTCTGGACGAAGCAAGAATGGGTAAACAATAAATGTACTGCCCAGCTCTGCTTTTGACTCTTCATGTTCTACGATAGAAAGATAAATTTTATCTCGTCACTTGTATTCCTTAAATCGTACCATGATTGAGCACTTGTTAAAAGAAAAAGGTGGTTAGTTTAGTAAAAAAAAAAAAGGGAAAGGAAGCCAAAAAACAAAAATCCTCGCAGGTTAGTTTTCAAGGATATAAAATCCTCGGCAGGCTCATTAGCATGGCTTAATTCTTAGGCGACACTTTCCGTTGGTATGTGCGAGGGCTTTCTCCTTGAAGTCTATAGACCGAGTCTGATTGGCCTTACACACAATGAGTCTTCAAGTCCTATGTCTCGCTGGCATATGCGGAGGCTCTCTCCTCAAGGTCTAAAGATCGAGTTCGATTGCCCCAACAGACAGTGAGTCTTCAAAGGGCTACACCCATTGGCATTTGTGAGGGGTGTCGACCGAGTGCGATCGCCCTCACGCACAACGAGTCTTCAAGTGCTACTTCTCACTGGCATATGTGGAGACTTTCTCTTGATAGTCTAAAGAGGGAGTTGGATCGCCCTGCACACAGAGAGTTGTCAAATGATACATCCGATTGGCATGAGTGAGGCATCTCTTCATGGTTTAAAGATCGAATTCGATCACCCTCACGCACAGCAAGCCTTCAAGTGTTGCACCCCCCTAGCATATGCAAGGGTTCTCTCCTCAAGGTCTAAAAACTGAGTCCTATCACCCTGCACACAGTGAGTCTTCAAGAATCAGTTGTCGTTGCCAGATGTAAAAGCTTTCTCCTCAAAGCTAAAAAAAAAATCAAGTTCAGTCTCCGTCGCACAAAATGGGTTTTTTTAAAAAAATCAACTTGAACACAAGACAACCACAATCCAAAAAAAAAGGACAAAGAGTAGTGTGCCACTCATCAACAAATTGAAGGGAGTCAAGCACCAAGACTGTCCCTAATAATCAAGGGTGTAGGTTGATTACAATGTTGACATATTTCAAAATAATAACAATAATAAACAAAGGAAGCTCAAGGGATGAGTTCTCGGAGGATCACATAGAAGATTCTTACCGAATAATTTGCAGACAACTGTACTCAAAGGAATATTAGCTTCCTCATCACACGAATTGCTATTTAAGAAAAAATAATAATAATAAAACTGAGGGATAAAAAAAAAGCAGAAGAGAGAGAAAGAGAAAGACAGAATTCGCCAGTTAACAATCAAATTGAATTCCATAGGAGACTATGTTAGAGAAAGAGATTCGAAGATGGAGAGAGATAGAAAGAATTGAACATGGAGTTTACTGCTAGTAATGAGCTTGATTAGCAGCAAATTGATTGTATCAGAAGCAATTTGGTTGAATCTACCCAGTCAAGGTACAAAGTGTGTTTCTGAAGAGATCCACAACAACGTTGTTGTCGTCGCTGACTACTTCGTCATTAATGAGCAGTGTCAGGGCTTGTCTACCTACTATCTCATTCATGTTTCCAGGTGAAAGTAATTTTAAGACATTATTAAATCATACCTGATGGCACCACATGCACACGGTTGGCCGAAGGATTTCACAATATGCAAGAGCCGCCGGTAGCTATTGTTCATATGACTGATGAATTCTTTAACTTGGTTTATTGATTGGGTTAAATAGTTCATTAACTTGTTGCTAAAGCTAAAAATCCAATGAGTCTTTGGAAATTATGAGTATATTTTTTTTGAGATCCTCCAATCAATTTTTAGAAATTATGGGGATATTTCTTAAAACACTCTAGCACAAAAAAGGGCAACCAAGAAATTTTTGGTTTCTTATTCCGTGTAGGCACTCGGTGAAAAAAAAAATCGCATCAGTCAAATTGACAACGTGACAAATTAAGTTGATGACTTGCTTAGACAACGAGCCAAAAGATGTATGTCGAGAAGGCCGACGCACTTAAATACTCGAAGACTTGTATGCGACCTAGTCTTGAGTGGGCAATTTGTAGGCAAAAAAAATAAAAAAAATAAATATGTGCCACGTTACTAAGTAATTTAAGTTAATTAATGTTGGCTAGCCCAATTAATTAATTTAATTATTTAGGTTCAGGCAACTACCAAGTCAATGATCCAATAAAGTCTCAAGTCAATGGTTCGGTAAGAGTATCAATTCAATGACTCAGTGGACCAACAACTCACCATCTTAAGTAGACTCCCAAGTCATCGGCCCAAGTTCAAGGCCCATCTATCGACCCAAGAAGCCTATTAATCTGCAAACCCTAGAAGAGAGGGGAGGCTTCTCCCTATAAATATAGCTCCACCTTCCCCTCATTCGAGAATAGAAATTCTCTCCTACAGGAGACCCTCTAGAAAGTGGCAATAAGCACGTCAAAACGTGCCGATTACTCTAGAGATTGAAGCACACACTGGATTGAGATTCAAGCTATTTCTACCATCCATCAAGTCACAAATAAGATATCAAATCAGGGGAGTTTAATTTGTTCATTTGTAACGAAATATTCAGATATTGTACCCATTTTTATTATAAATAAAAAAATTGAATTTGTTCGACATTGCTTGTCTTTTTTCGATTTATACTTGAAATTTGTGATTATAACTTGATCTTAACCTATTTATACATCTTAATGCTAATGTTTAATCATGTTGATTGCAATAGCTTAATTTGCTATCTCAAATAAATATTAGACCTTGTAGGCTAATATGATGATTATGCAATTTGGCTTAAAATTATAATTGTTAAAATTGAATTATTCTATAAATTAGATGAGTTATGCCTAAAAAGAATGACTCATGCTACACCATTAGATAAATAATCTCATTTGATAATTATAATAATCTTTTTAATTTATGGCCTAATGCTTGTAGCTTAGGTTGAACAAGAGATAAATTGAACATCCATTTGAGTTAGTAAATCAACATTTGCATCAATGGTGAAATCCAAAATCCAAAATCTTTCTCCCATTTGATTTCTCTTCACTGTCTTGACTCATTGACACCTTTGTTATTTCGTTAATTCAAATTGATAATTGAACTCCTCAATTGAGCTATTCTTTATAATCGGAAAGGCTAAATTCAAAATCAGTATTATTCCTCGTAGGATCGACACCCTTATACTCGCTAGTCTATAATTAACCTTGTGCACTTGCAAGTAAAAAGGGTTTTAAAACTTAATATAAAATTCACACCACATAATTAGCTATGGGGTACGACTGACCTGAAGAAACCTTTTGAAGTGTGGGAGCATGACTCGAGGGGTCTGTAAGCGATGCAGTATGACAAAGATAATCTTGAAGATGACTAGGTAGCTTCCGAATCTGCTTGCTGTTTTCTACCTCTACTTGCGCAATGGGCCAACACTCCTCAATATAAACTTGAAGCCCATCTCTGTTGTTATTAGTAGGCCTTTATCCACTGCTCAATTCGGGCCCATCGTGACACTGTCCTGTTGTGGTTGGGCTTCTACCAATGTCTGACCAAGGTCTGGCAAAACTGACTCGAGACACGAAGCCTAAACAGAACAACCCAGATCCATATCCAACCTGACATTTGAAAGAGGTTCACCCGAAAGTGGACCCGAAACTCGAATTGACCTGAACCGAACCATACCCGACCCGAAATTTTCGACAAAGTTGCTTATTTTTACATGACAAGCATACTGGATCAAAAATCGGTTGACCCGAAGTCGATGTGACCTGAAGTCGACCCGAACCTAAGTTCACAAGACCCAAACCAAACCAACCCAACCCAAAATATCTCTTAATTCGAAACATGATCCGACCCAAGCTTGACCCGACCAGTACCCAAATCGAATGACCCATTTGTCAGGTCTAGTCCAACCCACCCTCTCTGCGGCATTGTGGGCTAGTACCTACACCTGTTTCTAGTCCCACACCTTTGGCCTGCTTGCTACTGTTTTTGCCTATGTCTGGCTAGCAAGATCATGAGTTTCTGGATATGTAATCTCATTATTCGACCCAATTTCATGATCAAACATCGTTGGACTTTGATCAAAAGTCCATTCTTTGGTTTCAGTCAACCCCTTGCCCTTACAAAAAGGAAATTGATTTTCACAGAAAACAACATCCCGACTTACACAAATGTTTCCAGTCTCCAAGTCATAAACTCTCCAACCATTCTTTCCATACGGGCACCCAATAAAAATACATTGCTTGCTACAGTCTCCAAATTTGCCCTTAGCCTTTGGTGATTATGAGCATAACATAGACACCTAACACCCTAATATGCTCATATGATAGTTTAGCATTAAGCAGTCCTCATAGGGTGTCTTTCCATCTAATACAGAGGAGGGAGTTCTATTCATCAAATATGCAGTTGTTGGGACACATTCTCCCCAAAATTCAAGAGCCAAATTAGCTTGAAGTCGAAGTGCTCTAGTAACATTTAACACAAGACGGTGTTTTCTTTCAACTCTCCCATTTTGTTAAGGTGTATCTACGTAGGTAGTTTGATGTATAATCCTATGTTCCCCATAAAACAATCCTTCATTGGACCTGAAGTGAACTCACTACTGTTATCACTTCTGATGGCTTTTACTTTAGCACCAAATTGGGCATTGACCATGATGCAAAAACTCTTCACTAATTGAGAAGCCTCACTTTTTCTTGCATTAAATAAGTCCACACACCCCTACTAGCATCATCAAGTATGGTGAGAAAATAACTGGTACCACAAAAGGACTTAGCATGATATCCACGCTATATGTCACAATGTATGAGATCAAAACATTTTGAGGCTTTATTTTCACTAATAAGGAAATATATACGTGTTTGTTTAGCACGTAGACACACATCACAAAATTCATATTCATTCTTGCTACGAGTATCTAATTGAACATTGCTAAAAATTTTAGAAAAAGCCTGACTTGAAGGATTCCCCATTCGACAATGCCATAAAACATGAAAGATAGCCTTGTTCACTTGAATGCTAGCCTTTGGACCTTCCTTGTAGACAAAGACCCTTCTTTGGGCTCACCCACTCCAATTAGGTTTTTTGTAATAAGGTCCTGTACTATACAAAACTTTTAGTGAATGTTACCTTGCAATAAATTTCATACAGTAATAGAGCTATAGATATAGAATTACAATCCAAACTGGGCACATAAAGTACATCATGCAAAATCAAATTGGGATTCAATTCAACAGAACCTCTTTCAGTTACATAAGTCATTGCCGTACTCGCCAAACTAGCCGAAATTGGTTCAATATCATTAACTTCATTCAGCAATTTTAGATCACCCGTCATGTGATAAGACGCACAACTATTAAAGAGCCATGCTTTCATACCTGAGGGTTTGCCAAGTCTTGGCTTTGGAGTCTCAATTAGACTCAAAAGCCATTGTACTTGGTCCGAAGTAAAACCATGCGTGGGTGCAACTCCACCTCCACTTTTGAGTGTTGAAGATCCATAAGAAGCATGCTCCCCTGAGCATGTGCTGCGCATGATACCTCATGGCCTAGCCCAGTTGGTGCGCCTCTACATCTGCCAAGACTGAACCGTCCTCTGCCGCCCAGCTTGTCCCCTTCTGTGACTTTCAAATCCTCCTCGGGTATTCCAACCAGGCGGATATCTGATATGTTCATAGCACGTTGCCTCTTCGTGCCCAACTTTGCTGCAATGTTTGCACTCGGGTCTGTCACCATGTTGTTGATCTCGGGTGGTATTCGTGGCCTGTGTTATAACAAACACAGCCCCGGCTTCATACCTGTGGTCGCGAACAACCATAACTCTCTTATGGTTCTCCACCTACTGAACCATATTAAAAATTTTATCGAGCGAGGGAAAGGGTTCCAATGCTAAAATTTGACTCCGAACCGTAGAGCATGACTCATCATCTAGGCCCAGTTCACTTTATCTTCTTCTAGCATCTTAGCCATCTTTTCAGACGCCCTGCAAGTATATGTGGGTAACTTGGTATAATTTTCCAACTCATTCCATAAACTCATTAATTTTGAGAAGTCACAGACCTCCTACCTTCTTGCTTACTTGAGGAAATCTCAGCTTTTAGTTGATGGATTCTATGGACATTCAGAAAGGAATATCTTTTCCGAATGTTCTCCCACATCTTTTGTGCAGAATCAACATAAGCCGCACTCGGATGTAGCTTAAGATCCATGACATTCATAGTCCATGGCGTGATCATGGAATTCACCACCTCCCATGCATCGCATTGGCTTCTGCCGAATATACGTCATCCTTGATCACGGGCTTGGTCAATTTGCCATCAATGAACGTCATTTTACTTTTGGCTTTAAGTGTTGTTCTTACAGCATGTTCCCACATATCATAGTTCATTCCATTGAATTTAGCTGTGGTTAAACCGTCCCTTGGTGAATTAGATGTATGGGGAAAATTGGGAGATTGGCTATCAATGAGAAATTCCTTCGGTTTAGACTCATGGGGTTTGGTTTCTTCGTCCATCCCCATGGCTTTCCGCCTTCAATGGTTTAACTATGAATTTAGAGATTTAGAGGCTTGTTAGCTCTGATATCATGATAAAACAACAGGGAAGAAGAGAGGCCAAGCGAATTGTTTATGTATTGACTAAGCCGTGGCTCATTATGCATAAATACAACAAGAGAAGACCTCAAAGCCCTAACTCCTAACCTAAGTTACACGGCAAGCATAAATAAAAAAATATCTGCAAAATATATCTTCCTTATCATATTTTTAGAAAATATTTCTTTCCTTATCAGAGGGAATGGAAGTCTCAGGAGTCACGTGAATACAGTTTATGCTGTTAGGGAGTTTGCTGAATTGAGTTCCCTCTAGTTGTCTTATTTTAATTTGAGAGTTTGATATCCCTAATTTTTGTCTGCATGCTCCAGTTTGCCTCTTTGCTATTTAAGATTCCAGGAATGTTGATATCACGCAACAAGAGATGGAATAAATATGTGAATTGCAATGTAAGTGGTATGATTGCATGATGTACCAAAGTTATATTTGTT
Source organism: Selenicereus undatus (assembly GCA_017589665.1). Taxonomy (NCBI): domain Eukaryota; kingdom Viridiplantae; phylum Streptophyta; class Magnoliopsida; order Caryophyllales; family Cactaceae; genus Selenicereus; species Selenicereus undatus. The sequence continues at coordinate 28,102,676 of JACYFF010031958.1, read as the reverse complement.
TTCTTAGAACATAAGAGCAACTATGAAAATTTGAGATTTGTATTACATTATTATTGTTATGAAAAACGTGCTGAAACATCTAGGACTCTACCACAAAGGAGTTATGCGAGATAAGTTCTTACCCAAAAAAAATCGTGATTTTGTTCAGCTCCCTCACGTTACCATAAAATGAACCGATTGGAAAATGAATTAAATTTGATTCGAACAAAGATATCTTATATTACATATATCTTTAAATCAAAACATTCCGTTAACACGCAGCACTGAGCAGTGTATTCTTTATACGTCTCATATAACGCAAACCATTCTCTGTTTATCAGATAATAACCATTTTTACATCCAAACTTCTTCTCCCAAACTCATACAAACACAGATCATGAATAGCTATATGACGAGTAACCCATGTAGTTTAACCTAGGCCTTATGTTATGTTGACTATAAACCGGATCACTAAAATCGACAGCTTTTATAACCATAGCCTCACGTCTTCCATCCTGCTCTTGAACTGCTCCGAAAACTATCTCAGTTTTCTCGGCCCCCTTTTCCTCAGAGCTCTTTGAATTTTCCAAAACCTCCTTCTGCTGCGGGTGTTGCTGCTTCTGCTGAATTTGCCCCGGTTGTTGAACTGCCTCCTCATAATAAGCCCTTCCACTTTGCCTAAACTGCTGTCGGGCATTTTCGTATATTTTCCCTGCGTTATGGGGTGTTCTGCTTCTTGGTTCCAATGGTGGTGGCGGCTCATCTTCTCCTCGGAGGGCATAAGTTTCCTGCATATTAGGCCAAGTATAACTTGGGTGTCGGCTTAGGTGCTGGAAATGCTGCAAGTTCTGATGCTGGGATCTCTTCTTTCTGAACCCTGAAAACAAGAAACCTGTGAAAAGCTCAGCCACTGATGAACTTGCATTGACTATGAGTCTTCCAAATGAGAAGAAAAAGCCTTCATCATCATCTTCATATTCATCTTCATTGTCTTGATTAGGTATCAGTGGAGGCCGCACAGACTTTGGAGTCATCTGATAGGGGGGTACGATTGCATGATTGTTGTTCAGCTGAGCTCCTCGGTCCTGGTTTGAAGGAGGATGAAAGTAAAGATAGATGAGAATGAGTTTCGAGCTGAGGGAGAAAGGTAATAATTCTATGAATGTGGTGTAAGAAATCTGTTGATGAGGGATTTACTCTATTTGAAGAGAACAAGGATTGCACTCTTTGCTTGAGCAGTGCTAACATGTATCCAAAGAAGATAGCTGCACCAAGAACTGCTATACCTGAACGATGGAAGAGATAACACATGCATTAGCTTGGATAAGCATTGATTTTCAATTGCAGGAATGAAGAATTGTTGTATTGACATTAAAACAGGCACAAAAATTGATCAAGATAAGTTTAAATCTAAGTTTCTAGTATCGATTGCAAAAACTTCACCACCGAAGTACTGTGATACTACACCTACGATAAAAAATTGAAAAGTCGGTTTTGTCTGGAACTGGCAAATGTCGTTTATAGTTCATTACCCCTTCTAAACGAACCCCAACGCAATATCTAATAAGCCAGATTTGGAACAAGATGACGTAGTTTTGACATTGACCGTTTAAAAAAAAAAAACCAATTCTGCCAAAAATTTAGCTTATCAACATTGAGGTCAAGTCCTTGACAGACATCAAATAAGTTGATAGGATACCAAAAAGATGACTTGAGCACAAAAAAGCCTTATCCAAATCTGGCCCAGATACAACATCTTTTCATTTTATCCCAGCGTATGCATGATGTGTTTACCAGGTCTTAAATACTCTCTAATTTTCCCAGAAAAGGATGTGAAAAATAGAGACTGGGACAAAGTTTTGCAAACCTAAACGCTATACCTAATGAGTTCATTCACGATGGTACACGGCATCTATGTTCTAGGACAAATACTATGGATTATAAGCCTGATCAAAATAGCAATAGAAGCTACTGAATCAGTTGCTATACCTATACCTAAATGCAAGTTCTCATCATGTTCCACTGGTTGAACTTGGCGAGGTTCATACGAGCAATCATCATCATGGAGTTGGATTTCTTTGATCACTTGGTTTCCTCTATCTGTCACCAAAAGTGAGCAGCTGCTTCTCATGTAGACTATGTCGAAATCATCTGACAACTTTGCGTCTTCACTCAGGCTATCACCATGGCTCCATTTCCCTCCTGCTATGGTGGTAATTCCTGAACATAGAATGTTGCTTCATACAATGTACACTCTGAAGTTCTCAAGATCTATTGATTAGACATGGTAAACTTGTCCTATTCAAAGGGCTAAACTTGACCTGATTTTAAGCGAGATGTTCTGAACATGAATGTAGAAGAACCCAGCTCAACCAGCTGACCCATGTTGGCATAACTGAAGTGACTTAACCTAAACTGAGTTAACCTGATTTAAGTAAAGGTTAATGACTCACAAGATTTGGTCTGTTATTGACCTAATCCAATATCCATCTCACTCAGACAAAGCCCATCTAGACATAGTATCGACTCAAAGTTGCTTGAACGTGAATGACTAAACCCAATTCGATTTGACTAGGACACAACATAGGCCGATTTTGATGTTCCTCAAACTTGGCACAACCCAAACCTGACGAGGTGACCCATTTTCAATGTCTACTCGTGTCCGAATGATCTGGTTTATTTGACCTGTAAGAAGTGATGACAAAACAGAGAAGGGTTACCAGCATCACCAATTTTCCTGATGGCCGCGTTCAAAGTGTCAGCAATGTAGATGTTTCCACTGTCATCAACAGCTATCCCTTTAGGATGATACATCCTTGCTTCTCTTAATTTCCCATCCACATGGCCTGTGTAGCCTTCTGGTGATCCAGCGACAATCTTGGGTCTACTATCTGATTTAGATGATCAATTTCATTATATCAACAAAGGGCTGTGACATTAGTATTTACGTATGGGTAACAAAATTGAAATGCAACAGTGTCGTACAAAACAACGATTTTAGGTATACTTACATCTATTGAAAATTACACTAACTCATAGACCACCCTGATGCAACTTGAAAACAAAGGTTCACACAAAATTGGGGGTTTTAATGCTAGAAAGTTAGATGATCCTATTAAAATGAGAATATAAAGTTTCAGTGCATATAGAATTTCCTTCGAGAAAAATGTAGGTGGAAGAGCTATGCTTCATAGTTGTTGTGTACTTAAGAATCTAAAAGCTATGGTTTTCTTGCTACTCGCAAAGCTGACTTAAGGTTCATTCTGTGGCATTTATGCTAGATTGGCCTGTGAAAAACATGGGTCAACTTGAGACATCTATGATTTCATTCGACTGACAACTTGAACTAAGTTTTGATGTCCGAACAAGTCTATATAAGAAACAATAGTATTTCGAGATTGTCAATTTAACAATGGTCCTTCAAATGTCTTATGTTAGACTGACACACATATATCATAATTTTCAAGAAAGAAAAAATGCATATGCCATACGGCTTTAAAAATGTTTTAGGATATAATAATTAAAGCAGATTAGGAGAGGGTCTTTATCTCCCATATAGGCATTGATTGTCCCATGAGGTGGTTTGAATCGAACAAAAATCAAATTAACAAAATTAATCTATTAAAACTAGTACAGCAAAATCATGCTTTCATAAAAGTGGAGTCTTCCGCTGAACTAAAGCAACCAGGCAGTAATTCTCTAAAGTTTTAATCAAGACAAAATTCAGGTTCTCTTGCATACTTGACTCAACAAAGAATCTAGAAAACTTGAAAAAGTGGAAAAAGAAAACTAGAACCTATAATAAGTATCAACTTTAACCGCTGAACAAGTCTTCTTTCTTCAAAAAGGTCTAGTACAATTCTTTCTGTCTTCGCTACACTAGCTAAAAATATCAAATTTCTTGTGCAGGATGTACCCTAGTAATTTCAAGACTCGGTAACATAAAAAGTAGTTATTTTAAGTACTTGTGTTAATTAAGATTGTCGAGTCAAGAACAGTTCCTTTTGCTAGTAAAACATTTACCTATTCTTCCCAATTCTTTCTAATTTTTATCAGTTTTTACCAGTCATTTTAAGAAGTTTATGCTCTTTCCAGTGCTCACCATTTTTTTCCATTCATTACCACTCGTTAGAAAATCCAACTCTTACCAATCCTTCGCACTCCTTTCAGTCGTTTCAAAAAATCTCAATCCTTCCTAATTAGTTTCAATCCTCCCTAATTCTTCCCCTCATACCAATCTTGTTTACGAATAAAAAGATCAAAAGAATAGGCCTTTAGTGTTCACATGGGTGTCAAAGAGCAAAGTGAGGGTTACAATAATACAACCTCTTTGATGAGAACTCTTATTTCCTAAAATTTGCAAAAAAAATGCAGGCAAGATTAATAGGTTTATATTAGGCCAATCTGTATTAAAGTGATGAACACTAATTTGATATTTGGTTGGATGCAATTTAATGACAATGTAATACAATCAACTTTGCAGTGCAATTATGATTACTTAGTTTGTAACAATTACAATTACAACAGAGTTTTTATATTGCAATACTCTCATACAACCAAACAAGGTAATGAAATTACAATTACAAACTTTATTGCATTATAAAATTGATTACTACATCTCAGTTGATTACTACATCTAACCAAACACTACATAAAAATAACCCATTAATTAGCGAAGAGCTATGCACAAGATGAACACAACTTTGACCCAAAACCTACGACATTGGGTTTTTGACTTCAGGTCACCTGCAAGCTCCTTACTCCACCTTTCTAATATCGACGTGGGATGGTAATTCACATGTGGGCTTTTCTAACACCAGCTCGAATTTCATCCCAAGGCTAACTCAACCTACTCGTCTAGCCACCAATAATCAGCAATTATGGAACCACAAATGACACAACTTTAACAATATTCTGACATGCTAAAAAAAAAAAGATTAATTTTTTTTTTGAAAGGAAGGAACTTACATCTGGATAGTGGGGTTGAGACCATGTAAAGGTTGCTATTTGCAGAATCCAGAATGAGAAGCTCCCCTGTTGGGGATGTCTGAACAGAGTAAGGCTCAATCCCAGCCTTACTTCCATCAAAAACCGTCTCAACTGTGTATCCCCCTTGGAATTCGATCGATGAACGGTTTGTTATAGCTGTAATTTAAAAACTTATTTCCCTGTTAACCTCAATTTGATTGCTTAACAAAAAGTGCATTTAACTAGAATTTGTGTTGGAGAAAACACGGGTAAAGCAGGGGAGTTCTTCAGGTAGTGTACCTCTCTCTGTTTTGATTTGAGTTCTTAGGGACCATAGCCATTTGAAGACTGTTGAAACCACATTGGTCACTATCCCTGCTACAATTCCTGCAACCACGAGCGTGGAAAGTTTTAACAGTAGTTATTGACAGAAGCTATTTTCCTTGTAGGAGGCAGTAGTTACTACTCACGTGCAGGAGGAGAAGCTAAGACTGATGAGAACCCACCAAGAAAGATCAAGAAAATGAGAAGAAAAGTCACACATTTGGTAGCCATTTTATTTGGGTGGATAATGGGGAGAACTGATCATTAAATGCTGGGGAATTAATTAGCAGAAACCTATGTATGGGAGGGAGAGATGTGGAAGCTAGAAGCTCCTTGGTTCAAGGAAACGGTGCTATAAAAAATGGCAAAAGAAAGCTTTGCTTTCGTATTCAAAGAGGAAGAATCATATGCTCTTTGTTTCCTGGCCTATTTATACGTGTGCCCCCCCCCCCCCGGTTTTTGTCCTTTTTTTTTCTTTTTGTGAATGGGTTGTCTCTGGGGTATCACTAGGCAAATTGAAAAAAGAAGGGGGTAACCAAACTGTGTGCTCAATGCATAGTCTTAACAGTCTCAAACTAAAATCTTTGCATGTTATAAGTACATACAATAGCAATCATGAAATAGTATTTAATACAATAAAAGTTAACCTTAATTCATTTGGGCAAACCATTTGACCCTTAAAATCAATAGGGAGTTATAAGGAGAATGCATTTTTAGCGAAAGGTTACGTTGTTTGCTAGAACAAATTAAGGCATAAAATTTGATGCAATGTAGGGTAGGAAGGTAAGTCCATTTCTATATAATGATTTGGTAGCTAACCTTTTTCACTTTTCAAGTTAGCATTTGTTGAAGAGCATCTACGCAACTTTCATTGAAGTAAAAGACAGTTTAGCGTGTTGGACTGCATTTAGCTACTAGTACCCTCTACATTTGGGTGGTCGTAACCATTTGGCGTCTAGATTCTTAGGAACTGCTAAAGTGAAGGAGGAGCCCTATTGACCTTGACCACATAGGTTAATTAGGAATCCCCAATGACACGACATCCTGTGGTATGACTAATAAGGTCGAGCCCCCCTTGTGAGCATTAGACCATTAACCTAGACGACATACATTAATTAAGAGCTCCCAAGCACATGAGGAGTCCTATGGCAAGACTTTCTAGCCCTCCAGAACCCTCTGATCCAAAGAAATTCATTCAGGAAGGTCATTCAAGAAGAATAGTGTTGTTAGGTGATAATTTGTCGTATTTTACGTACTCAAAGGGCAGCCCGGTGCACAAGCATCTCGCGTTCACGCAGGGTCCGACTAAGGGTCGCACCCCAAGGGGTGAATTGTAGGCAGCCTAACCTGACTTTGTCAGTGCCTGATTCCACGGCTCGAACCCGTGACCTTTTGGTCACACGGAGACAACCTTACCGTATTTACGTACCCCTTTTACCTAATTTTAGCTCATATAATAATATAACTTTTAGAGTTTTTACTTGTTTTATTTGCTTTTGTAGGTAATAAACTTCAAATCGAGCAAATGTCGCGAAAATGAGCGAAGACGGGCAAAAAGAGCAAAAGCCGGCAAGAAGGGACGACAGGGGGGCCGGGCCACTGTGCCAGAAAAGTGGTACAGTGGGGTTGTGCCACGTGGCACGGTGGTGCCTCCCCCCTGTTCGCCCATTCGCTTGATTTTTCTATTTAACCCTCCTTCGATGTTTTTATTCGGGGTCGCTTGGGGTTCTCTATGGCGATTTTAGGCTAGTTTTAGTTTAGATTTTAGCCAATAAAAACCTCAATAGGAGGATTAGATTAGGATATTGCAGATTGTATTTTGGATTCGAAGCTTTGGATTTCAAGTTCATTCCATTAATCAAGCATAAGTTATCTTATTTCCCTCTTTCATATCTTGTTCTTGTTTAGGTTTTGCTAGTTTAATTTTTGTATTGGATTTGTTTACTTTAGATGTTTAATTTTCATTGTTAATCCATATTTAGTTAAATTGATCAGATTATATTAGTTTCTTCCCCCTCTTCTTCATGTTTGCCTTCTTATTTGCTAGTTTAGGTTTAGTTTGGGTTATTGTATTTTGTTGATGAAAGTTGTTAATCTTGGTTGGTTTGGATTATGGATAACCGTTGATGGATAATTAACCTTGTTTAGCCCCCAACCCTACCTTGTTTATGCTTAGAATTTAGAGTTTTCTTTCATGTCCGCCAAGTATTCGATGAAATGCTCGAAAGAGCTTTCATCCGTTTTTTGGGGCAATTGACTTATGTTGAGAAGTGAGGTCGATTGTCTAGTGTGGGTAGAGAGAATAGTTGGGATTGGGACATGAAAATAGTCTCGTCGCTAGCTAGGTCAAGGGTTGTCAACCTAGTAGTTTAGTTGAAATAATCCCATGAAAATAGGTGGTTAGAGTAACTAGATTAGCCGATTGACCCTTGAGAGAGGGCTTAGGTGGCCCCAACGATGCAACCGATCAACTCTAAATGCTAGCATAGCGAGGGAAGGTTCGGGCTTGACTTGATTACTTGGTTTATCTTAGGTCTAATCATAGTCCTTTTGTTTTCGCTTTAGTAGTTTGGTTCTATTTTCTATCTCCTTCGATTTTGCCTACCACGAAACGCTTCAGTTAGTTCTGGTAGTTGGAAACACAACTTCCTGCAGACGACACCCCAAGTGCTCAATGATACACCTTGCACTTGGGGTTTATAAATATTAAAACTGTCTCCTTAACAAGTTTTTGGCACCGTTGCCGGGGAGTTGTTGTTTTTCAATATTGAAGCTTACTCGGGCATTCGAGACTAGGCTTTAATTTTGAAAAAAAAAATTGAAAAAAAAATGTCTAGCTTCCACTTCCGTCAATATGAGCATGAATTTTTTTGGAGATATTATGACAGACTATATGCTTTTCTTGCTCATTGTGGTTATTGTTGGAGAAGTGGGAACTTTTGAATACAATTTATGAGGGTGTGAATTGTGAGACCCGTACTCTTTTGGAGTATTGGGATTTTTGTGCTAAAGACATTAATGAAGCATGTGATTTCCTTGATTGGTTGGCTTGGGATACATATGAATTTGAAACTAGTTGTTCTGATTCTTGCACCCCACCCCCTTTCATCCCTAATTATGCTCATCCTATGTGTGAAATTTGCCTTTGTTATGATCATGACAGTAATTTTTGTCCTCGTGATATTTCTGATGATAGTTTTGCTAAACTATCTAGTGTGATAGAGACAATGAATGAGCAGTGAATTGAGTTCGCTAATAAAATGCGGGGAGTATGACCTATCACATGAGATCGGCCTTAGGGTTAGTTCTTCTAGACTTTATGTCAATCTGTGTGATGATGGTGCGTCTTTTCCTCCTCTAGAGTCCGGACTAGGGGAAGTCATTGACTCTCCCTTGACAACTTTACCTATTGTTGCTCCATCCTCACCTAGCCCTTTTAGGAACAACACTGCACTCATCATGACTTTTCTTGATACGCCTTCCCGTTTAGCTCAGTCGACGGAGTTCGAGGTAGGTGAGACCATTGGTGTTAGCGCTAGTGTTGATGAGGATGATATTTGGTCTGAGTCAGGTGATGTTTCTATTGAGGTGCATGTTTTTTGTAAGACTCCCACAGGGATTTCATGCGTGGATGTTGTGGTTGCAAGGCCAACTAGTCCTGATTTTGTTGATAATATATCTTCCAACTCTCTTGATACATTCCATGCTTCTTCTTTATGTTCACCACTCTCCCCTTCCCCTAAGTGTTGTGATATGTTACTTATTGATTCTCATGTGATGCTTGAGGAGAATGAGGATGACTATTTTGAGACTCTAGGCACCTTTAGAGGGTATAACCCCTCCCTTGATCCTTACAATCTGTACCTAGAGCGTTTACCTGAAAAAATCGTGTTGATTATTGCCTTTGACTATTCTACTGATTTTTCTAACGCATTTGATAAGTTTAGGAGAGCACTTATTATTATGCGTGTATTTATATTTGTGTGCTATTACTTACATTCATTTGAGTTACATGCTCAGGTGTTCGGTAAGCTCCTACGAGCTTTGACGACATCCGAATTGGTAGCTTGGATCTTGAGAGATAAGGAGTGGCTGATGCTCCTCGAGCTTCCCATCGCACCATTTTAAAGAGGCTTAGTTTGGGTACAATTAGCACCCAACCTGGTATAATCGTTATGACCCTTTTTCTTTCTTTTTATTTTCTTTATTTTCTTTTGTTTAGTTGTGGATATTAGGATTATGTTTTTGTTGGTGATCATCTTGAGGTGAAATTTAGGATGTTGTTGAGCCATTAATGGCTATGATCACCATTTTTGTATTTTTGTGCACATTTGTGTTTTGTGATTGGCGGTGTTGATGGATTAGTATATCTTTGTTTTTGGTGGTTAGTTTTGTATATATGTGTGGTCTTGTTTTTGATTTGGTAAGTGTTTTTGGGAGAGTGAGCTAGCTTGTGTATATCTGTGCAGGTTTAGTGTTCTTGTGTGTGTTTGTTTTGTTTTGTGTGCCTTGTGTGTGATTTTGTTTTCTTTGTTTTTTGTGTTTTGTGGTTGGTGATGACTCTTAACTCCCAATGAGGACACTGTGAGATTTAGGTGTGGGGGTGAGGTCATTTACCCTTTTATTCTTATTTTTGTGCAAATTTTTCTTTTTTTGTGCTAATTTTCTAATTTTTCCATTTCTTTGCATAGTTTTTCTTTTTGGCTTTTGGGGTCTTGTACTATTTTGACTGACTTTGATCCCTTGTACCTTACCTATTAGCTTGTACCTAAGTAAGTTGTTCATGATAGATCTTTGTCCCAAGTATGTCACTCTTGGTCCCAATTCTAACCCCAATAGTCTGTTATAGCTATGTAATCCAGTCCTTTTATACACTTCATCATTATCTTAGGATCTTATGACTTGTTTGGTTGTATGTAATCAAAGTGGTAATGCAATCAAAATGGGAATGATGATTCCATTACCATGTTTGGTTACTATTAAAGAATGTAATTAATATTGCATTGGAATCACATTTACCTCAGTCCATGCAACTACAATTACTTGACTTTTCCTAAATAATTGTGATTACATATATTTGAATCAAAGTCTACTCAACTATAAGCTATTATATTTGAGAACTTTCTCTCTCTTCCCTCCATTGTCTCACCTCTACTTCCTCTCTCTTGTTACTTTGACACAATTTTTTTTAAAGCTTTGAAGTCTCCTCACCCCTCACTCCTGTCCATACTAGATAAATTTTAACATAGACCATGATCGTATTATTGTAATTGCATTTTTGTACGTTTCAGACATCATATCTCTCTCTCTCTCTCTCTCTCTCTCTCACACACACACACACACACACACACACACACACACAAACACACATCATCATCATCATCTTCTTCTCTCTACTTGGTAAACTTGAGCAATATTAACTACATTACTGTCATCTATGAGAAATAAAGTGAAGTTTTACGCAAAACATCGTAATCATGATAATAAGATATTGGATAATAATAATCAACAAAGCTACAAATAATTAAAATAGGCAAAACTAAAATGCGAATTGAATTGCAAGTACTTCACGTCAAGTATAAAATTAAGTATTGTTTGTAGATGAATTCATTCTATTGCACTTCTAAAAACATTCTAACCAAATATTGTAATGTAATTATTATTCCATTTCATTACATTAACAATCGCATTACATGGTTGATTTCATTGCATAGTAATTGGATTATTTTCAACCAAACGCTACATTAGTCTTTCGTGATTGACTCTCCCACTTGTTTTCGACATGGTTACTTTAATTTTTGTCCGCATTCATAAAAACAAAAAAAATGAGGGAAAAAATTAAAAAGAAAAAAAATAAAATTTGGAATGACAAGTATCCCTTTGAGGCATGCGCCACTGGGCATTACCCATTGAGGCACGTGCTACAAGGTGTTACCCTTTGAGGTAATACTGCTGCTGGAAAAAGCTTGCTTCCCTTGTTAATAAGTTAATAATGTAGCAAGTGTCAATCAGGTGGGAACGAGTTTGATTTTGGTAAGCTTAAGTCCTAGGATGATGATGCACATACACACCAAGCACTAGGATGGATTCCAGGTTTTGATGTACATTGGGGTGAAAAGTTGGTGCTTTGATGTCATGTATGTGGATGGAGAGTCTTGATATGTACAATATGTTTATGAACAAGCTAATATCTTTGGTGCATTGGTGATTTGGTTGGTTATAATGCGTACAGTTTTTCTCTTTGTATAGATATTTGTTCCTTATTTGTATATCTATTTTGTTTTCTTTGTTTTCCTTTCTGCTTTTCCACTTATTCTTCTTTTTTAAGATTTTGTGTGTATATCTTCTGCAAACCCTTACGGGACCTCACTCGTCCACTTGGGGGAACCAAGGGATTCAAAGGGATTGTTGCATATGCTAAATGCAACCATGATTCCTACGACGGTGAGCTATGTTCTTAGGTTAGTTTTTATTTTGTTTTGCTCGAGGACGAGCAAAAGATAGGTGTGGGGGTATTTGTTAGGTTTAATTTGTCGTATTTTACGTACCCCTTTTACCTAATTTTAGCTAGTATAATAATATAATCTCTAGAGTTTTTACATGTTTTATTTGCTTTTGTGGGTAATAAGCTTCAAATCGAGCAAACGTCGTGAAAAGGAGCGAAGACGGGCAAAAAGAGCAAAAGCCGACAAGAAGGGACGACAGGGGGCCCGGGCCACCGTGCCAGAAAAGTGGTACGGTGGGGCCGTGCCACGTGGCAAGGTCGTGCCACCCTGGCACGGTGGGGTCGTGCCGTGTGGCACGGTTTTGCCTCCCCCCTATTCGCCCATTCGCTCGATTTTTCTATTTAACCTTCCTTCGGCATTTTTGTTCGGGGTCGCTTGGGGTTCTCTCTAGCGATTTTAGGCTAGTTTTAGTTTAGGATTTAGCCAATAAAACCTCAATAGGAGGATTAGATTAGGATGTTGTAGATTGTATTTTGGATTTGAAGCTTTGGATATCTTACTCATTCCATTAATCAAGCGTAAGTTCTCTTCTCTCTCTCTTTCATATCTTGTTCTTGTTTAGGTTTTGCTAGTTTATTTTTGTATTGGATTTGTTTAATTTAGATGTTTAGTTTTCGTTGTCAATCCATGTTTAGTTAAATTGATCAGATTATATTAGTTTCTTTCCCCTCTTGTTCATGTTTGCCTTCTTATTTGTTACTTTTGGTTTAGTTTGGGTTTTTGTATTTTGTTGATGATAGTTGTTAATCTAAGTTGGTTTGGATTGTGGCTAGCCTTTGATGGCTAATTAACCTTGTTTAGGCCCTAACCGTACCTTGTTTCTGCCTAGAATTTAGAGTTTTCTTTCACGTCCGCCAAGTGTTCGATGAAATACTTGAGAGAGCTTTCATCCGTGTTTTGGGTTAATTGACTTATGCTGAGAGGTGAGGTCGATTGTCTAGTGTGGGTAGAGATAATAGTTGGGATTGGGACACGAAAATAGTCTCGTTGCTAGCTACGTTAAGAGTTGTCAACCTAGTAGTTTAGTTGAACTAATCCTATGAAAATAGGTGGTTATAGCAACTAGATTAGCTTATTGACCCTTGAGAGAGGGCTTAGTTGGCTTCAACGATGCAACCGATCAACTCTGAATGCTAGCATAGCTGAGGAAGGTTTGGGCTTTACTTGATTACTTGGTTTATCTTAGGTCTAATCATAGTCCTTTTGTTTTCGCTTTAGTAGTTTGGTTCTATTTTCTATCCCCTTAGATTTTGCCTAGCTCAAGACGTTTTAGTTAGTTCTGGTAGTTGGAAACACAACTCCCTGTGGACGACACCCCAAGTACTCAACGATACACCTTGCATTTGGGGTTTATAAATATTAAAACTTTCTCCCTAACACATGTTTTCTATTTTTCCTTCCAAACTTGCTTTTAACGGAATGATCTGCTCAACGAGAATGTATTCAGTTAAGAAAACCAAAAGGTGCAGAGATTGAACAACTATCTCCGAAACCAAAGGTTTAGAATTTGAACAACTATCTTCGACATTTAGCTAAGAACCACACTCTTGGCTATGGTGCAATATGTTTTCAAATTCCATTGCTTTGACATTTATCTAAAATCAACTCAGTTGAAGGCCACATTCTTGCCTATAACAAGACTGCAGTTAAAAACAAGCATTTTTTTCTATTCTAAGTCCCATTCAAAACCCGATCTTTGGTTCAAATCCACATTCAAATCCAACTTGTTTCAAACCCATTCAAAAGCTCATCTAGCCAACAATGATTTTTATATAGCATTTATGACACATAAACACAATAATTGTGTACATATAATCAACATACAAATGCATATGTACATGCAACATTTTTTCATTAAGTAAGACTAGAGAAACTGATTTTCAAAATAGAAAACAGAGCTGAGTCAACCCACTATAGTGAAGAGTTTAGGTGGGGCTGAAAAATTGTGTTTTTCCTAGTGTAAATTATGAGAGAATAGGGTTAATCTCTGTTGGCTGGTTCACTGAGGCGTTAAGGTTGAACTCAATTCAAAATGGAGACTATCCATCTAGATTTCTTAGAGTTTAGGATGAATTGGATTACAATTTGGTGGTGCTTTAGCCTAACTCTTGTCTCTCTTCTTCTTCTTCTTCTTCTGCCTTGGCTCTTCCATATTCTTAGTGCTCGATGCTTCTTGCCTCTTCATTGCTCTTGCTTCGTCTTCCTCTCTCCCTTTCTTTCTTTGTTTCTCTCAGTGGCGCATATATGTGTCAAGCATGTAGGTGTAGGTGTTTGAGAACTAAACCCAACCCCTTCTTTCTTCTTCCTCCCTCCTTTGACCATGGGAATTTCACAGTAGACCTGACAAATGGGTCATTCAGTTCGGGTACAGGTCAGGTCAAGTTCGGGTTAAGTGATATTTTGGGTCGTTTCAGTTTGGGTCGAGTATGGTTCGGGTCGGGTCGATTTCGGGTCAACCAATTTTTGGTCAAATACACTCGTCATGCCAAAATAAGCAACTTTGTAAAAAATTTCGGATCGGGTATGGTTTGGTTCGGGTCAATTTGGATTTCGTATCCACTTTCGGATGAGCATATTTCGGTTGTCAGTAACTCCCTTTCTTGTTTTTCCCTTTCTTTTTTTCATCCATAATCTACTAGAGGAGGGGTTGGCCTATGATAACTTTGATTATCAACTCCCAATTCTTAAGCCTAAGTGCCAAATAAACTTTAATCCAAATAGCCCACACATAAATACATCAATAACTACTTCGCATTTTCCAATCAGCCCAACATAATTAATTAAGTAAAATATTAAACTAGCTAACATGCATAATTTGTCCACTGAATTTTACGCCTCTTACAGTCTCCCCCGTTAAAGAAGTTCATCCTTGAAATTCCCAACGAACAACTAGCATCAAGTAAATAAGACACGGGCATAAAGAGTGTTATCAAGTACATTACATGATATGCTACCACTAGAGTTTCCCCTCATCTTCTCACCTATGTGAAAGACCCGGTCTTTGGTTTGTCGTTTCTTGACATTTTTATCATCAATTGAAAAAGTGACACTATTACCCTGGTTTCTTCCCGTAGATTTTCCAAACAGCTTTTGGATATTTTGCCACACGATGCCCATACTCTTTGCACCCAAAGCATTGCTGTGGGGCCCTTTTATAAGACCCAGTTCTAACGCTTTGACCCATCTCAGGCCACAAACTGTTACCAGGAACAACTTTTAGAACTGTCGACTGGCCGCACAAATCACCACAAATCTTTCCGACATGCTTCTCCTCGCTCACACACTATCTAGGAAACTTCCTAGAAAGTCACCCATTTTAAGATTTCTCCATAGTAAGCATGCTTTACTATGGAGTTCTTTGCAGTGGGCTCCTCGAAAAGGAAGGTGCACTGTTGTTGATATAGGTAATCACTTCAAATCCTTTAAACCAATTTGGGGTGCTATATTAACCACCACTTGAAGAAGACATTATCCTCGTTGTGCCATACAAATCGGCCAACTTATAAGTCCTGTTGACCCGTGGTGCACTCCAGTAACTTTGCTCTACTAAGTGATAGCCCAGGGCTCTCCTATTCGCTAGCACAACTCACAGTTGTAGGTCGGCTCTAATATTATAGGCAAAGACCTGAACCCTCTAAGGCAATGGATAGTTACTAGGAACGGCTTCAAAAATCATCGACTGGCCTCATAAATCATCATAATTTTTTCTGTCATGCTTCATCTTCGCTGACATGCTGCTTGGGAAACTTCTGCGGATGTCACCCGTCCTAAGATTTCTCTACGACAAGTATGCTTAACTGTGGAGTTTGTAAGAGTAGGCTCCCCAAAAAGGAAGGTGTACCTTTGGTGATATAGGCAGTCACTCCAAATCTTTGAAGCCACGCTCGGGGTGTTACACTAGCATAATGGTGAAGACATTTGTTATAGAATCTCTTTTCTTATCCCTCACTACTTGTTTTCCTTTGCTCTGTTCTCTCCCAGAGTTATGCCTTTTGGCATTGTCCTTCTGGGACCCAAAGCTTCCTAAGTCAATCTTTCTTTTTAGGGGGCTTCCTTTTTTATGTCAGCCTTTTTCTTATCGATCACTCTAGCTATTTTGACTTTTTTCTAGTACCTTTCTTGGAAATTTGCATAAGTGTGCCTGACCATCATTGTCTTGATACTTTCCTTCCAACCATGCTCAAAATGATCCATTCTCATTTCTTCTATAGCCGCACAAACTAGAGCATGCTAATTGAATTCATTAAGCTTAGTCACGTAGTCCATCACACTCATGTGCTTATTGTACTTAAGCTTGAGAAACGCATGTTCTTTGGCCCACTCCACATCCTAAGGATAGTACTTAACGTGAATTAAGGCCTTGAGTTGTGCCCAAGTCAATGACATTTCTCATTCTCTAGGTTTCCCAGTACCCCACCAATAATATGCCTCCCACTCAAACTGATGAGTAGCTAATCATATCTTAAACCTATTAGGACATTTTATATCCTCAAATGAGCTCTCCACCCTTCATATCCATTCCTCCTATATTAGTGGGTTCAATCCTCCCTTGAATTTTGGGGGACTTACCTTATTGAAATTACAAATAATCTCCATCGCTATTAGCTTGAGGAGTGGAAGAGGCAGCGCTGGCAAGTTGTTAGTTTAACGTAATAATTTTTGACACATACATGGATCTCTTAGTTTA
This sequence comes from Selenicereus undatus, assembly GCA_017589665.1. Classification (NCBI taxonomy): domain Eukaryota; kingdom Viridiplantae; phylum Streptophyta; class Magnoliopsida; order Caryophyllales; family Cactaceae; genus Selenicereus; species Selenicereus undatus. The sequence goes on along the minus strand of JACYFF010031958.1, from coordinate 28,086,212 downwards.
GTTGTAAGTTAGAGGATACTGCTCCAAATAATTCATCTATAATATGCTAATTTTGCAAATTACTCTATGTACTTCTTGATTAACTACACCTATTACAACATAAATAGAAAACATTTAAATCAAAATACATTTACTAGTAGTCAGATAACATGGATCATACAGATGATTCAAACCTATGGCTCTAATAACATCTTTGTAGCGCTCTAATCCTTTTTGAGCCATGGTTAATTATTGATAAGAGCTTCAAGGGGTGACGACTAGCCCCATAAATCACCGCAAGCCTTTACAAGGTGCTTTGTCCTCACTCACTTGCCAATTGGGAAAACTTCCCAAGTGATCAGCTATCATAAGATTTCTCCACAGCTAGCACTTTAGTTGTTGAGTTCTTAAGAGTGGTTTTCTCCAAATGAAATGTGCACTTTTTGTGATATAAGCAGTCATATCAATCATTTTAAGCTATAATTTTTAACCGCACCATGGGGGGTTACAATCATCCCAGTTGTAGAGCACAACCCAGTTGTGCCTTTTAAACTGATTGGCGTGTGAGTTCTCCGTACCAGTGGTCAATTCCTATCATCTTTGTACTAGGTAGCTACCCAATACTCCCCTATCCACTAGCAGAGCTCGCAATTGCAGGTTGGCTCTGATGCCATATATGACACCTCGACCCTTCCCGTGGGTTCAACAATTGACAACTGGCCCCATAAATCACCACGAGTTTTCCAACGTGATTTGTCCCAACTCACGTGCTACCTTAGAAAACTTCTCAAGGGGTCATCCTTTCCAATATTTCTCCATGGCAAGGACATTTAACTGTGGAGTTCTTAAGAATAAGCTTCTCGAAAAGAAGGTGCACCTTTGATCATATAAATAGTTATTTTAATCCTTTTAAACAATACTTTTGAATCGTACATGGGGTGTTATAACATACCATCTATAATGTCCCGGCCTCTCCTCATGCCACGAACAGTTACTAATAACGGATTCAAGAATTGACAAATAGCCCTAAAGTATGCGTGCTCTGTCCTTGCTCACACCATGAAAAATAAAATGTTTCAATGTAATGCAAATATGTAGCAACCACAAAGAGTGATAGTTAATAATAGAATCCCAAGCATGAATTAGTCAACCAACTCGTAACCTTCCTAATAACAGTTATGATAAAGAGAGAAAGCAAGACACACTTCAACCAAATGTTGTACTATGACGCTTTTAAACAATTAGCTAAGGAGGGTTTCTCTTTTGAACGTCAATCATGAATTTAGGTATAGCTTAAGGTACACAAGTTAATTTACAGCATCTAAAACAAGTCACACCCACTAGTTTTAAGCTTTTTCGCAAAAAGAAGACAATTTCTGATTCAGCTAAAGACATCTTTAAAAGATATTGCATTCTTGAAGCAACAATTTGACCTAGCTGATAAAGAACCACATTACTCCATTTACTAAAAAAGGTCCTTTTTTATGGTATTGGACTTAATATCTAGTACATTTAGCACTCAGGTGAACACGAAACCCGACTGACACTTAGCTTCCCAAGAAACATTAAAGTCAAGGACAAACTCTAGGACAAACTCTATAACCCTTGTCAAGATAATGATTAAACTAGGTTAACAAGGAATACCAGACCACTCGGTATCCTCTTTGGTTTGACCGCAAGACCAAGTCTTCTATTCATACTCGATGATTAACCTATACCTTATAGGTTAACTAGACGATTAACCTAGATCGCGTATATTAACAAGGAACACCGACGAACCGAATAGTATCCTACAATAAGCTTCCTAGCCCTTAAAACCATTTCAAACTGCACCATTCACTTTGGAAACTCCAAGAAGATATCATACGCTTCTAGAATTTTCCTTTTAAATCCACTTGTACCAAAATAGCTTATTTAGCAACAATTGTTTGATCACGAAAACTCTGACAAGCTTGGTTCACCAAACATTGCAAAGATATTCAGCCAAGGTTTGTTTATACATAAAAAAAAAAGCTCCATCAAAGAAATGCTTTTAGGCTTGTTTAAGCTTATTTAAATAATACAAGACAAGCTCCTTCTCAAATGAAATCCCTTCAGCTAGTTTTCAAACATAATCAAATGCACTTTGCACTTGTAACTCAAAAGGATTTGCTAAACTATTTTCAAAAGGTGATTGATTTAAATTGATCATTAAAAGTTGTTTGCTTGTTTTAAACCCCAAACCAAAGTGAATGCATATGAGCTCTAAGGAAGTGCTTTAATTGCTATTAACGATATTGTTTCTAGATAGTGTCTGGGACTATTTCTGGTGATATAATACTTTGACAAATCGTGGTGTAACTTTTTGAAACAGCCTCTCTAATATATTCTCAGTGCATTAGGATAAGATTGCATCAAGGTTGTCAAAACCAAACCGATAAGTGCATTAGTAAGGTTATTGGGTCAATGGTCTGATCAGTCCAACCGGTTAGACTGGATAAAACTGTTTTATCATAATTTGTTAAATTATGAATAATTTGTTATTTATATAAGCAAATTCTTAACTTAAATAGGTAGAAAACTTTTAATAGTATTATAACGAATTTTAAAATTAGAATGTTTTAGTAATGAATGAGTAATAAATTTCTTAAATTCCAAAGCTTTTTATGAATTTCCTTGTGAGTAACAAAAATACAATTATTTAATCTGATCAAAAATTGATGATGAAGTGGACAAGATATTTTTTTGGATTGTTAATATGTAATCAATTAATAAAAGGATTCAATGGATAGGGAGGAAAATTTAAATGAATAACAAATAGATATAAATTTGCAAGTGAACATTTAGCACAAATGTTGTATTACTCACTTGGCAGGAGATCCAAGAAGAATTTTAAAGTAGACAGAAGGTTATGGTTCAAAGCTACTTCACAACACGTTGTAAGTTTTTTAATGGTTCAAAAAAAATAAATAAAGACAGGGGAAGGTCTTGAACAGGTCCAAGTACTTGGTCCAACCTCAAAAACCAGCAGTTTAACCAAGTCTTGACCGACTCAGCAGGACAGTGGCTTATTCCCAGGATCGAAGTGGACAGTTGTCCGATTCCCGGTTGAACCAGTCGTCGGTCTATTCCAATTCTGGTAACCTTGGGTTGCATGCATGTGGACTTCCCTAGGGCCTAAATAGCATTGCATGCATAGGATTTTTTTTTGGGGATAGTGATGGCATTGTTTATGCACATAAAGGTTGTTCCCATGTTGATGTCCCTACCCCTTGTTGCAAGATCCTTGATGGGTCGTTGTTCGTTTTCATAATTGTTGCTCTTGTACACCAAATGACTGCTATTTCATAATCTATCCCTAGGGAAGCACAATCTCAAGCTATAGGTATAAGAAGGTGTGGACAATCAAGTATGTGCGCTGATGTTATTCTGTTAACAGTCTTTTGGTAGTACATCTGTATCATCAATGGTTTAGGGATAACTGGGCTAGTTACGGACTAAATTCAGTTTCTATTTGGAGGTAAAAAGAGTGTTCGTCTAACATGTTCCTTGTACGGATGCGACATGTTCTGGAAGAAGGAAACAAAAAAGTCTAAAATTTGGTTTGGATAAAGCGATCATTCAAGGAAATTTACATTGTGAACACTCATTAAATGGGGCGAACGGTCAAGTGAATTTCATAACAAGTGGGTGTTGGTTTTGGGGGGAAAATGGAGTGGCGGAAGATTGAATGGGGGAGGAAATGACGAAACTACCCTTAATGAAAATGAAGCATTATAAATTATGAAAATGCCCTGGTTGACATCTATAGGACTGGGAAGGCAGTTGATTGTGGCAGTTAGTAGGAGATGAATGGGAGAGAAGCGAGAGGAAGAGGAAGACAATTTTGAGGGAGTTCTAACCCAGGGAGAGAAGGAGTGAATGCTAAGGCAGGAGTAGAGGGAGAAGTTGACAGCGATAGAGAGAGGTGGAAGAAGGAAAGTGTCGGGGGAAGTTGGGAGGAAAAGGAGGCAGTGCGCAGAGGTCGGCGGCAGCGGCAGATGGAACTGGCCAGAGGTCTAACGCAGGTGGAGAAACCGCCAAGAAAGCAGTAGGGACAAGGCTGTGAAAGAGGTGAGTAATTTTAACTACGTAAAGGTTGGAATTGAACTTGAAATGTATGTATGTGTGGTAGAGTGATGGTAGAATTGAGGATGCCTGAATGGAAATTGGGGGATGAAGTCATGGGGAAGGGAAGTATGGAGTAGAGGAGTTTGGGTAACTCCTCAATTCAGTATGAATTTAGGAGGTTGCAGTAGTGGTGGCAATGTTGACCATAGGATTAGTAGAGGTATACCCAAGTGAACGGGATGGGAGTAGGTGGTATACAGACTCAATTAATGTAGAAGATGAATGTGAAGTGGATGTACGGAAATTGAGTTGTTGTTGTTGGGGGAGAGTTGGGTAGTGGATGTGTAGGAACCCCATTGTAGCCTTGTAGGTAGCATAGTTTGAACAGAGGTGTACCTAGGGTTACCGGTTGTGATTAGTGGGTAAACTAATTAGAAGAATGTAGGTCTGAACAATGTTATTGGCATCAAGGGGGGGTTTCTTATTGGGGGTGTGTTAGATGTGGGCACGTGTGTAACTTTGTTGGGTTGATGACTGTGTGACTCAAGGTATACTCACGGGCACATGAGTTGGTTATTTGTGTGGATGTGTGTGACTGCATTGTGTGTACCACATGGTCAGTGTAGGTCTACCTAGGTATACCTTAATGCATTATGGCATAGACCATTGTGTACAAGGTACTTATCTGCAGTGACACAGGCACTAGTGTGGGGTGTATTGAGTGGGGTAGGGTGTAGATGGGGATGGTGGTGAATGCTTTGTGCGTACCATAATTGGAGCACGTGTGTATGGTGACGCACCTTGTTTGATATTGTGGTCCACCAATGCAAACAATGCAAGTGGGAAGAATAGCACATGGACGTAACATGAGGTGGTGTACATGGGGTAGGTGGGTGACTGATAAGTTGATGTAGAAGATCAGGTTTATGGTTAAGGATGGTGGGATCGCATTGTAATTCATTATCATATGCATTGAGAACGTTCCCCATTTTGATGAATTTTAGCCATGAGATTGGTGAAAAATGTATTGATCCATAATATGTGAGCAAGTACACAGGCGTGGGGGATGGGGTGATATGCTCGGGGCCGGTTACAGGTGTGGGTGTGGATGACTGAAGTGTGTCAACCATAGTATCAGACGTAGTGTACCCAGGTGTGTATGTGTGTAGAAATTGGTAAGGCAGGGAAGAACCCAAGAAGTGGAAGCAGTTGGACATGTATTACTTGGTATGTGATGGTATTTGTTGTGTTATGCTTTTTGTAGGCTTAGCCAATGGAGCTGCGGAAGCATCGGAGGTCCGTGGAGAATGAAGCAGCCCTTGACATTGATACAAGTTCAGGAAGCGGTGATGAAGGGAGCGCCTTTGAGGCAGTGGATGAGGGCACGGACAATGCAACCAGTAGTCCATCTGCATCACTGGAGGCAGAGGTCAGTGAGAGCAGTGGGGAAGTGCACAGGACGGAGTTGCAATCGAAGCATGCCCATGACATAGATGTCAGCAGGACTCCTCATGTGAGGAGGCCAAAGAAGAGAGGTGCGGCGGCGGTGACAGAACTGCGGTCGAAGAGAGTGCACGACAAGGGGGGTGTAGTGAGGTTGAATCCCATATTGGGAGGAGGTGTTCAGGGAAGGCTGATAATGTGCAGGGGGAGCGAGAAACAGAAAGAGGGAATAAAGGGAAGTCTGGGGCAAAGGAAGAGATGGTGGTGGAGAAGGAGGGGGAGGGCATTGGTGATGTTGTTATGAGACATCGGTGCACAATGGAAGCGGTGTGTACCTTGAACTCTGAGTTAGAGGAGTGCCAGAAATCAGCTTTAGAGGGAATAGTGTAGAGCCCGGTTCTGAAGTACAAGCCATTTGTGATGGACAGACACCTGGTTCGCGTCCTAGTGGAATCATGGGCTCCTGAGTCGAAGGCATTCAGGATAGGTAGGAGAGAGGTTCCATTTTCAGTGTATGATGTGGCGCTATTGACTGGACTCCTTACCACGGGGAGACGTGTGACATTTGACCGGGGGGAAGCTCTATGTGAGGTGGAGGATGTGGTAAAGGTAGCGATGGATGACCATATCAGCAGAGAGAAGGCGAGGCGATGGACTGGACGTGCCTACATTCGAATGTACCGGAATTATATTTCAGTTATAATTGAGTTGTGTAAGTAGAACAACACCTCGGAGTGGTTGGGGTTGTTCACTAAGTTGTATGCCTTGCTGGTGATGAGTGGGTTGCTATTCCCGCGAACTGCGGGGGGTGTGACGTGGGAGTTGATTGGGATGACGGAAGATGTGTGCGGGATGGCTGAGTACAATTGGTCACAAGCGGTGTGGAGCTTCCTGGTCGAAGCAATAGAGGACACGAAAGAGAAGATCCCACTGAAGAAAAACCTGCAGATGCATGGGTTCGCAATGATACGTCAGGTATGCCACGCTTTAACGTAAATGTCCTCGTTGGTTGATGTAATTGGTGAACGTAGTAGGACTAAGTTTTGATGTTTTTTGTGTCGAACAGGTGTGGTTTTATGAGCATACAAATCTGTATGCGCATGCTGATGAGAAGTGTGCGCCACGCATTGCAAGTTGGGTGAACTTGTACATCGGCCGTAAGTATGATGCCAGAGAGCTAATTACGACCGTCAAGGACAATCAGGTGGGGTACAGGATGTACTGTTAAGTTGTAAGGCTAGTGATTCCCTTTGGTTCATGCAGTGATGGTGGTATACAAATGCGCAGATTGTGTCGTTCCTTGAGGTGCGCGAACTAGAGAGAAGGGAAGCAATAGTGAAGGCTTTCACTGACACAGACTCTTTCAATGCCTATGTTGAGGATGCATAGGTATGGTACAAACATATATGCATGAATTGCTGAGGTTGTGCAATAGGGGGGATACAAATGGGGACTTCGTTGCATGTGTGGTATAGTACGGTGTCGTATGTGACCCCGTTTCGCATGGGAGTGGGGGTCATGGGTTGTTATGGCCAAAGTCAGTTTTGGGGACTTGGGTGGGTGAGGGGAACATGTGTTGTAGTCGCTGTTGCAGGTTAAGCATAGATTGCATGTTATGTGCTTTTGTCTTGATATGTAATTCGTGTGGGGTGCACAAATGGTTCGTTTATGATTGCAGGGTATTATCAGCATTAAGGAGCGACTCCGAAGGACAAGGGAGGCACTGCGGACAGCGAAAGAGGAACTGGCGTTAGAGAGAGTTGCCCACGCTGCCACAAAGAAGGAGCTCGAACGTACGAGGGTGTTGCTTGTGGGGATGGGCCGTGGGGATAGTTCCCTGGGAGTTATGCAACATGAAGGGCTCCAGTGCATTGACGAAGAAGGAGAAGGCACCGTGCACGCAAGTGAGGGAAGGGTGTGTACATCACTGGGTGAGGACATGCATTCGTTCCGTACGAACTTGGAAATTGAGAACATTGGGAGCATAGAGGATGCATAGAAGCGTGAGCCATTAGGTGAGGGTACGGAACCTGTGGGGGAAAAGGAGATGGTGGCCCCCCTGGGGACAAAGGACGATGCGGTCCCTACAGTGGAGTGGGAGCTTGCACAAGCGAACGTAGGTGACGGAGGTCAACAACTGGATGTGCGCATCAGTGGTGAAGGGAGCACCTCAACCATTACGAACAGGATAAGAAGAAGGCCTCACAAGCAGCAGCCTTGAACGAAACAGGTATCGCCGTACGTCAATCCTGTCGCCGTTGTGCGCACGGGGACACGCAGTATGGGGAATGTGTACATGTCCCGCAAATGGTCCAGGAAGGCGAGCTCCACCACAACCAAAGAACAAGACGTGGAAGATGTATGGGTTGGCGCAACAGAGGCAGATAAGGAGGGAACAACGGTTATGGCGGATGTTGACCCGGTTGCAGGTTTAGGCGGGCCGGATGATGGTGTAGAAGGCATCCACGACACGTTGGGCCACTATGAAGAGGAACTGCTTACGAAGACGGAGCCAGGGACTTAGCGGACCACAGAGGCAGAGAGCAGTCCGACCAGTATAGCTAGGGACGCCCCCATCGTGCCCATCCATCAGGTACAGATCATCTCGTTCCCATGAACTTATCTAACACACTTACAACCACTATACTGGGTGTACATATTTGCAACGTCATAGCAGATGTGGTTCTCATGATGTCCTTACCATAGGGAGGACACAACATGTGTACGTTGGAGGGCGCAGTGCAGACTGTGGAGGAGCCCATCATAGTGAGGGCTACTGACACCTCGGCCACCATTGATGGTATGGGCAGCCCCATTACTCAGGTATGATGCTTTCCCTTTCCCATGCAGTCCGACAACATGGTGTCCCTCTTCTACACTCTTGAACTGTCCCCAACTGTGGAACTTCATGTGTGTATCTGTACCCACCCAGTTGGGGTGGTTTACCCGGGTATGCGGTTACCTGTGTTGTGGTAAACCACCATCAGCTAATGGAGGTTGCTAACAGACACATGTGCTGCTGCTGACGTGCATGCAGGATGGAGGATGGGAGCAGCTGCCTCAGCTAGTGCCATAGCTCCCCCGGCGAGGTTGGGAGGTGCCCCCTTACCTAGATATGGCGTGCCATGTACCTAGACATAGGTATATATACATCTATAACTATGCCTCTACAGATGAATATACATGTACATACAGATGTATACATGGGTGTGTACATTTACATATATGTGTGTATGTATATATCTACATTCATATATAAATATATATATATATATATACACACACACACACACACATATGTAAATGTACATAAACATGTACGTCTATATATATATATATATATGTGTGTGTGTGTGTGTGTGTGTGTGTGTGTGTGTGTGTGTGTGTGTGTGTGTGTGTGTGTTTGGGCTG
>JACYFF010031958.1:28054437-28076890 GCA_017589665.1 Selenicereus undatus | reverse complement strand
TGTGGTTGTGCAGGAAGGAGGTCGGGAAGAGATGGACAATGTTGTTGTTGCCAGTGTTGCGGCGGAGGAAGTTCCGTCTGCTTTCACCAAACCTCCCCCGGGTGACGTCAGCAACCCACCCCTTACCCAAGCATGCATACAACACGTTTGCACAAGCACACACACAGACATATATATATACATATATATAGATATACATACATGTGTACGTACGTACACGTATGTGGCTATGGGTATAACTGTTTGTAAACATGTGGTTTTCATAAGGTGCTTGTAGGATGACGGCCGGGGGCCGATCGATGATGTTGTCGGTGCTACTCAGGTCGTGCATGATACTACCGGCATGCCATGCACTTCTCCTGCTGGCGAGGGCAGTCACGCACTCGATACGCAGGTATGGGAACTGCTGAACGCTGCAGTTACGTACGTTAACCTTTACGCAGAAGCCTGCATATGCCATCCAACACATGGCGGTCTTACCGATGACTGCTGACTAACCTTTTCCTGCGCACATTGTTGTTGCAATAGGCTACACATGATAATCTCAGTGTCATCCTTGCCGCGTTAGACCTACATGACGAGGGCCACTCAATGGAGGCCACCGAAAGGGCGTCATTGGTGCTGTCGGGACCCACCATGAGAGAAGCAGTTGAGGTACATTGACCTCCCCCCCCCCCCAAAATTTGGTGCACACCAACCCCATGTACGTACACACATTGGACGTGCATGACTGAGTTTGCTTGACATCATTTCGTTCGGCCCATTGTGCAGAACGTAGGGAATGACGAGGTGGACGTCGTCCAGCGCAGTTCGAACAGTGGTCCGGGCACAATATTTGTGAGCCCCAGCCCTCCCCCATGCAAAGTTGGTCAGCGGGAAGTTGTACAGGTACGAGATCATATTCCAATCGGAGACAGTGACGTATGTACGTACGGACCTGTGTCCGTATGGACACATTCATGCATTGACACATACCGAAGTACACATCGCCGTCCATTTGCGGACATGTATGTAAATGTTGTGTGCGTCCATTGTGGTAGGCATTGCCCGGAGTACGCATGTGTAATTCGCAGTTGGAGAAGTGTAGGGGGCGGGAGAAGCATATGTGCAGGCGACGTGAGGTGGCTGGTTCTGCTTCTTCGCAGCTAATGTTTGCGGACAGTGGATGATGTGTATAATGTGTTTGGGCTGTGTTTTTGTGGCTTTGGTTGGCGCTCGTTTTGTTATGGTGTTATTACGCTGACGCTATCTTCTTGTCATGTAGGTTGTGTGAAGGTACTTGCTGAGTCCTTTGGGAAGGGATGACGCGCAGCTGTTGGCTTCGGTGCGGGAACGGTGCAGTTCGTTCAAGAGATTATCGGACTGGTGAGTGACCCAATCACACCCATATACGCACATGTTATTCACTTCCATCATTCCCTGGCTAGTGTGCATGCCGACCACATTTGACCAGAACGCGTCCGGTTGTAATTAGGAACATATGTCAATGACATGTGCAGGGAATGACAGTTGGACTTAGCAGGGACGCAAAGCATTTGCGCGATCGACGTGAAAGGGTTGGTGAAGGTCGTCACTCGCAAAGGTCCAGGGGACAAGGCAGGGGATTTCTGCATCAATGGGTTTGCTATTGACCATTACAACACCCTCCTCCATAGACGGCAATGTGCACATCCAAAGTATTGTCGACCGACAATTTTCTTGAAGACGCATCAGTTGGTAAGTTTTGTTCCCATTACGTACACCCTGGCCTAGTTTCGTTGTGTTGAACGCCTTACGAAATGTTACTTAGTTGTTACATTGCTTATGCTAACGGACCCCACCACCGTGTGCACATGTCAGACGCAGTGGAAACTATCCCTACGCGGGAAGAGTTTGGATGTCCACATCAACACATAGCTAAACCTGACGGTGGAGCAGGTGAGCGCGCGACCATCCCCCCGCACATACAGAACACATGGCTACCACTGTTGTTGTGCACTGGACCTGACAATCTTCTCGCAGGTTATGTTGCCGTTGTTCGATGATCTCGCACAGCATTGGCTGCTTATGGTTGTCGGTCTACAGCGCAGACAGTTTGCTGTGTACGATTCCTTGGCCCCCAATCGCCCTGAGCAACAGCGGCAATGAGCCGCTGTAGTTACACGCGCGGTACATCCCCCCACATATCCCGTGATTTCTGTTTCATGCCACCTCAATGTAATTAACGCATATGTGTTCGCTTCCAGAAAGTTGCTATGAGTGTGCCCCTCATGAAGGTGGACACATACACAGACATTGTACGCTGGCCTGTCATTTACCCGAGTTGCCCCACACAGACCAAGTAAAACACGTTACTCTACGTTGTACCTTACTATAGTTTGTATCATCGTCCATTACGGTTCGTCACGTGTACGATTTGTGTGTTTGTTATGGTTTTGTAGCGGATACGACTGTGGTGTGTTCGTAATGATGTGCATGGATGTCTTGGCGCTCCGAGAGGACACGCTCTGCTCCTCGCATGAGGATATGCGGGCACTTCGGGACAAATGTCTGACAGACCTACTGCGGGGCGTAATTAGAAACTTCCCCCCATCCCCTTGACGATTAGGTGCAGAGATATTTTGTACTTGGTCATCATTTGTAATTATTATCCGCTTCATTATGTGGGTCGGACTAATATTGACGAAGAACACCACAGAATACCATGCAATGCACCTAGACACACCGTCACAGATGTGGGCGTCAGCACAGACTGCGCTTACCACACAACTGCAATCGGTGTACCCCGGTATGCGAATGAGTGTTTACTGGCATGTCATAATTGTTCGATATTTGGAGTTCACAGACCAAGGAATCTTAAGTATATGTGCATATATCACATACTAGAACATGGACATAAGAGAGACATGTTTTTCGAAACTTAAGTACATAGACAACTATATATTTGTAGGTGTATATACAAACTTGCAAGTGATGTACAAACACGGAAATGGACACGAACCACACTACAGCAAAAAACAATTCCTGTGCATGGTTATGTATGCGAACACTTTCTTCCCAATTGCTCACCCCCACGTCCGTCTCCTTAGGAAGGTGCACACGATCGAAAGGAGGGCTTCCGAGCATAACAACCCCGTTACACTGGAGAAGTGCGATGAAGACAATGTTGTTGTCGTACATTTAAGATGCCGACAACAGCATCTTCTATACACACATGTTGGTACCCCTATGTACCTAAACCAAAATGCACAATGTAGCCACAAAAAAGAGAACAACAGAACATCATGGCACAACACATCGTGCCCATGGGGATGAAGACAAATACACCCAAAAAAACCCCTTTATCGGGATCGGCCCCCAAATTAGGCCACCACACGGAGCAACACGGACAGCAACATCACTGTCGATGTTGCAGTTGTCAAGATCCATGTGGTTGCAGACCGCTTCGTAGCACGTAGATCATGAGTCAACTGCATGTGTGACTCTTGTGACGACCTCAGTTCCTGACCACTCTCCATAACCCTTGCCTTGAGTTTGTTAACAAAATGTTGCAATCTCGAGATGACAGTTGCCTTATTCTTCCTTGTTGTACTCCGCGTGAGCCATATGTCATGATTGCAAGATCTCTGCGAGGGACCCGAAATTGGGCAATCAGACTCATATGGCAAAATCGAAGGCAAAAGGAGCAGGTGTAAGGTTGGGGATGTTTACCTCACGACAGACTGAACGACATTTGCCAGGTACGTCGGGGTCGACCACGTAGTCAGCGGACAATCCACATCCACAAAATAGCAGGCACTCAGTTGACCTTACGGTATTAATACGGTCATGTGAACCGTTGCATTGAATAGGGGAAGTAGCATCAGAAAGTAGTTGGCCAACCATAGCAGCCGACTTCATTGTCTACCATCAAGTGTAAGGTGCCTTGCGTGTATGGTGGTTGTGGAGGGAAAGAGATGGGATGTGGGAATTTAATGCCCACAGTGTAGAATTTATAGTGACTGTCATGTATGAGGAGAGTGGATAACAGTACAAGAGAGTTGGCGCCACTTCCTCCCGCTAAAAGCATGCAATTATTGTATGTGATTTGTGAAGGAGAAGTGGCCCATACCCCTCACAAAGGACAATGCTTTGACTGGGACAATGGTAACCCACGTTGATTGGCTCTTCCTTTCTACCAACTACCACAAGTTTATGAACTTGTCTTTTGTTATTGTAAAGTAATTAAATAGTCACCAACCAAGCCTTGTACAAACAAGCAGGATGCGGCTATTGTAAATTTTTTTGTGTTACTTCTTAGTTGCGGTACCCTTCTACCATGGCGCTATTTAGTATTAACCACCAAACGAAGCACTTGATGGCACGGTGTTGTTGTCATAACAGCAGCGACACACATTAACGACTGCACCTATGACAACAACGCAAAAGTCTGTTCAAAGCAAATTATGGAACATCTGCTTCACACTTGCACAACACAAATGTGGGTCACAACAACCACAAACATCGAAACTAACCACCCTGTTGAATAATACAGATCTTACGTAGCACACATAATGATAAGGGTATACAATGCCCACCGATTCCTCTGACGACATATTTACATAACAACTTAGGTCGAGTCAAATGTATGAGCAAAAAGTTTCCAACTGCAGTAAGACCCCAAAATATGAGCAACTCATCGACTACGCAGGAACGTTACCATCCCATCTCCAACACCGTCTGCGCTGCACCTCAGTACGTCAACCAAGAGTGGGAATTAGAAGAGCCGAGTTGCAGTCATCCACACAATCAGAAGTAAGTTGAGAACGAAGGAGATGGTGAACTTTCCCTTCCACATGCAGAGCTCAGCGTGCATTTTTAAATCTATCACCCGGTCTTCATCCTGCATGCAGTAGTGGTCATTTCGTTCAATTCGAATCATGTCACACACCTGTCGGATCTCCTCCGCAAGCTCGTTAATGACATCCCTCGCTTGCTTTGGGTAGTCAGGGTCAATCACGTTCAGGAATGGGCAAGCATTTTCATTATGCAATTCATAGGAAGGGGGTTCCACACGAAAACACACGGGGGATTAGCACGTATGGTTTCGTATGCGGATAAAGCTGGTACAGACAGAAGCATAATAATTTAGCAAGTTACCTGTTGTGCACACGCAACAAACCGACGCCTATAGTTGTCATCCATCTCGAAGACGGCGGCTTCCAACCTACAGTAGCAGTGGTACTTCTCCCCGGTGTCGAAGTAACTTCGGGTCGTCCTCGATCCAGTTGACCCGCGACTATACGCCCTTCTCCTTGAGGGGCCGGCCATGTTATGTGTAGAGGGTGTCTGCAGCTTAGTGAAGTGGGGAGTGAAGGGGATTTTCAAATTAGGGCTACTTCCTATTTAAATAAGTGATTGGGACCTTCCACTTAGGACAACTACTTGATTGTTAGTGGGTGGCCATCAATGCTTCACTGCCAACGTACTCTTCAAACCATTTAATGGTAATAAAGTCGCGTACGAGTTGTTCGGGAGCCAGCCAGTATACCACAAACTCGACAATAGTATACCTAGGTAAACCAAGGTCGGTGATGGGGTAAACGTGTACGGTCAACATTAAGTTCACCATATCCTTGCGGAGTAAAATCGCGTACCCCTCGTACATGTTTGTCACAGAAGCGTTCTCTGACACGCACGCACGTGCTGAGCAACGAGCTCCACATTCTGCGTGCACATCAGACGCTTTTGGTACAGCAACACTACACTTCACGCAACATTTTGTTTTCAACAACATTACATACCATACATATAAATTACTGTACAACATACATAACGGCCACATCGAACAGCCACAACAACAGTGTTCACTAACACACATAACACACATAACAATGTTGTTGTGTACACCAATAGGCCTACCCATGCTTCGCAGAATGTCTACCATGGTACTCATTCTTCTAGCACTGGGTATGTCGCACCGGGGGGAACACAGCGGCTGTCCTAGGATACACAGAACACTATGGCGCTGTGCTGGTGCACAATGGCTGCACCAAAAGGATGGGCATGCACACCTAACCAAAGTGCCAACGCCACCCGCGGAACCCATTGTCGATGGAATGCAATCATGAACGCAAGTGTGCAGCTTCACTAGGTATATGTACACTGATGTCTCCCATGCGGCCCCTAACTTAGTACGACGAACCGGTTCCATCCGCTCCACTCCATGCCCACCTGCACATATATGAAGTTGTCAATAGGACAACATCAAATTAATGTACAACACATACAATGAACCATACCTTCAACTCTGACCCATCCGTACTGCATAAGAACCATCAAAGAGATCCTCAACCTCGACAACATCACCTTCATAACTTGCATCGAAATCAGCTCGAGGATTACGGCACGTGCGCCTTGTATGGCCAACTTCGCCGCATTTTGAGCACCTTCGCACTTTCTTGTCCTGGGTTTGCGACTCTATTGGCTTCGACGGTGGCCTACCCGGGTGTCGGCCGTTGTTGGGGGTAATATGCACCGGTTGTAGTCCTCATCCAATTCATCCCCCCAACCACAAGCCCTGTCTTACCATCCACTATTGCCATGTCATGCGTTTCCGTGGGGTGCACAAGTTAGTTGCATATTACCTCCTGCGTTGCTGTCTTGTAAATGGGGTGGACGTAGTCATAAACCCATAAGTTGGCCTTTGCTATGACAGCCAGAGCATGACAGCATGGAAGACCGCGCATCTGTCACTACCTGCAAGTGCAAGTCTGTTGCACGAGTTTCACAACTAATCGACGGTTGTTCATCGACTCCACGCTGTACTCACCTAACATCAAACTGTAACACTCTACAGCGGCAAATACACCCCATTTTCTTGTATGTGTCCACCAACTTGTGCTCTATCCTCTCCCCCACCCCATTCTTCCACTTCAGCATCTCCGTCTCGTGCTGGTCCATCTTCTTGCCGAGCTTCCCTAGGTGGCCACTAACAACCCACGGCACAGGCATCGGACGTAAGCGTCGCATCCAATTGTTCCAACTTTCTATCACATTATTGTTCATCCGACCCCATCTCTCCTTAGTGAACTTCGATGCAGCCCACTGCTGAGGCTCATTCTCTTCCACCCAGGTTGCAAGCTCTGCCTTATAGCCCCTCATCTCGTCCAACGCGACATTGTACTCCCCCACTGTTGGTGCGTATGCGACCCTGTAGAACATTTCCTTCACTATCTGCTCTGTGGCTTCTTTGCGGATTCCATCTTTAGCTGCCTCCTTCAAGAAGTTCTCAGTCAAGTGTCGTAAGCAGTAGCTATGGTACTCTTTTCCAAACACTTGCGCCACCGCAGACAGAAGTGCCGGGTACCTATCCGACATTATCACCGGCTTCAGCCCTGTAAACACTGACCAACCATTTCCAGGAACCAGGCCCACTCTTCGGTTTTCTCACCACAGACAATGGCATATGCGAAGTTAAAGAGATGGTTGTCCACATCCAACGTGCATGCCGCCAACATCTTCCCTTGGTAAGGTCCGCTTTCCATCAACAAATAGTACGAGCCTGCACCTGAGCTTGAAGCCATTTACATTCGCAGCATACGCCACAAACATCCTATAAAACCTGCATCCGTCAACCTCACACACTACGACTAACCTTGGGTTCGCCCTCACTATCGCCCCACACATCCAAGGGAGCAATTTGTAGTGATCCACTGGCCTGTCAAGCACCATCATGCGGACAAACTCCCTCGCCCTCCACGTCTACATGTATGTGAAGCGAATCCCCAACTCCAACTCCAAATCCTACATTATGTCCTTCAGCGTGTAGTCCATACATAACCGTACCTTCCCCTTAATGAGGTGCGCAAGAAGTTCCGCTCTCACGCGACGTCTGCCCCATATACCCATCTGACATTTCTCCCCAACACTATGTACATGCTGCCCTCTAAAGTTTTTCAACGACATCACCTGCATGTTCTTCCCACCTCTAACACATATGTAAAATGGGCATCCATCAGCGTCACACTGGACCACAATTCGTTGTCTGCTATTCCTCTCAAACCGATAGTTGAAGTGGTTCGCAGTCGCATATTTGCAAATGATCTGCCTAAATGCTTCTGCAGACTGAAATATCTGCCCCTCCCCCTTGATCAACTTCTTTCATATGCTCAGCTTACGATGATAACTTCAGGCTTGCATCCCAGAACGTGGCCATACATTGTCATTTACATCATCCCCATCATCACACCCTTCCCTTTTGCTCCCTTCACCACATTTTTTCTGAGCTACTCCCTCACCCCCGCATCGTCCTCCTCTACCGCTTCTGCATCACCAGCATCCTCCGACGCAACCGATATCTCATCGTCATCTGACAATTCAATTGCACCCCCTCCTGCGCGCATCCTGCTCCCCGGCTACTCCCCTCCTTCGACGGCGACAGACCTGCAATCCTTGCACACCAAATTATAAGGCATTAGGTTCCGCACATGCAAATGTTTACCGCAATACAACTATTGCATCCGTAACAAAGATGTACTGTTTTACTCTAGCTTCGTTTTTGTCGTGTTCTTCACCCACTTCCTACACATCATTGCACTTTCACCCACTTCTGCCTATTTGCTTGCCTTCACCTGTATCTCACTCTCTTCCTTCGCACACAGCAGCCGTCGCACGTTCTCGCCTCACCGATCCTTCATTCCCGGCTACATATAAGTAGCCATGCTCGTCATTGCCCTTGAAAATCACCTCCACGTCGCTGTCCACCTCAACTGGCACCAACATCTCCCTATCATGCTTCAAACTGTACCATAATTTTTCCTCCGACTTATCACTCCCTGTCATCTTCCTCACCATTTTGAGCAGTTTCTCCGCCCCCATTCCTTCCCTCACCACCATACATTTCCCCGACCCACCCTCATATGTCACTTTTCCATCTCCACTTTCCACCAACGCCCCCCCCCCCAAAACATACATAACTATCTCTCTCCCCCTCCCACCTTCTCCTCCTACTGCAACGCTGACATCCATTGCTCCACTACCACCGTCCATGCCCTTCCCAATCATCCGCCAACGTTGCAACCTACACCTGCACGTCACATGAAGCAAACATTTAGTCATGTACTGCATTCATGCCCAGCATTTGCATATGCCATTCACATCAGTTTCTCCTAGCCACTGCCCCCACCATATTACCCAACTATTTCACTATGTCTACCATGGTATTCCCTTGCCACACACGGGGTAACGACTGCTACATCATTCCCCACCTCCCCCCTCATCTACCCACAACTGCTCACCTTACCCTCCCCTCACCCCAAATCAAATACCCAACCCATTCTACACGCTGCATCACCTACGCAAACTTCCCCTATCTAACTTCCCCAAACACATCTCCCCCTCACCACATTCCAAACATAGCACATGTACACCACAACAATGCCCCCACCTCCCGTTGCACGGACAGTATTATTCTGTCATACATACCCACGCACACAATTTACCCCCACCTACCACACCATGTGTTCCATTGACCCAGCCCCTTTCCCCTGTCTGCCTCTACCAATGCACCACATCACCATCACACTACGTCCTCCCATTTTTTGGCGCAACAGTTAGGTTATTCTTTCCTTATTGTCCTCCTCATTCCTGGCACAACACTTAATTATAATGTCTACCACACATAAGTCCAGTGTCTACCATGGTTCACATCTTAAAGTTGCTGGGTATTCTGAACAGCATGCTCCCCTGCTCACCCTTGCCCACCCTTCCCAACCCAAACAGCACGAACATGAAGGAAAACCTCCCCACTGTCGGGACATTCACAACAGACAATGGCACATTCATCACCACCAACACTAATTATTCCAACAAGATCTACAAATTTCTTATCCAAGTACACTTAATTAGAAGTACATACCTTCAATTCAGCCCACCTTGCGTTCTTCCCAGCACATGAGCCAGCCCCTTTGTCCCTTGCTTCCTGTTCCAGTTGCGTGCTTCCCCTCCCTTCGTACCTCACCCTTGCTCCCTGTCTTCAACTCGCCATGGCTTCATCCACGCACAGCCCGTCAATTCCCATCCACCGTTCGGTGTTCTTCTTCTTCCTCCCTTTGTTGTGCTCGCTCCTCTTCTTCCTCACCCTTCTGCTCCTGTAGAAGCCCCATTCTTGCTCTCTATCTTCGTTGTTCTCAGTGCAAACACCATGATCGGCATTTCTCTCTCCTACTGGCTTCACACTCTCTCCTCTTACCTTCCCCGTCAAAGCCCCCACTTACAGGAGGGCATTGTCATCCTTTCAAACCCCTCACAGAAGGGCTTTTTCGTCTTTTCAGCTCCTCCTCTACTTTTCCCAGCTTCCCTTTCCCGCCAATAGCAACACCAACTTGTTGCTGAAAGCATTATTTTGTTGCCCCCCTTTTGATGTGTGTTCACCTTGTAAATTTCCCAATCATTAATACCTCAATGTTGTGGGATCATTCATAAAAGTACAGGCGACTTATTAGAGCTTATTTGCGACAACAAATGCAACAATCAGAATCAAGTGTATATGAGTGATGTATCTAGTTTGTAGTTGGTCCATCGTCATCTCGTTTTCTACTCTTCTCGTGGCCTGTATTGTACTCTACTTCCTTATTCATCATCAAAATCGTAATGTGCGAAACTGCGATTAGGCATTTTAGGTATACTTTTATTGATCTATGATCATGTCGCATTATTTTTCAATCACTGATTCATATTCTTCATATTATTACTAGACCTGTAAGTTCGGACAGATGGGTTAAATACAGGTCGGGTGTATTCAGGTTCGGGTAAAATAAAGGTCGGATGTATTTCGGATTCGGGTAAAATAAAGGTCTTTCGGATCAACCCAACGGATTTAGAGTGCATTTTCTATGAGTCATTTTTCTTTTTTAAAAATAAAAAATTCTACATATTTATTACTCAAAAATGTCATTATTTAATAAAAAGCATAATAATTGCAATTTCTTAAAAGAATATTAAACATATTCAACCTTTTTAGTATAATATATGAACATTTTGGATGGGCGGGCAAAGAATCAAACCTCATTTCGTTTTTGGTAGATCGACCCGTACACTGAAAGAAGGTCAATAGCGGATCAACCATTTATGGGGCAGCCTATCTAGATTATTTTAATGAGTTTTAGCAGTTTGACCGCTAATAATATATTTAATAATTTAATATTTTTATTAACTGACCTACCAATGTCTAATCGGACAAAATTTTATTGATGGGTCGAACCCAATATGAATATGGCTAGCCATTTTCCTACCACTAACATCATAGATCAAGACTAGTTAGAACAAAAACGAAATAAAATTGAATAAAAGAAGCAAGAGACATTATCTTGCAGTTATAATATCAAAAATTTAAATTATTACAAATTAATTAATTTAAAAAATAATTAGACATATTTGTTTAACTAAGTATATAATTGTATGACTTGCGCATCTTTAATGCTTGTCTTCTTTTAAATTAACTTTTTAAAAAAGATTAGATAATTATTTTAGGTAATTTTATACTCATTGTTAGTATTTTTTCATTTAAAAGTTGTGTACGATATTATTTTTAGAGAATGGAGAAGAAAAAATAAGGTTATTATTGTTTAATTTGTAAATAGACGCAACAGTTATATAATGTATTTTTAAACTATTCGATAAAAATGACTAACCATTATTGTTAAGAGAGATAAATTAGAGAAAAATCAAAAACTAAGGATATAATGTTCGAGTCAAGCAGGCGGGTTTGGGGTCGGATCGGGTTTGACCCGCTAATTTGCGGTTGTTTCGAATTTGGTTTATTTCGGGTGGATTCGGGTCGGGTTTATGGGTCAGGTCAATTTTTGTCAAGTCTAATTGTTACCATTCAAAGTTGCAAGAAAAGATCGAAAGAGAAATGTCATGTTTATATGATTTATTGCTCATTCGGGTTGTGCAACATTTTCACTTAGTGACTGCGCCTTTGTCTTATGTTCTAAATGCTTATACTTTTACCTAGTCATGCTCATGAGGTGGGTTTGATGAGCTTCATTTTTGCCTGATGGCCAAATCCTCTCGAAAATATCACAGGTTACGAAGGTGATTGTTGTTCTTCTTGAAGCCAGATGGAGTGTGGAGAATCTGGAGATAGGACTAATGATGGCTTGTGATCCATATGGAGGAGTGTTTGGGGCACAAAGATATGGCCCGAGGGTAGATTTCGGCCCAACTTCAAACCTTATGCAGATTGTCGAACCTAAACTTTCCTGTTGATAATGCTCGTATTTTAAAGGTAGATTGGTCAATCAATACAACCCAAGTTGATAAATTGAAACTCAAGTTCAAGTAGGCCTAAACCAAAAGTATCCACTGTAAAGTGTAAACTCTAAGCATTTGGAACGAACTATATCACAAGAACAAACTAGGCTAAGTAAATTTAACACCATAACCAATACAATTCAAAGTTATTAACAAAGTCAGAATATGCTGCATACAATACACTCCTTGAGTGTGACCCTTCCCCGGACCCTGCGTGAACGCAAAATGCTTGTGCACCGAAATGTTATTTTTAACCAATACAATTCAAATCTTACCAAATGAGCTTGGCTCAAATATCATCAAGGAGATCTCCCAAGTTGGTAGTGGGATTGGTTCCCTCTGTGTGCAAGAATTCCTTGTGTAGAATTTACGCAGGAGCCCCAACCAGGCTTGGGCCTAGACCCCTCTAACGCAACGCAGCGCTCTGTCCACCCACATTATGTTTGGTTCCTTGAGAGTTGAGATAGGGGTCAAAGAACGAACATTTAAAAGAAGGGTGAAACAGCATTTATAATCATCATTCCCTAAAAATGACTTTTCGTTATACAGATTCAAAATTCACCATATGAATTGTAATTTCTCTAAAAATATACATATTAACTTATATGAAAAACAAAGTGAATATAATAATGAAAAAAGCTATACTGGGTTTCTGGACCAACAAAATCACACATGATATACCATGCCCACCTCTAAAGTTGATGCATGAGGAACACTGATTGCATATGTTGGTCCCCTCGAGTTTCGTCTCAAGAAATCATACCCATAATTTATTGCGATTTTCTTGATCAAACTGGACCCATTCTTGGCCCTTACATATGACTGCCCCAAAATAAACACCATCCCTGATTCCCTTGCATCCATAAGTTCCTGCAGCTCCTCCTGTGCCTCATAGTGGATTTGCGGGGTCTCTGGCAACACAAATCGAACCCTCTTCTTTCGCCTCTCCAAGGAGTTCATTTTCTGGAGTTCTGATGTACTAACCATTATTTCACTGGGGTCAGCTTCCTCCTCTGAGAGTTTGACTCCTTTGTTAGTTGAGAATGACCCCACAACAGTCAAGTTCTCCTCGTCATCTTCATTGGTCTCTTTGGTGTTTTTGAACTCAAGCTTCTCTGAACGAATGAACTCTGCAATGCTACAAACAAGATCTTTCTCGAACACAAACTCATCCTTATGATTGTCCCGGTAACCATATCGGGCAATGCACCGGTATATCCGGAACTCCTTCGGGCCGATTCTTCCGATCAAGAACCGCTCTTCGGACTTGACATGGGGTGCAGGGACTGACTTTATGCATAAGAAGACTAAAACCTGATGGAATGCAGGCAGATTTGTCACAAGGTGCGAGAAAATGGCAGGTATGCCTGAGACCAGCTCGGTTTGGATGAGGCCAATTCCGTGAACTCGAACTATTCCCAAGTTGGGGCTCAAGTCAAGAAGCCAGTTGATGGGAACCTTGTTTTGGACATCATACTCATACTTCTTAAGAGTGCCATAGTGCCATATGTACATGACTATGAGGAAAATGAATGACAGGGCGATTGGGACCCATGCCCCTCCGAGGAACTTGATGAGTGATGCCGCAAAGTAAAGTGCCTCCATAGAGCCGAAGAAGAATATGAAGGCAACAGCCAGGAGAACGCTCTTTCGCCAACAGAGTACAATGACTAAAGACATAAGGCAGGTGGTTACTAGCATGACTGTTATGACAGCCAAACCTGCTCCAACAAGGAAAAAAATAACCAAATCAATGATCACATTCTCAGGGCTTTTCAGGTTATCTGGTAGTTGACTAAAGCAAAATGTCCATCTAAATCCTTTTTGCGGATACTCTCTGTAGTTCAATCTTAGAGTGAGGTTACATACAACTGAAACTGTCCGTTTTTTTTGGGGGGGGGTGTGTGGCTGAGCCAACACAGTAAGGTTGCATACAATAAGGTTTCCCTTTTCTGCCCAGGGGAAGAAAGTGTTTCTGGATTGCACTCTTAAACAACAGACTCCACTGTTGGGAGATGCCAATGAAGCACAAACAGGTATGCTAAGGCAATAAATCACTAAAGTCCATAAAATCTCTCCTAAGCTTCCTAAAACATCATTGGCTCCTGCAGACATTAGCAGACAAGATGGACAGTTTATGAATTTACCCGATGCATTTCCCAAATGTTTTGTGTCTCTGAAACCAATAGTAACAGCAAGACAAAGCACCATTAATATCCAGTTAATCTCAGGGATGTAGACTTGACCATGTCTGTTAGAGGAGGTATGAACAATTTGCACCCGAGGAAAGCAACCCAATGCAGAGCACTGCTTGATGATCGAAAAAGTTCCCGTGATGACGGCTTGGCTTCCTACCACTGCTGCAAGTATGGCTATGCCCAAAACTGGCCATCTTATTTTTTCTGACAACAAATACATATTTTCAGAACACAAGAAACTTTTAACTGGTCTGGCCATCTGGTAAGTGACAGAGAGTTACCAGGTACAGACACATAGAATCCAATCCTGTAGTCACTTTGAAGAGAATGATGCTTGGACAAGTAAGCAGCTTGTCCCATATAAGCCAAGATCAAAGATGGGTACACCAGAAAGCTGAATGCAATCTGTTGAAATGACCATGAGTGAGCAAGTCATTGAAACTAACCACAAAAAGGGAAACAGGGAAACGGAACGTCATACATTTACCCAGGCGAAAAATGGAAATCCTCAAACAGCCCATACCCCTCAACATCACCCCCCGCCCCCCAAAAAAAGAAAAACACCACCACCCAGAGCCCTGAAAAGGGGGAAGGGAGGAAATGAAAACAAAAACAGGAGCTAAGAAAGACCTACTATCCCATTTTTCTCCAATTCAATATTCTCGAAACTCATTCCTACAAAATCTTCTTTGTAGGTATTTAGATTATATCTCTTTTTGCTTCAGAAGGGTAAGGCTTAATATTTGACTTCGCACTACTGGGTTGTGGTTGAATTAAGGAAGAAACCGGCACTGAACAAGTTGTAGAAGTATGTGAATATACCTTGATAGACAACTGGGAGAAGTGTCCAAGATCAGCAAACATAGCTTCGGAACCTAAAACAGAGGAGAACAGCATCAAGAAAGTGTACAGCTGTCATAGAAAGTCCATAGATCTTTCAGCATATAGCATTTTACCTGTCATGCAAAGCAGGATCCCACCCAAGGACATCCAACCCCCTCTTTGGGTTTTCTTCAAAAACTTGTACATGTAGGTTGGAGAGAGAGCTCGATAAACATAGGGGTTCCAATACACAATGTTGTACAAACCAATTGCACTGATGCATAGAAGCCATGTCATGACGATTGGTGCAAAGAAGAACCCTACCCGATGAGTTCCATAATGTTGCAAGGCAAACAACAAAATGAGTATGGTACACACTACCGGAACTTCTATATCTGCAAAAGTCATTAGTTTGTTTAGTTTGACATTCTACAGTGATCATGATAGGTATTATGGTTAGTCATCATTCCTAAACTTTGATACTAAACTCCAGCTCTAAATTAGCAAATCCAAAATTCATCCAACAAGGCCAGAGTACTTGTAATAATGAGAAAATATGCCTCTCCAGGAAAAATACATCAGAAATTCAGGAACTTGAAAGCTTTTAACTTACATAAAATGTAATGCAAATAAAATTAACACTTGATCTTCACAGTAAATCACCAGACTAGCCTATATTCTTAACGATCATTAATCAGAAAAACGGAAGGAATTACTAGTTAATATGGAATCTCATATAGCTCATACTCATTAAATCATTCATTCTTTAATGAATTAGGTCTACCCTCACAGATGAGAAATGTACAACTCTGATACCAGCATGCCAGAGAAAAGGTACCTGGTATCATGGAACATACATTTATTGCTTCCATTTATTGCAGAGGCCAGAAGGATCCTAGTTCCTCTAGCTCCATATGATGTTCATCCATTTTCCTAACTTCCAAGAAATCATTTCCTAGCATACATCTCACTGCATCTATGTTGTTCACACATGTCTTGGTTGTTGTTGTAATGGCATTCACTAGCCCTTTGTTTTTCCCATCCTCTTTTGTCCCACATAGGTGGTTTTAAGAGTTGGAGTGAGGTTTTCTTTACCTTCCTTCTTTGGGTCTGTTGAATAACATTGGGTTTGGTTTTTATAGTAGTGTGGGGAGAGAGTTACCACCACACACACACGCATGCACGGACTGCCCGCTCGGTACTGTCGGGGTTGGTTTAGGCTGGGTTTGGGTTTGGGTTTGGGCCTTGTCTGCTAATCTTTTTGGAGAAAATAGCTTCTGTTTTTGTCTATTGGTGCTCCTGGTCGGCGATTGTGCGCTGATTTTCCTCCACGTTTGGCTCCAGTAGAAACTATTTTTAGCAGTTAAACAACCATATTTAGCAATCAGCATGAGGCTCTCATTTTTCCTAACTCAACAGCTATAATTCAGTCATGTGGCTCTCCTGTTTTTGCTGTTAATTTCTCTCCACTCAAACTAGCCTTCTGCACCTATAAATGCAGGCTTTCTTCAGCTGCAGCAAACACACCAAAACATCATCTTTTGTTCTCTTCTCCTCTTCTACTGTTCTCTCTTCTTTTTTGGGCAACTGATACACTGCGTGATTCAAGTCTCTGCCTCGAGTGCACGTGTCCAGAGACTCACTGTGTTAACGTTGGGGGAACGATCAGCAAATTTGATTTGCACCTCGGTCAAACCAAAATGGCTTTCAAGGTAGTGGTATACCACGATGCAGTGTTCTTCCTCTCCTTCTACCATTGATTGAGCCATAACTTTTTAACATTAATATTGTGAATTCCCTTGTGTAAATTTTGGCATGTTCTTGGCGTAAAAAGTAGAGTGTCAAGTTTTTGTATATGTATGCTGGAGCGTGTGTATTTGTCATGGCAACATAAGATGAAATGAAGTGCCAAGAACATAGAATCACATACGGTTTATTTTGAAAGAAGAGAAGTGATTACAGTTCAATAGACAACAAGCAAATTTTATTACGAAAGTGAAGACATGGACTCAGCTGTGAAGTGTCGGACGCGGGAACAGATCCGAGTATCTGACTCATCAAAGCTCTCACTTTCGGACATGGAGACACTGTCTAAAATTTGGACTCGGATATGAGGACTCATCATTTTACATGTAGAAGTTACAATTTCACATTAATCTTTCAAGAATATTTCAGTAATTAAAAAAGTTTTCCACTTGTAAAACTGTTAAACATTAAAGATCCATTAAAATAATAATGAACGAAGAAGGAAACTACCATATATTTCTAATTATTTTCACCCTTTTTGTGGCTTTGACTCTCAAGTCTCAATGTACTATTCGGAGGCTGATTGCCTCACTCAAAAGTAAGCATGAATAGGAAATTAGAGAACTTCAAGAATGTTAGATTCTGTCTACTTAATGTTGTAAATAGCAACTAGTTGGCTAAAACCCAGATAAGGATAGCATTTGCCCATTCAACTGCCGAGAAGTTGAGCACAATCAGAATAATCGACATTTTATCTGTCCATTTGGAGGCTATATAGGCATCAGTTGTGCATATCCCCAAGTCAATTCCACCTCATCCACCTCACAGGTAGGTAAGGTAGCTACTCCCTTAAGAGAGAACCAAACATAATTTCAGCTCAACTAGTTTACGCATAAATCTTTATGTTTCTCACATAGTTTGGCATGATTTAGATAACCGAAAGGACAACATACCTGCTTCTCATTTTATCCATATTATATTATTTTGTGTGCCACATTTTAACTAAACAATCATTTTGTTGATCATATAATGATTATAATAAAATGATTAAAAGGTCACAATCATAGTCTAACTAAACAATAAAACCTTTTTGTACTTAATCATCTGCCACAAACACTTCATTATAGTATACTTCGGCTACCAACTGTCTTTTTAATGCGAACCTCACTTGAAATGGATTTCCTTGAGATCCTAGCAAAACGCGTGTATCTTTTACGTTATGATTGTGTGGTTGGGATGCTAGCCACAATTTTGCATGACAATGAAAGGAGCCAAGGGGATTCTTCAACTGTGAATGTATACTATTTGGACAGGTATACTATTCTGGATAATGATAAACTTTTGCTCTCTGTTGAGTACTTTCACGCGGTGGAAATGCCAATTGAACCGCATTGGTGTCCAAATGCTTGAGAAAACCGAAATTGGGAAGTACTACACTCCATAAGTCATAATAAGCTGGAGAGAATTCGACATAAACCTTCTAATATAGGTGGTCTTTGCTATTTGCTAATAAGAAGACCTTGTAAAAAGACTTTGAGAAGAATTACTCTACCCTTCAAGTCAATTTTCAATTGAACATCAAACGTCAAAAAAGATTGAGAAGGGTTAGCAACTCACATTGATGCTGCTCCTTAGCTGTCGAAAGCTCCAGCCCAGAAACAGCAGAGAAAACTGCAACGAAGAAAATGCAACCAAAATAAGCCATCCCACTATAGATTCCAATTTTCAGCTCAAAGCACAAAATCCAATTAAATGAAACCATCTCTTTTCTTCTCCAACAACAGCCAGAAAGTGCACAGAAAAAGTGCGCTCTCTCTGATTCCAAGAGAGACTGATTCCAATAAACCCACAAGGCCTCTAAGAAAAAATATGCAAATGACAATGACAGTAAACAATAGGAATCAATCAATTGATGTCGTAAGGATTAAATTTACCCGAAAGTGCAGGTGTGAGGACTCCATCCCCAATGACCATGCAAGTCCCAATGAGAGCCAAAATAAGCAAGACTTTATGCAAGATCTTGTGCTTCTCTAATGTGGATTTCAAGGTGCTACTTGCATTTTTATCCAGAGATGGGAACTCATCTTTCTTATATGCTGAAAGTTCCTCATCAGCAAGCTGGCAATTGGGCAAAGAGCTAACCCGGGCGTGCCGGCATAGCAAGGAATACAAGGCAAAAGTCCCACCTTCCCCATTATCATCAGCTCTAAGCACAATAAACACATACTTAAGCAAAGGGATTAAGGTCAATGTCCAAAAAACAAAGGACAGAACCCCATAAATCTCCTCATTGGTTTCAGAATGCTGAATATCCTCAGCAAATGCACTCTTGTATACATACAAAGGAGAAGTGCTCAAGTCACCATATACAACACCCAAGCTCTGATAAGCCAGGGTTAGCACTGTCCTCCATGAATCCCTCTGCAAATCAAATCACAAATTAATCAGATTAATTAGACGGTTGAGATGATTTAAAGGACAAATGGAGCCTACAGAAGCTGGCTTACCCTGATTGGATTGTTAGCCTCCAGATCCATACTGGGCTGTTACACAATCATGAGGGGTTACAAGTCTGGGATTGCTTATTCCAACTTGAGGAGGGAGGAAACAACAAAAATTGAAGCAACCCGGATGGTAAAATATCCTCCCAAGTTCAAAGAGCTGGAAAAAAAATAATAATAATACATGCAGACAACAGAATCAATTTTTTTAAAAAGCGTATTAAACTCCCAGTTCAGAGATTCAACAATGGAAGACAACTACGGAAGCAGAGCAACTATAAAGGCCTCACGAAACACAAGGCAAGAATGCCAAAAGTCTGCTAGTTTTTGATGGCATAAAAGGAAGGAGCTTGGAATTGGTACTTCATAATAATAATAATAATAATAATAATAATAATAATAATGAAAATATAATAAATAGTGATATCAAATTTAATTAATTAATTTTTTTGTGTACCCTGGTAATTCGCAATTGTCTGTTTTTAAAAAATCACTTCTTTTATTGAGCTTTCTTTTTGGAATTATGAGATAAATTGTGGATGATGAGGGCTCCTTTATCAGGTGCATTTAGAGTCCTTTGATGTTGAAAGGAGCCCACTATCTTTTCCATTTGTACTGTAAATGAATTATAAAGTATGAATTATGATTTGTTCTGATTCCTCCTTTGTAATTTTATTTGTTTGGTTCATTTTGATTTGTCAAATGATTCTTGCCACAATTTTCAATAACCCCGCTAAATAAAGTTATCATCTTTTTTATTTTAAAAAAACGAATATCACCAACAACTATTGAAAATAAAATCAGTTATTCAAATATGGAAATGTATTAGAATATGAAATGCATTTTTTTTTTAAAGGATTGTATTTGCTCCTATGTGGTCTTTTCAAAACACATTTATTATATTTGTTATATTCACAGTAAAGATTGGAATGATAGAATAATACACTTTCTTTGATTATCCATCCTTTTGATAGCCCACAATTCTTACTGTTATATAATACATTTATGAGGTGATTAAAAATCACATTAAACATTAATCGTATAAGGTATATTATAACTCTCCAACATTTGAAAAACATAATGACGTTAAAAGAGGTGATTTGTTACCTAGATGACAGCATGATACTACATGATAAGAATTTATTAATATATATTTTTCATTATCTTTCTTAATAAGAAAGTTTATTTTGGTGCTTTAAGATTTACTTTGATTAACAAATCATTAATATAATTGTCACATGAGTTCTCACTAATGAGATTCCAATTTATTAAAAACAAAAAGAGTAAATGCTATGTCCTTTTATGGAATGACACAACATTGTTTAGATATCAATAAATGTGCAATCACCTAATTTGACTCCACAACAATGCACATCGTTGGCAAAGTAGGTGTAAGTGGTCCACTCGAATTTGTCAGGCTAATGCAGCATGACATAAACCAACATGGAGTGCTATATGTACTACAGAAACTCTTAAGCTATTAGGATTCAAAACACCGTGACTATATACGCGATAAAAACACATTGTAAAAGTTAGCATCAAGATTCTTTACATGGTTCACTTTTTTTAAGTACCTGTAGTTATGGATTTCATCATATTAGACTTGAACTGTTGGAGTTGCATTACTAAAATTTATTAGATTTTTCATTGTAAACTAGCATGCCCATCCCCATATGGATACATCAAAAATCTCATGAATCTTTAATTGTAGTAATAATTATGAGTTTTTTACTTGCATTGAAAAAGTTTTTAGTTTTACTATTATGGAAACTATATATATGGATTGCACTTAATAACCTAACAACTCCATGTAAAATTCTAAACGAATTTTGAATTAAAAAATTTAATGACTTTTTAAGTATAAGTTACTAACTTTTTAAGTTAACTAAAACATACAAACTATTATGTATTTATTTTTTTAAAATTAAATATCAAATGTGCATAGAGCTATAGAGAAAAATCTTAACTATGGATGTAAATGTAAAGAGATGTTGCCAAAAGAAAAGAACGATGACCACTTGAACAAACAAAATAATAAATCAATAGTTCACAAATTGTCGTATTAGAATTCATAATCTAAGCTTTTGTCTATACAAAATATTTCATACTTTTACTATGTGATACTGCATGTCAATTAACTCCTTGCAATATTCCGTCTCCACAAACCCTTCTTGCATGCACCACACCTTCTCCCTCTGTAGAAGAACTACCTAATTTTGTTTCCCAAAAAAACTAAATCATCAAAAATTATTTTTCCATAGGGCAAAAAAAAAGAGAAAAAAATCAGAAGCAAATTTACTTACGTGAGATTGAGATTTATGGGAATGGAGCCTCTCAAGCTACAGCATAGTCCATTGAGATCATAATACCCTTTTATACAAGATTCACAATTGTCATCATATCATATATAACATTTAGTATTTCATATTTGTATTTATGTTTGAAGAAAAGTTGATAAAGCAAAAAGTCAATCTCTATTTATTATTATTTTGGTATTAGTACGATCAATGTAATAATGGTGTAAGGTGGATGGGTAAATATTTTATAATAATATTTATTATGTATATTTTTAAAAATAGATAACAATAATAATATTAGAATTATAATATTTTAATATGTAAATATTTTAAAAAATTAGAAAGGAAAAAATAATAATAATGAAAATAAATTTTTTTATTATTTTTTAAGAGGCTTGGATTTAGGTTAGAAATTAATGTCTAAGGTGTGAGACTTTGCCATCTAGCACATTTAGGTTTGAAATATTTTATTTTATATGTGTGTGCGCGGGTGTGTGTGTGTGTGTGCGCGGGTGTGTGTATGTATGTATGTGTGTGTGTGTGTGTACATATATATACACACACATATAAATACACACACACACACACACACACACACACACACACACATATA
>JACYFF010031958.1:27989748-28005097 GCA_017589665.1 Selenicereus undatus | reverse complement strand
ATATATATTTCGCAAGGAATTGGTTTGTGTACTTCTGTTGATGGCGTGGGACGAAGGGACGGGTTTATCTAACGGTTGATGGTCAACACGGCGACGTCCTCGGCTCTCCGTGACCCAACCTGCAAAGAAGGCAAACCTCGGGTTGTGGTCCGGGGAACACCCCTCCGATGGTCAAGTCAGTTGAATGCTCAAATCAAAAAGAGTGAATGCTATAGAGAGTAAGTATGCACAGTGGCCAACCCTTTTCCCGAGAAAAGTAGGTCACTATTTATAGCCTTTTTGGAAAAGAGGGTACAATCGTAATTTTACCTGAAGTGCCCGCGTGGGCCGCCGGTTCTGGACCTATTAGGCCCAGAGGAAGCCTCTAGGGTTGCGTTCCCCATCTCTGGGTAAGTATGGGCCTGAGGCTGTCCCCAGGATCATATCCTTGTGGGCCATTAACTCGTGTGTGGGTCTAGCCTTAAAGATAGCTGCATAAAAGCCCATTGGGGAATGTCCGAGTTTTTCTCCAATCACTTAGCCCTCCACATTTTACCTACACATCGAGTCTAACGAGCAGTTAGGTAGAATGTGGACCATCACTGTCTATTACCAGGCATCCAGAGATCCCCGAAAATTGAGCCCTTGAGTTGGACTGTCCCGATGCCGCCACCCATGAATGTACGGGTTGCAGGGCGTAGATTTTGCTGCCACTATCGATACATCCAGAGATCCTGGGGAGTTCAGCTCTGGGAACAGACGGTCCTGACGCCGCCGTCCATACATACACAGAGTTATGAGGTGTGGACAGTACCTGTACGAAACTGCCGCGTGTCATTACAAAAGGGTGCCCAAACTTTGATATGGTTGTGGCTGAGCAGGCGGCCAAAGATTATGGTCTTCCTGAGCTGCCACAGGTGATCTTCTATGCGATACTCCTCAATGAGGCCAAGAGGCTTAGGGTGTTGCATGGACTAAGGCTTCAATCGTTGGAGGTGGCCCTTACTGAGCTGGGTTGGGGAGCATTCGAGTCGTGGATTCGGCTATTTGGTGACCGAATCTATGAGGTACTGTTTCGCCCGAGTGGCTCGAGCGTGGGTACGCAGTCTGGCCGTCGGGGGGGGGTTATAGTGAGAGGGCGGCGGCTGACGATAAGGACCCTGAAGGGGCATCTGCTCCTTAAGCTAGTGTAAGCCGTCAAGGAACGCCCCCGCCCCCTCAGTTTTTACCATGTACTGGTGTGAATGATTAATAAAAGCTCGTGTTCATACCAAGCATTTTTTGTTTGTTTTTTTTTTCATGGACACGTGTCTTTGGTGATTGGCCACTAAGCCCTTGGGAGAATCCCAAACTTTGGGGCTCATCTCCTCCTCCTATAAATACATCATCATTCCTTCAGAGAGGATACTCAAGTGTTATCACTCTCTTAGAGGTGCGATAAAATCATAGGGTGAGCGGCCGATATTTCCGTTTCCTTGGAAAATCATGGCATTTCCTCCTATCCGCTATACAAGAGAGATGGCCACTTAAGTGAGGGAGACATTCATCTGGCGTTGGAGGAGCACTTCTCGTCCCCCTCGTCCTCTTCCTAATGATTTCCACGTGTTATGCCCGCGCTTCTCATTGTCCGAGGCCGAGAATGCAGCGGTTGAGTTCGGGCTTCTATGCCATGCTGCTGAACGAGGTCGTTGAACTCGGCACGACTCATGAGTATACGGGCGACAAGATGAAGTCTTCGTTGATAGGTCTGAAGTGGTTGACCTTCGAACTGTGGATGCATTGTATGAACAGTGTTCTTAGGGCGGCCCAGCAGTATTGCCTGACTGATGAGCTGCAAGTCCCAAGTTCCGGAGGCGGCCAGGAAAGGAGCTCCAGATCGGACGGTCCCCCAGTCCCCTATAGTGACGAGGAGTAAACTTAGCTTCGTCTTGCGCCTTTTGTACTGTCGTGTGTTCTTTTGGACGCTTGTAGTGAAATGAATCATCGTAATGAAAAAGTAGTTTTCTACGAAGTGCTTTGTCTTTTTTCTTCTTTTGATGCGAGGGGGTCGAACCCTAACCTTCTGTGGGGCTCGGGGCGCAGCGACCGACCCTAAGGTCGTGCCCGACAGCTCTTAGCCCCCAATGGGGCTAAGAGCATAGCGGTCGGCACTGAGGCCGTGCTCGAGGGCCCTTGGGCCCCACTGGAGTGAGGAATGTAACGACCGGCTGTAAGGTCGTGCTCGAGGGCCTTAGCCCCCAAGGGGGGCTAAGAGAGAAGCGGTCAGCACTAAGGTCGTGCTCCAGGGCCCGTACGCCCCAATGGAGCAAGGAATGTAGCGACCGGCCGTAAGGCCGTGCTCGAGGACCTTAGCCCCCAATGGGGCTAACAGGGTAGCGGCCGGCACTAAGGCAGCGACCGACCATAAGACTGTGCTCATTGACCCTTAGAGTGACCGGTCGTAAGGTCATGCTCATGAATCCTTAGCCCCTAGATGGACTAAGAGTGTAGTGGCCGACACTAAGGCCATGCTCGAGGGCCTTAGCCCCAAGTGGGGCCAAGAGTGTATCGTCCAGCACTAAGGTCATGCTCGAGGGCCTTACCCCCAGTGGGGCTAAGAGCGTAGCGGCCGACAGTAAGGCCGTGCTCCAAGGCCCTTGGGCCCCAATGGAGCAAGGAATGTAGCAACTGGCCGTAGGGCCGTGCTCGAGGGCCTTAGCCCCCAGTGGGGCTAAGAGCGTAGCGACCGACACTAAGGTCGTGCTCTAGGGCCCTTAGCCCCCAGTGAGGCTAAGATCGTAGCGGTCGGCCCTAAGGCCGTGCTCGAGGGTCCTTAGTCCCCAGTGGGGCAAGGAATGTAACGACTGGTTGTAGAGCCATGCTGGTTTGGTAAACGCCCAGAGACATCGGCTCCTCAACCATCATTAATGACGTGGGCGAACAGGGGTGCCACGTGGGGCCGGTTGGGAGGTGGTGTGTTTATCAAGGTTTATTAGGATATGCGCCTCGCCTGCTTGCTCAATAGAAGGGTGAGCATTTCGTCAAGTGGGTCATTCGTGCTCCATACATTTCATCCTCTAGACAGAGAAAAAAAAGTTTTTAGAGAAAAAGGCTCTGATTCCCTCTTCCTCCTCTCCCTTCAGAGTCACTATAGCTTCTCAAGCATTTTTTCTTGAATCCTTAGAGGTTTGCTTGAGGGTTGATCCCTGTTTCCAACCAGGTCTTTCAATCTTCATCACTTACAGGTATACGCTCACGCCTTCTCGAAGCAGTATTTGTTGTATATTATGTCATCTTGCTCGTCTAGTGGGGATGTCCCCGAGGGGCAAGCCGGTCTCCAAATGGAGGGTCGGCACCCACAACTCCCTAACCTCCCGGCCTTTATTGATGGCTGTGTGGTGGCCGGAGTCCCCCGAAAGAATAAGTATAGGGAGCCAAAAAAGATTCCCTATGTCGTTCCACCTTTTGAGCCGGGCACGCCCTCGCGATCCAGCTGTGAGTATTCTTCCATCCCTAGCATTCTTAGCCCTGAGGTGAATGTGACGTATCCTTGGGAGATCACCATAACTAATTTTGTGCCTGACTTCCAGGTCCGCAGTACGACGAAGACGAAGTTGACTCCACGCATCCGGACACCTTATGAGTTACTGGCCGAGGGTTCGATAGGTAATCCTTGCTCAACCCTTCCTCAGTCCAACCCGGAGGCGCAAGTTGCCTTCTCCAGTTCTAGCACGTCTTCTCGGCCAAGCCTGTCCAGGTCGACCTCAAGGCGCTCCTCGAGGGGTTCGTCATCTGAGGGGGCCTCGACAAGCTCTTCTCCCGAATCTTCATCGGGGCCGGGTGGCTTGGAGCTTAAATAAAGAGGTCGTGCGCCTCCAACTACCGAGATCGCGGCCGTGGGGTTGGAATTCCCAAGGGCTCCAACTCGTTCAAACCCGCAGGACGGTCCGAGGAGTCACTTCCCTGACCCGAGGGTCATCTCCAAGCTAAAGAGGTCGGCCCTTGACAAGTAGTATCTTCTACCTGCCGAGTACTCCTTCGTGATACCCAAGTCGGATGACACTGTGAATGAGCCGCCTACCAAATGTATAATGGTATATCGGGCGACCCTTGACTATGGTCTCTGTTTTCCGCTACATCCTGTGATTAGGGAGGTTTTAAGTAAGTACGAACTAGCGTCTGCTCAAATCGTGCCCACGTCTTGGTATAATGTTTGTTCCTTTATAGCCACTTACGAGTTGCGTGGCCTAACTTGCTCGAACTGAGCGTTCAGCTTGGCTCATACGGTCCAGAGGGCCCCCAAGGAGACCGAGGACTTGGGGTGGTACTGCTTCAATAACAGGTCGGGCTTCATGATGGCCATTGAGAAGAAGTCGAAACTTAGACACTGGAAGTACGACTTCCTTTTCCTGCGCCGGGCATCGGGCTGGGGCAATGTCCCTGATTGGAATGAGGGGAAACCAGTTTGGAATTGCTTCGGGGAACCCATGGCTGAGGAACAGTGAACTGTCCGCCATTTTATGTTCTATATACGTGAGGATGATAGGCCTCGGCCTATCCCTAAGTTTAACCCAAGCGATTGAGTCAGTAAGGGGTCCGGAAAGGAGGAGGAGTAAGTCCAGTGAACGAGAGCCGCTGAACTGGCTGCCCCAATGGAAGTTTTTTGCTAACGACTTCTTTCTTGCTGCGCCCGACCTTCTGATCCTTAAAAACTTCACCAAGGATACGTAGTCGTCCCAACACTACCTTGCTTTGCGTTTGGTGCTGACCTGACTTCTTATTTGTCCTGTGCAGATCAAGCGAGGGCTCGACTGACGGTTTTCGAGACCGGGGATGCGACTGCCAAACAGGTGGCGGCCGAGGCTGAGCAGAGGTGGGAGACGAAGCGGCAGTTTGCTGTTGCCCAGCAGGCCAAGAAGATATGGCATACGACCCCCTTCTTCTTCTTTTTTTTTTGACATAGAAGCTAATCTACTTCTTGCAGGCGCCCTCCCTTGCACCGTGCGGGAAGAGACCTATTGTGAGTTTGCCGCTGGTTCGCAAGAAGTAGAGGACCAAGGGGCCACCTGGTGAGGTCGGGGCTTTGGCCCCTCTGCAGGTAGGGCAGGCGAATGTGGAGCAACCAGTCGCCTAACAATCAGGTAGTCGGTCGTCAGGTGAGCGGGCCGCTACCGAGCAGGGGCAGTACACTCCCGCTCGAGCCGCAGGAGCTTCAATTGCGGTTGTCGGCGGCACCTCCACGTACTCCCTATAGCCCTTAGGTAGCTTCATCAATGCAGATCCCAATATTAAGCTCTCTCTTGTCCAGGACATAGTCAAATCCTGGGACTTAGCGGCCCCTGGGGCTTCGGACCCCCTACCTGTATTCGGGGAGGAGATAGGCATGGCAAAAGCCTTTGCCCGAGGGATGAAGGTTGTTGCGGAATGCCGGCGGTTGGAGGGGTTGGTATCTCGGTATCAACGACGTTGCGAGAAGATGCAGGCAGATCTTGAGGCTCGTGAGGTCACGAAAAAAGAGTTGCAGCGTTAGCTGGAGAAGGCTGCTGTTAAGTCAAAAATCATGCATTGTTTTAATTATTATTTTAAGTATATTATATATATTATTTCATCTAATTTATTTTATTTTATATAGTTTTCAGGTTAGGCATTAATAAAATAAAAAGGAGAAGAGAACACATCGAATCTCGGGTTTTACACACTTGGCTACAAGACGATCCAAAAATAATAATTATGGAAAATATTATTTTCATAATTATTATATTGGGTTAGGGTTTCAAGAGTTGTTGAAAAGTTAGAAGTCTTGAGGAAGAAGAAACCTAAGGAAGAAATGAGAAGAAAACCCTAAGCAAAAACCCTAAACCCTCATCCCATTAATAAAAAGCCAGATCATCTTCTCCTTCCCCATCATCTAACACCTAACCTCTCCATAAAATCTCATCACCCTCTTCATCATCTTCTATCCTCCCACGCATCATCAGCTCCTTCATCATCATCAACGATCATCACCATCTTCATCAATCACACTCCACCTTCTTCCTTTCCAAAAACGATTGTCTTCTCACAACACCCCCACGCAACACCATCTTCACGCTCTTCCCACGCATCATCAGCTCCTTCATCATCATCTTTATACCATCACCATCAGCCCCCATCGCCATACCTCATCACCTACACCATCCATCTTCACGGTGATCATTATTAGCTCATCGCCTGTCTTCTTCATCAAACCCACGGCAGCCAGCTTCACACTCAATTGCCTCAAGCAAGTGTAGTGTTCCTTTTTATTTTTTTTTACTTTATTTTATTTTAGATTATTTTAGTTGTTTAGTTTATTGTTAAACATGACTTATTTAGGTGAATTTTGTGATTTTATTCTTAATATGAGTGAGTAATTTTTTTTATGCTTAGTATAATCTTCTTGAAGCCATGTTAAATTAATTATTTTGAAGCAAGTTTTATGCTTTAATACCTAGTTGATTTCTATTCATGATTCTTCAGCGATTAGTATTCATCGTTTATAAAATTTGTGTTAAATCGATTAGAATGCATGCTAGTTGATTAAATACAATTTCAATTGATAGTTTAGAAGATTATAATACGTAAAATTTATCATCTTTTAGGCCTAGGTGTCACCCTAATTAATCATGGATGACTCAAAGTCATCTCTTTTAATTAGGTAATCGCTTTAGATCTTTGTTAAATCAATTTGCTGGTAAATTGGTTACAAAGTGTTAAATGATGTTTTTCTAATTCTTAATGCTCTAATTTGGTTAAATTTTTGCGCTGGTGTAAGGATTATCAAATTAGTAGGGTTTATATTGGGGCTGGACCTAAGTAAACTAAAATCTAAGGAAAAACGGGAAAGAACCGCTGGTGGATATCTTCTACAGTTTAACTCATGAATGAAATTAACTTGTGTGTTAATGATAAATATTAATTTGCATGGTGGATTGAGATTATACTAAGTATCCTTCATAAATTTGATAACTTTTGATTATTATTTATTGCTTAGAATTAATTTGATTAGTTTGTTGATTTTTGCTCTAGTTTTATTAGCTTCAATATAATTTCAATCGACCCCCCCCCCCCAAAATTATAGTCTTTTAGGAGTGTCTAGGTAATTTTAGATAGCTTAGATTTTGATTTTTAGAGTGGTTATAATTTTAGATTGATTTATATTCAGTTTTAGTATTTAATTACCGGTTTGTTAGAACTTAGACTAAAAATAGTTATTTTTGTTCATTTTCTATTTTAATATATTCCTAGGGTTTATATAGCGTCCTAGTCTGCTCTTATTCAATTTCGTAATTTTCAGAAATTATTTGATAATTTTTCAGAATTATTTTGTGAAATTGATAAGTGCAGGTTTTTAGGTTATTAATTCTGAAAATTTCGATTTTTAATTTTAATTCACGATTATTAGGTATTTTTAAGTCCATAAAATTGTGTCCTAGAATTAGGGTAATTTTATTAATTATTTTCGTATTTATATTTATGCAGATTATTTTATTTCTAATTTCAGATCTAATATTCTGCATTGATATTCTGTGGTAATTTTTTGATTTAATTTTTCTGAAATTATTTGGATACAATTGAGGAGTTATAAGATTATATACCTCAAGAATAACATTTCAGGTTACTGTTTGCAATTTTTAATATTTATTTTCTGATTATTCTTTGCTGTTTTGATTTTTAATTAGAATTTCAGTTACTATTCTGATTTTATTTTTCTAGATTATTTAGGAAATCTTTTTACTGTTTTATTTCCAGAATATGATTCAGAATATTTAGGAACATCATTGGGTACTTTTCTAAATTTTTATTCATTAGATTTTTATTATTTTAGAATTATTAAGTTTAGATTTAATAAAATGGATTAGTAAATCATTTAGGATTATGCTAGCCTTTTTAAAACAACATTTCCTCGTGGATCAATCCCTACTTCCCTATGCTATAAAAAGTATTTAATAACCAAAGTAGTGGTTAAATTTATAGCTCTTGACAGGCTTTACAGCCGCAATTGAAACGGTCCAAGCCAAGGAGCAGGGCTACCAACAAGGTCGCTCTAATACCCTGATATACCTCCGCAAATTCGCGCTTACCCTTGCGCCCAAATTCAGTGACAACCGGTACTTTAAGGCCTACCTGAGGAGTGCGAGCATGCCACGGCGGAGGGTCATGATCCTGAGGAGGTGGAGTTTACCTCTCCGTCCGAAGGTGAGGCTGCTGCAGACGAGGCCACCAATCCCTTAGAAGCCGAGGTTGGCCTGTTTGAGGAGGAGCACAAGGATGGTGAAGAGCCCAACGTGTAGCCCCCGTCCCCCGATCTTGTTTACGTTTGTTTTCGTTTTCTCGGTACCGGCTGTAAGGATTTGTCAGTTAATGAAAGGGTGTGCCCTCTTTTCTTTGTGTTGCCATGTTTTATGTTTTCCACTTGTTCTTTCGTTTGTATGTATACTCCCTTCTTCCTTCACCCACATAAGAGCGGCCCCCAAACGAAAGGACAAGGGGTTTATTAAAGTATCCTTAGCAGACACAGGGACGAATAGGGTAGCGATCGGCCCTCGGGTCATACCAATGAACCCTTAGCCCGTGGAGGGCGAAGAGTGTAGCGAATGGCCATAAGGCCGTGCTCATTGACCCTTAGCCCGAAGAGGGGCTAAGAGTGTAGCGAGCGGCCATAAGGCTGTGCTCATGAACCCTTAGCCCCCAGAGGGGCTAAGAGTGTGGTGACCAGCCCTACGGTCGTGCTCATGAACCCTTAGCCTGCAGAGGAGCTAAGAGCGTAGCGACCGGCCATAAGGTCGTGCTCATTGACCCTTAGCCCGCGGAGGGCTAAGAGTATAGCGACCGGCGATAAGGTCGTGCTCATGAACCCTTAGCCCGCAGAGGGGCTAAGAGCGTAGCGACTGGCCATAAGGTCGTGCTCATTGACCCTTAACCCACGGAGGGGCTAAGAGTGTAGCGACAGGCCATAAGGCCATGCTCATGAACCCTTAGCCCCCAGAGGGGCTAAGAGCGTAGCGACTAGCCATAAGGCTGTGCTCATTCACCCTTCACCCGTGGATGGGCTAAGAGTGTAGCGACTAGCCATAAGGCCATGCTCATGAACCCTTAGCCCCCAGAGGGACTAAGAGTGTAGCGACCGGCGATAAGGTCGTGCTCATGAACCCTTAGCACGCAGAGGGGATAAGAGTGTAGCAACTGGCCATAAGGCTGTGTTCGTTGACCCTTAGCCTGGGGAGGGGCTAAAAGTGTAGCAACCGACCGTAAGGCCGTGCTCTTGAACCCTTAGCCCGCAGAGGGGCTAAGAGCGTAGCGACCAACCATAAGGTCGTGCTCATTGACCCTTAGCCCACGGAGGGGCTAAGAGTGTAGCGACTGGCCATAAGGCCGTGCTCATGAACCCTTAGCCCCCAGAAGGACTAAGAGTGTAGCGACCGGTGATAAGGCAGTGCTCATTGTCCCTTAGCCCACAGAGGGCTAAGAGTGTAGCAAGACGCAAACAAATGTGCAGAAAACGGCTGTCGCGGCGCTAATGTTCATTACATAGGGAACACCTGTTACATGCTTAGAGGGAAAAAAGAAGTATAGGCCTAAATGTGATACTTTCTTAAGTTGCTGATATGCCACACCCAGGGGATGGGGGTGCCCTAGAGGGTCTCTAGTCGATATGTACCGGGGCGGATTTGCGAAGCGACCTTGTAGGGGCCTTCTCAATTAGTGGTCAACTTGCCATGCTCCCCTGCGCGGGTGACACTCTTCGTGCGCCGAAGCACACGATCGTTGACCTGGATGGGTTGAATCCTGACTGCGCGGTTGTGTAATCGCGTGATACGAAGTTTATAGAGAGCCTCCCAGAGTAGGTCATCACCGCAAACGAAGGGGAGGCGGTCAAGGGCTTCCCTCAGGGTTGCGTTGTTTGATGTCTCTTGGAAGGTTGTCAGGCGATGGGTATGCAAGACCACTTCGACGGGCAAGACAGCTTCTGAACCGTAGGCGAGCATAAATGGGTCTCCCCCATGGCCGTCTTCTCTGTGGTGCGGAGGTACCATAGGACGCCTTGCAGCTCGTCCACCTATTTGCCTTTTGCATCGCCGAGCTTTTTCTATAGTCCATGGAGGATGGATTTGTTGGCCGCCTCGGCTTGGCCGTTGGCTTGAGGTTGCGCCACGAATGTAAAGCAGGCTTGGCAGCCTAGGTTACTGAGGTAATCAGTGAGCCTGCTAGTATCAAACTGCTGGCCATTGTCGAAAATCATGGCTCGAGGGATGCCAAATCTGGTAATGATGTTTCTCCAAATAAACCTGCGCACCTCTGCTGTGGTAATAGATGCAACGGCCTCAGCTTCGATCCACTTGGTGAAGTAGTCCACGGCCATAAAAAGGTACTTGTGTTGGCCTGTAGCTCTGGGGAAAGGGCCAAGAATGTCCATGACCTACATGGCAAATGGGAGTGGGCTGACTAGTCATTTTGGTGGAGGGGACTCATTAGATGGGTACGAACTTTTGACACTTGTCACAAGTCTGCGCCAGTGTCATTGCGTCTTCCTGCAAGCTAGGCCAGTAGTAGCTGGTTCGAATAGCCGTTATGGCTAGCGCTCAGGCCCCAGTGTGCAAGCTGCAAATGCCTTCATGTATTTCTTCCAAGATCCTCTTCCCTTCCACCGAGGTTACGCACCGCAGAAGAGGTTGGGCGAAGGAGCGCTTGTAGAGAATTCCTTCATACAATAGAAACTAATTTGACCGCCTCTTTATCTTCTCAGCCTCCCTGGAATCTGTGGGCAACGTGCCGTTAGCGAGGTATGCGCTGATAGGTTCCATCCATGTTGGGCTCCGGCCCATCCATATCACCTCACTCAATTCAATGCTCCTTTCCTTCAGAGTCTCCCACTGGATGTTCTTCGGCCGACCATCGTCAGAAGAGCTCGCCAGTTTGGACAAAGCGTCTGCCTGCCGGTTCTCCAAGCGGGAATGTGCGTTATGGTGAAATGCTTTAGCAACTTGGTGGCCTCGCGAACCCGCCTAACATACGTGACCATGACCTCGTCCTTTACCTTGTAGGCTCCATTAAGCTGGCTGACAACGAGTTGGGAGTCACAGAAGGCTTGGACATGGTCAACTCCCACGGTGTGGCAGAGCTCTATCCCTGCGACGAGGGCTTTGTATTCAGCCTCGTTGTTGGACGCTTTGAACATGAATTTGAGGGCGTGCTCATACCGTGCTCCAGTGGGACTTTCTATGATGAGACCGGTTCCACCGCCATCTTTAGTTGATGAGCCATCCACGTACAAGTTCCAGGGCTGCAGTTGGGGAGCTTCCTCCATAGGAGTCGTGCCCTTGGCCAAGAAATCAGCAAGTGCTTGTGCCTTGATGGCCTGCCGCGGCTCGAAGGCGAGATCGTAGCGAGAAAGCTCTACGGCCCACTTTAGGAGACGCCTCGAAGCGTCCAATTTCTGCAGGACGTTCTTGAGGGGCTCGTCGGTTAGGACCAAGATCTTAT
This sequence comes from Selenicereus undatus, assembly GCA_017589665.1. Taxonomy (NCBI): domain Eukaryota; kingdom Viridiplantae; phylum Streptophyta; class Magnoliopsida; order Caryophyllales; family Cactaceae; genus Selenicereus; species Selenicereus undatus. Next base: position 27,993,637 of record JACYFF010031958.1, on the reverse strand, counting down.
GGGCCTCGAAGTAAGGCCATAGCTTCCGACTGGCCATTACCAAAGCATACGCAAACTTCTCAATCAGGGAGTTGTTCATTTCTGCGCCACCTAAGGCGTTGCTTACGTAATACACCGATATCTGCTCCTTTACTTGCTCGGCCACAAGGATCGCGCTGACCGTGTGTTCTGACACTGCTAAGTATAAAACCAGAACTTCTCCCTCCGCGGAACTGGCGATTTTGGGTAGGTGGGCGAAGTATGCCTTCAGAGCCTGGAAGGCCTCGTCTGGCTACCCATCCCACTTGAAATTGTTCCACTGGCAAAGGGCACGGAAGAAAGGCTAGCACTTGTCTGCGGAACAGGACATGAACCGTCCAAGAGCTGCTATGTAGCCCGCCATGCGTTGCACCTCCTATATGTTCCAGGGAGGTTTCATATCTAAGACGACCTTAATCTTGTCTGGGTTTGCCTCTATGCCACAGTGACGAATCATGAAACCGGGGAATTTGCCAAACCGAACCCCGAAGACGCGCTTCTTCGGGTTGAGCTTCATGTTGAACGCCCAGAGTATCTCAAACGTCTTCCGCAGATCACCTCCATGGTCGCTTTCGACCTTGCTCTTGACGATCATGTCATCCGCATATACTTCCATGTTCTGTCTAATAAGAGGCTCGAACAGCTTGTTGACCAGGCGCTGGTAGGTTGCTCCGACATTTTTTTGACCGAAAGGCATCGCTTTGTAACAGTGGAGGCCACGTTCTGTGATGAGCGCTGTCTTCTCCTGGTCCTCGGGGCAGAGGGGTATCTGGTGATACCCTGAGAAGGCATCCATGAAGCTTAGTAGCGCATGGCCGGCTGTGGCATCCACCAGTTTATCAATCTTTGGCAAGGGGTAGCTATCCTTTGGGCAGGCTTTGTTCAGGTCTGTAAAGTCCACGTATATCCTCCAGGTGCCGTTTGGCTTCTTGACCAATATCACATTCGAGATCCATTCGGGGTACTAACATTCCTGAATGAAGCCCGCCTCCAGCAGCTTCTAGACCTCTGTGTTTGCCGCAGCCGCCCGTTCAGGGCCCATGTGGCGCCTCTTCTGGACAACCGGTTTGTGCCGAGGGTCGACATTTAAATGGTGTTCCATTACAGCGGCAGCGATGCCGGGCATCTCTTCTGGTCCAAAAGCGAAAATATCCTTGTATTCTCATAGGAGGGAGACGATGGGCAACCATTCCGTGGGCACAATACCGCGCCCGAGTTGTATGCTGCGCTCGAGCTGTCCCTCCTCGAGCAATAGGTGCTCCACCACATCCGCGACTTCCGGCCGCGACTGCGGGTGTTCGGAGGAGGCGATAGAGTGGATTACCAACATCGCAGGTACTAGAATTGCCGGGCTTTCCTTCGCCTACTTCTCCGTCTGGGGCGGTCCTTTGATCTCGCGATCTCTGGTCCGTTCTACGAGGGGCTTTATGCTCACCAGGTAGCATTCTTGTGCTGTTCGTTGGTCCCTGCGAAGCTCACCTATGGCCCCGTCGTCCTCTTCGAACTGGAGTTAGAGAAGGTACGGGGCGACGACAGCGTTCTCTTTGTAGAGGGTAGGCCGCTCGATGATTACGTTGTAGGCCGTGGGCACATCGACCACCAGAAAATCGACTTCCAGGCTCTTGAACCGGGTCTTGTCCCCGAAGCGTACCAAGAGACGGATCGTTCCCGTGGGAAGCACCTCTTGCCCCACAAAGCCTAAGATAGGATTTGCCATGGGGACGACATCACGCCCCGGGTGAGCGAGCCTCTGTAAGCAATCCCAAGTTATGATATCTACGGAGCTGCCTGTGTCGACAAGGATTCGCCGTACAATCGCATTCGCAATCTTCATCTCAACCACCAGGGGGTCGTTGCAAGGGGAAGCAAAGCGCGGGGCATCCTTTCCTTCAAAGACCATCGTGGGCGCCGTTAGGCAGGATCCATGCTCCATGGTGAGTACCTACTGCGCATTTCTAAGTTGGGCCTTCCTGGCCGATCGAGTTATTTCATCCATGTAGCTGCTCGCTATGGTAGCCACGATTTTCGTGGAACATTCCTCATCCCACGGTTGGGGCGGCCCAGGGTTCTGCTCTTGTCGAAGGAACCGCAGACCCCTTTTCAGAAATCGATCGATTTACCCCTTGTCTGCGAGCTCATGGAGGGCTTTTTCAACTCCCGAAATTCGGTCGTGGTATACCCGCTTTGCTTGTGGATTTCGCAATACTTCCAAGCATTCTGTGGTCTGGGGGCTGCGGTCATAGGAGGCGGTCGACGTAGCATCGGGTTCCCTCTGACTTCCATAAGGATGCTTCTGGCATCGGTAGTGAATCGGGGGTCCAAAGCCTCAAAATGCGACCTCCTGTCCCAAGGAACAGGGCTCCTTTCGCCACGAATGAAACCCCTATCCACAGGAGCCCTAGCCTTCTTGGGGCGTCCGTTCCGTCGGTGCAGATCTCGGTAGCCCTAATGAAATCCGCAGCCTTCTTCAAGGCTTCTGCAAACGTCGTCTCCTTCTGCTCTACCAAAGAGAACTTGAAGCGACCGCTCTTAAGGCCGTTCAAGAAAGAAGTGTATGCTACCCCGTCTTCCAAGTTCAAGATCAATACCGCTTCTTGATGGAAACGTTTGACAAATTCGGCAAGGGATTCTTACGGCCCCTGCTTGATCTTCGACAAGTGGATGCTAGCTCGCCTCTCCTTATGACTAGCAATGAACTGGCTAATGAATTTATTGGCTAGGTCTTGGAAACAGGCTATATTCCCTGGGGAGAGGCCATTGAACCAAGACTGCTCCACTCCCTTCAAGGTAGCAGGAAAGTAGCGGGAGTAGGAGGCATCATCCACATCATGCATGTACATCTGGGCTTTATAAACTCCCAAGTGCTCTTCCAGGTCCGTGGTCCCGTCATAGAGGTCGACCATTGGCATCTTTACCTTGTCGCAACGCAAAGCATTTATGATCTCGGCGCTGAATGGGGTCGAGAAAGGAGGTATGGCTGACCGAACGGCTATTCCAGACACCTTGATGGGGGTGTCCGGGTGGCGTTCGACCTCAACCACCGAGGGACTCTTTTTCTCTCGGCCACGTCGTAGCACCCCGGGGGGGAACAGTCTCTCATGCGCAGTTCCTAACTGCGTGTTTCTCTTACCGGCGGACTTCGCATACAGTCACGGTGGGTGCAACGCTCTGGACTGAGGCGACGCCCACTTGACCTCTCTCCTCACGGTCGGGAAGTCTGTTCCTGCTCCTCAAGCCAAGCGGTCCACCGTGAGTGAGTGACGTATGGGGTGGGGGCGGTTGCCGAGACTACGGTCGCCTCACGCACGGACTGGCCGACGGGATCCAGTGTCGCACGACCTCCCTGCCGCCCGGTAGGAGGCTGATTGCTCATATCTGACCGCGCGACCTCACGGGTGTGGTCCAAGGGGCGAAGGGACAACATCGCCTCCAACCGGTGGGAGGGCCCTTCTACACGAACTAGCAGGTGTTGAAGGGGAGTGGGATGCTTGTTCGTGCCGGCAACCTCCAGAACTCTCTTGACCTGCTCAGTGACCTGCCGCATAACGGCGTCTGCCATGGTGGACATAAGACCCTCAACGCGTCCATCGTAACATAGGCCTCATGCTCTTGGGGTGACGCCCTAGCCGCCCAAGGGCTCGCCCGGGAGCTCTCACAGGCATCCTCTACCATGGATGGCGCAGAGGTGTCTCTACTAGTCCGTGCCCGTGTTGCGTCACTGACTACCATCGCTACCATCACGCTTCCCCACAGACAACGCCAATCTGATACTGCAAGGAATCGGTTTGTGTACTTCTGTTGATGACGTGGGACGAAGGGACGGGTTTATCTGACGGCTGGCGGTCAACACGGTATCATCCGTAGCTCTCCG
>JACYFF010031958.1:27964655-27989348 GCA_017589665.1 Selenicereus undatus | reverse complement strand
TGCCCAGAATGCGACTCCCAATTTCAGAGCTCTCAATTTCACGAAGCATTTTCTCTCTCCTCCTTCCCAGCTTACCTTGGTCGTCGTTCTCTTCTCTCTTTGTTCATCGTTTCTTGACCAAGCTTCGAGCAAAATCTTTGCTCGATTCCGTTCTATTGGCAATTTTGTCTGCTCTTCATTGCATGAATTTCGATCCGGTGGTGAACTTCGAACTGCTCTTCAAGTGTGCGCGATTTATTCCTCTTTTTTTTGGTTGAAGGGGCGATTAAGGTTAGTCTAAGCTGAAATTTTTTTATTTCTACTCGCATTTAGGGATTTATGGTTGAATTTTTATTGGTAATTGGTGGAATTTGTTCGTTTTGTAATATTTTGAAGTTTTAACTCAATTTTTCCTTAATTTGCAGGTTTAACATCGGGTTCTTCATGCAAACCTAGGGTTTCGGGTAATTTTTTTCTAATTAGTCATGTGATTTTTGGTTTCATTCACTGTTATTGGTTGTGGTTAGGTTTACTCATTAGTGGGTTAGGGATTGCTAGTTCTGTCAATCAATGAAGAAATCCGTGTGCTAGAATCCCTTTGAGATCTTATTTTCTCAATCTGTTGTCGCATTCATTGCAGTTAAGATATGTTCATCATCCAAAAAGGGTATAATGCTCTCAATGAAGCACATGGATTTCTTTAGTTAAGCAACATTTTCAAATTGTCATAGACCACTGGATTGGTCATATAGCTAGTTGGCCATGAAGCTGAATGTGTTTCCTGCAAATAGTTGCATATTATAGGTTAATTATTCAATTAGTTATCAAAATCAGGTGGGGTTCGCAAGTCTACTTTTGTTTAGTCAAACTGAGCAGGTTAGTGGATAATTAAAACTAGATGGTTTTATGATATATCTATTTCCTCACAATATATCCATATGAGGAACCAAAAATAAAGAAAAGGAGGTATTCCTTCGAATGCTATATTTCTTGGATTCTTTGTGTATTTTTGGTCTAAAATGATGTGTCGACAGTCCATATAATTGTTGATTGTCCGACAGGTTCTTTAGGTTAAATGATTGCCCCATGGATAACTCTTTCATAATATTCATTTTGTCTTTTGCAGGCGCAATCCTCTACCAATGGTTCTCATAGCTTTCTCCGCTGTGCCATTCATGTTATGATCTTCGCCCTTTCACATGTCGTTCACCTGAATCCCGTGAGTGAATGAATAGCATTGGTAAATAGCAGTCTATGCCCCTTGTGCATGTAAAATGTGCCCATCAATACACGTATACTCAAGCAAAGCTGAGCAATGCTTGAAAATCGGGAGTATTAAACCATCTAATTTTGTTTCGATTGGAAGTGCTTTTAGGTGGGCTGTTGCCTTCTATGTAGTGTGCACATTTGACATACATTTGTAAAGTGGGATAATGTGCTAGACTGAGCTCATCTACAACACTATTATTAAATGCCACAGTCCATCAATTATAAGATGGTTCTTTTGCATAGATGAGATTTGCCATAGGAGGGAACTATGCTAGAGGGAACAAATGTTGATTGCCCTTTTGAAATAATGTGTGTATGGTTATGTTAACTGTGATTACCAAAATATTTTTGAAGTTAATTCATCTGATGTTATGTGAGCGGCCAACTAGCGACTATAATCAAGCATCTTGATGCTCTCGATTCGATTGAGTTAGTTTATCAATTTTTACAGACTTGTGATCATTGCCTAACTTATCATTTATTTTAGGAATATTCCCTAGTCCTTTTCTAAATGTGAACATCAATATTAGTCTTGTTCAACTTGTAAATATATTTTAGTGAACCTCTATAGATATTTTTGTGAACATTTACGTGTATTTTGGTAAACTTGTAAATATATTCTGGTTTATATCTAAATATATTTAGGTGAACATATATATATTTGTTTGTGAATATATTCATACATATTGGTGAACTCGTAAGTATATTTTGGTGAACCTATACATATATATTAGTGAACTCGCACATATATTTTAGTGAACATGGCTATTCACCATTGTGAACATGTACGTTTCTGAAAAGTGAACTAGGTCTATGCCTTGTAGATTCATTCATGTGAATTAAGTGATGGACTTTTTACCAAACTTTGCGTATATACTTTAATAAATTGATATATTAGTGTACTTAGTCACCTTTGCGTTGGTAAAGTTGTACACTCATATTAATCAAATTGGATATATTCATCGTGGTAAATTTATACATGTACTGTAGTGAACTTGCACATGTATTTTAGTGAACATGGCTATTCATCATGGTGAACATGTACGTTTCTTAGAAGTGAACTAAGTGCAGGCCTTGTACATTCATCCTTGTGAATTAAGTCATGGACTTTTTAGTGAACTTTGCTGCCATCTTTTAATGAATTTCTATATTAGTTTACTTAGTCGCTTTTGTCTTAGTAAACTTATACATATATATTAATGAAATTGGATATATTCATCGTGGTGAACTTATACGTGTACTTTAGTGAACTTGCACATGTATTTTAGTAAACATGACTATTCATCACAGTGAACATGTACGTTTCTTAAAGTGAATTTAGTCCACGGCTTCTGCATTGATTCTTGTGAATTAAGTCATGGATTTTTTTAGTGAACTTTGCACCCATATTTTAATGAATTTATATATTAGTCTACTTAGTCACTTTTGTGTCAGTAAACTTGTACATTCATATTAATAATATTGGCTATATTTTTTGTGGTGAACTTATACGTGTACTTTAGTGAACTTGCACATATATTTTAGTGAACATGGCTATTCATCCTGGTAAACATGTACAATTCTTAAAAGTGAACTACATCCATGCCTTGTACATTCATTCTTGTAAATTAAGTCATGGACTTTTAAGTGAACTTTGCAACCATCTTTCAATTAATTTATGCAATTGTATTGGTAAATTTTAGAGTTGAGGTTTTGTTTTATGTCCGTTTGTGTTTCTTGGATGATGATACCTTTGATAACATTCGTGCAGTGAGATGTCTACTTCACAAACTATTCCCATAGGTGGTAACGTTGATGATCAAAGTATTGGTGACAAAGACCAACATTCTCAGCATTCTGAGCCTAATCACCTGCAAAGTGATCCCTGTGCGGTAGAGAGCACAAGAACATCTTGTAATGTCACCTATACTCATTTTGTTTTTTTATTTCAACTTGCTTGTTGTCATTTTGGGAAGTATGTGGTGCTATTGTTGGCTTTTTTTATGCTATGGTGAATTGATGCTTAGTTTCAAGAAGCATTCACACAACAAACCTTGTTTTTTACTTATTGTTGTATTTATTTATAATGATGTGTGGCATTACATGTCTAGTGATGTTGATTGTTGTGTTTTTTTTATACAAAATATATTCGAATGATTTGACACCAGTGCTGACCAATTCCTCCATTGATGCTAGAGGGGAGTGGGTTCTAGTTTGTGAGGAAGTGTCCTTTATACCTAAGTTGAAAATGAGGTTTAAAAACATTGAGGACACTCTAGCATTTTACAAGAGATATGCCAATTGTGTGGGGTTTAGTCTTCGGAAGTCTTCCACCACAAAGAATAAGTCGGCGAAGATTTGGAAGGCCTTTGTTTGTTCAAAACAAGGTATAGGGAGCCTCGTAAAACTCCAACCGAAAGTGCAATTGCCTTAGCTAATGCAATATCTAGAGCAAGAGAGAATGTTGAGGAAAGAAGGGTTAAACGGAGAATGGTTGAGACTAGAGAAGGATGTAATGCGCGTATGGTTGTGAGCTTTACGAATGATGGTCAGTTTGAAGTGTGTACTTTTCATGCATGCCATGTGCATCATCTAGTCGCCCCAAGCCAAAGACAGTTCCTACGATCTTCTAGGAACATTAGTTCTATTCACAAGGACTTTATTTGTAAATATAGGAGAGCAAATGTTGGGGCTTCGAAGGTTTATCATCTCATGAAAGAGCAGGCTGGGGGCTATGAATATGTGGGATCTGACCAGCAAGATGTCAAGATTTACAAGAGGAATTTAAAGGCAATGATCAAAGATTCAGATGCGCACATGTTTGTAGATGTCTTAAAGAAAAGAAAAGAAGTTGATCCTGGCTTTTATTATGCTCATGAGCTTGATGAGGAGAATAGGCTCAAGAATGTATTCTGGTGTGATTCCTTATGTAGGAGGTCCTATGCGTTGTTTGGGGACTTGTTATCTTTCAACACAAAGCATAAGACTAATAGATATGGCATGGTGTTTGCTCCGTTTATGGGCATCAACCATCATCGCCAACTCACTTGGTTCGGTGCGGGGTTGATACGAGATGAATAGGTGGAGTATTTCAAGTGGTTATTCCAGTGTTTCATTGATGCAATGGGGGGAAACAAGACAAAAGCCATAAGGGCTATTCTTTTCGTGGGTCAATTGTAATTTACCAACCTCAACCCACTTCAACCCATTTCAACCTATTTTAACCTACTTCAACTCACTTGAAAAAAAATACCAACTTCAACCTATCTCAACCTACTTCAACCCACTTCAACCAACTTCAACCCACCCCCTTCATAATTTTAATAATTTGTAAAGTATCAAGTGAGATTTAATCATTCTTCCATCAAAAAGTTCATTGTACAACTTTTTGTAAATTATTGTACTTTGGAATTGTTTTATTTTTGTATTTTTGTATTTATTTAGTTTTTTATTTTCAAATTTTTAAATTTTAAATATTTAATATTTAATTTTTTCTATTTAATTTTTTTTTCTTTTTTTTTTTTTTTTTTATTTTTTATTTTTTATTTTTTTACTTTTTTATTTCTAACTTTTTTTTTATTTTTTTTATTTCTTATTTCTTATTGTTTATTTTTTTTATTTAGTTTTTTTATTTTTTATTTTTTATTTTTTATTTTTTGGAATATTTTCTAGCTTTTGTTTGGAATAAAACTAAAAATATAAAAAATTAAAAAATAAATACAAAATATTAAAAAAACAAAAATACAAAAATAAAAAAGGAAATATAAGAAATTTAAAAATTTAAAATTTAAAAATACAAAAATAAAAAAAAAATAAAAAATAAAATAAAAAATAAAATTCGAAAATTCAAAATTAGAAAATTAAAAAATAAAAAATAAAATATAAAATATAAATATAAAATATAAAAATAAAATATAAAAATAAAAAATAAAAAATAAAAAAATAAAAAAATAAAAAAAAATACTAAATACTAAATAAAAAATAAAAAAAATAAACAATAAGAAATAAGAAATAAGAATTAAAAAAATTAAAAATTTAAAAAATAAAAAATAAAAAAATAAAAAAATATAAAATATAAAATAATAAAATATATAAAATATAAACTATAAAAAAGAATAAACAAAAATTCCACAAAATTTTGATAACTTTATAAATTATCACACATTAATTACATTATCATTATTTTAACCCACTTCAACCCACCACATAAAAAATGTACGAACTTCAACCCATTTCAACCTACATCAACCCACTTCAAGCTACTTCAACCTATTTCAACCCACCTCAACCTATTTCAACCTACTTCACCCTTTTACACACCCAATTTACCTACGAAAAGAACAGGCCCATAATTACTAATCAGGATCCAGCAATCAGGCAAGGGGTACTCTCTGTGTTTGAGGGGTGCACCCATAGGTACTGTATGTGGCATATTATAATAAAGTTGCCCGAGAAAGTAGGTCACTTATTGAATGGCTGTGAAGATTTCCTAGAGCGGATCAAGCTATGTGTCTGGGCATCTGATACCCCAGAGGAGTTTGAAGCAAAGTGGGCAGATATGCTAGTTGATTTCAACTTGGGCAGTAATGATTGGTTGAAACATATATATGACATTCGAGAGGATTGGGTACAAGTTTATTTCAAGGAGGATTTCTTAGGGGGCATTATGAGGACTACGTCAGATTCCGAGAGTCAAAATGCTATGTTTGGGAACTTGACAACTCCAATACTGAGTTTGGTGGACTTTTGGGTTAGGTTTGTGCATGCCCTTGAGTCTCAGCGGTATCGAGAAAGTAAGGCTGAAAATGCATCCTTAACCTCCCTGCCTGAGCTGAAGACGCCTTTGGACATAGAAAAACATGGGAGGGTCATTTACACACATAATAACTTCTACATCTTTCGCAACCAGTTATGTGATGCATTGTTTAATTGTGAGATATTAAGCATCACCACTATAGAGGGTGACAGCACTTACAAAATAGAGGATAAAAGGCATCAGAGCTATAGATATGTTGTGTATAACAAGGAATCCCAGGATTCTACATGCACATGCTGCTTCCTTCAATTTGAAGGGATTCCTTGTGCTCATATTTTGCTTGTATTGAAGTCATTAAAAGAGATTCCTGCATGCTTTAAAGTTGATAGATGGATGAAACTAGCGGCCAAGAAATCTATCTTTGAGCTTAACACAATTGTGTCCACAAACTATGCACAAGTGGGGCAGTAAAATAGGATGATTTTTTATGCCTAGTCACGGTTGTATAAGTGCATGGATTTGGCAGGGCGGGATGTAGATAAGTTGCAATATGTGATAAATGCAGCCGAATCAATTCAACAAAAAGCTTGAAGAAGTGGTTGGTGGTGGTTCCATGAGTAGTGCATCTACAGATGGGTGTACGATGCTAGATATAGTTGAAATATAACCCCCTTCCAGTTTCGGTCACAAAGGGAAAAGCCAAGAGAATGAAGACAGGAGTCGAGAAAGCAATTGAGCAGCAAACGCATGCATGGATGTGGCACTACTGCAAGTAAGTTACCATTCATGACAGTAGAAACTATCCTAAGAAGAGGAACTAGTGCACTATGTCAAAAGTATGTATACCGATTTTTGATTTGGCATGTTTTTCACTTTAAAAATATTGATTCTTTTTCTAAGATTTTATTCTTTTTGTATTTTCCTTCACTTGTTTGCAAATTGTTAATCACGTGTGTTTAGGGTTCGTGTAATTGAATCATGTTTGATTAGGCATCACTTCATTGATTCGTGCTGGTATATTTCAAATACAGATTTCCATAATTGAAGACCATCAGCATCCACCCCCCCACACACACACACACACACTTCAAGTTGTCTGATTTGCTCAGATTTGCTTATTGATGGGGCTACGAAATCTTTAATGCTGTGACCAAATCACAGCCTAAACAGTCAGTTAAGCTTGCAAACTTCAAGTGGAGCTCTTAAACTAGCTCCATGATGTATTCATAAAAGATTAGATGAACACATAGTTGATTAGATGTAGATAAAAGATTGAATTAACATATATAGTCAGTTACGTACATGCATATAAACTACAATCAACTGTTTATAAGTGGACTAGGTTTTGCTCTCATGATGGAAGACGATAAAGGGAGTATTAGCGATGCCACTGATGGTTGAAGGATACAAGATGAGGCTCATCAAATTCGTGGTCATTACATGTCAAAAGCCGGAGTAGTGATTCTACAAGTCACAACCACATAAAGGCTTGACTAATAGGTTCCTTTATGGTGTCATTGCCATTGCTCAATGCCAACTAAAGTGTTAGTAAAGAATAATTGGGGTAGCATTTTCTCTTCTGTAATAAATTTTGTTTAGAATTTTGTGTAGCTTCCATCTTTACTTCCACATTCGGATTCAATCATATGCTATAAGGTTATAGCTATTTGATAATTTAATCTGTCCACTTGCTTTGATGTTGAAATGCTTTGTTCTTTTTTTTTCCCGAGGGGCAAAAGCGGCACGAAGGTTGATATAGGTAGAATTTAAATCCAAGTCTCTGGTAACAACTGTCAAAAATTTTATCAATTGTGCTAATTGAGACCACAATTGAAATGCTTTTGTTTATATACCCCACCTGTCCCGTTCAATTTTTTCCCATTATTTTTCGTTTTTCTGTTTTGGTCTCTGCTTGTCAAACTCCCTTGAGTAGATTGAGGCAAGTTGTTGATGCCATGGCTGTTGAGATGCATGCTAGTCTGGCTTCTGAAGGTGGTTATAAGCTTAAAATGCTCCTCACTTATGTTAATAAACTCCCCAACGGGTATCCCTCTCCCTCCCTCCTCTCTCTGTCTCTCTTTCTTGCTCTCTCTCTCTCTCTCTCTCAGCTTTCGTGGTTGTGTTTGTTTGTGGGTATTGGGTTTTGTTTGATTTGGGGGAAAGGGGCATTTACTTGGTTTCGTGATGATTGATATAGTTGGCGTTTTTGGGTTGATCCCCCTTCGCTGTGTATATCATTGATCAGGAAGTTCCCCTTCCGATGAGCTTGTCATATACATATATAGATAGTCTTTTTGTTAATTGTTTGCAAGAAATTTGTTTTTGATGGAATGCCTGAATGTTGCTTAGAAAGGGGGAAAATGAGTTGTTTTTACATCCACGGAATGGGTTCAGGGCATTGGCATCCCGACTTGCTCCACGTAAACGCCTCATGCCTTGCACGTGACCTTCCTGTTCCCTTTTCTTCTTCTCTAACTGCGCCCACAAAACCTAAAACCTCTGGTGCTGCCCCCCGATGCTAGACCCTTTGCTCTATAGCTGCTGCTGGTTAACAATGGAAGCTTCCCCCAAAAGCTTATTTTTAGATGCCATTTTTTATCCTTATGGCTTTAAAGGTACCACCTTTCTTAATCTTCTTCCCTCTTTCTGTTTGTTTTTTTTTTTTTTTGTAGGGTGACATTCCATGCCAATTTCTTCTTTGTAACAAAGCAACCTCTTCTTTTTTATTCCCTGAAAATTCTCCTTGAGCCACCAAGAGCCCGGGACTCCCTTATTCCACTGCTGCTATGTCTGGTTTTTGGTGGGTACCCTCAAAAGTTCCCCTTTGCACCATCATAGCTGGTTTGGTTGCCAAGAAAGCTTGTGAGTTAGGGTTAGAGGTTAGTATGTCTATTATTATATTGTTAAGTTTGATCATAATGCTTCGACTTATGAAGTTTTTTGCAGTATTAATATCTTCTGTTAGCATTAGTTTTATTTGCCCTTGAGTTCTCAACATAGTTTATTTCATTGTTTTGCTAAGTTGCCATTAATGTGTCTTTTAAATTTCCCTTGTTCACTTCTATATTTGCTGTTCATGCTGACATGGAAAACTCCTAGGTTCACTCTGTGGCATTTTTGGGTTGGATTTTGCTAGCTGCAAAATTACAGACAATTGGGAATGTGGTTTGTGTCCAACTCTTTGGTGATCGACATGCTAGAATCCTCATCGAAAGTCTGAAGTAGCTTAAAATTGTGTCACTGGCATACATTCTAGCCTGAAGTAGCACTATTGAGGAAGTTATTGGTAAGCTGCGTGATGTTAATCTTTTTCCACAGTTCCTAAGAGATTTAATTGGACAGTCCATTGTAATATATGCAACTGAGAACAAGTCAGATGTAGGGATTGCAGGTGCGACGATTGCCAGAATTACCGGAGTAGGTGACAACTACAAGAAGCTGTGTACTTATGATGGAACCACCATCTGGGAAGCAAAACCAATTTTGTCACCAGCAAGGTCTGACAGCATACTCATTCTAGCTGCATGATGAAAAGGGGCGAAAAAGGGTCTGATTGCAATGTTCATGCGCATAGCTTGTACAAATATATGAGCATTTGTAATCTCTTTAGATTTATGATCTCTTATACTTGAATTGGTCAATTGGCTTGGAAATTTAGATAATTTCATAAAACTGGTTTAGGATTGTGAAGACTTGGGCATTTGTAATCTATTTACATTTAATTTATGATCTATTATCCTTGAATTGGTCAACTAGCGTGTTTTTTTTTTCAAATTTATTGGTTGTGGTGAATGCTTATTTCCTACCACTAAATAGGTTCCCTGTATTTTTCAAACATTGAAATTTTATAATGTTAGTGCTTCGCATGTGAACGCTTAAAATATAAAAAAAAACCGAATATTTACGCTTTAAATAGTGAACATTTATTAAAGACGTACCCTTCACCGAAGATTCGTTCAAGGCGGTGTAAATATAGTTCTGGATTCACATTACAAAGCAAGCAGGAGCAAAGGCAACTACTTTCGTATCCATGGAAAGACTCCGAAATTCCATGTGTTAGCTGCAATAGTTCAATATTTGAGTATGCAAATCAGAAACCTGTTTTTGGAGTTTTGAACTCGGATAACATATTCTATGCTCCTTTGTTGGAGTTTTACACATTCACTGGAATTCCGACCTCGGTATGCTTATCTATGCTTGTCCTCTCTACTGCACTGAGCATATTTTCAGTGTCGTAAATGTGTTTCTGTCTGTAACCAAGTTTTTTTTTTCTTACGTTCCGTGAAGAAGTGAAATTGCAACAACATTTATCAATCATCCAAAGCAACGTTTCTTGTGCAGGCTTTCCGGTGGTTCAAATCTGTTCAAGCTGCCAATAAGGAGGCTACAAGTTTGAACTTTATCAGGGCAGTTTGAGTACTTAAGTTTCAGAGTCAATAAGTGTCTTTAGTTTCCCCCTCCTTTTCAAAATCAGAGTCTATACCAAAGATCAAATTGTTAAATTCATAAGCATTATATTGCGGGGAAGCAACTCCCTCCCCCCCCCCCCCAATCCGGCCAAAAAACTCAAGACAATCCTGCCTATATATTGGTTGGCTACAATTCCTAAGCTATTCCATTGACCAAATAGTAATTGAAAAACATGTAACAAGAGTGTCTTACAATTATGTGAACGTGGAAATTTACTTTCCAAGAGAAGGTTTCTATTAAAAAAGAAATTAAACTACTTATATAAATGTTGCTCCAACTTACCCTTCATCTCCCCAAGCCGACTAGGAATAAAGTCTTCAGTAGGAACAAGTTCACAATCTGAGTCTCTGGTGGTTCAATCATCAGACAGGCAAACCTACTAGGAACAAAGTCTCTCACAAAACCTGCAACATCTTTTTTTCCCAGAAGTCAGAATCGTCTCGAAACATCAAATATAATTGTTGTGTCAGTAATGACACGCAGAAAATTCAGACTCTTATTTTCCACATAATAATACCAACAATCACCACCATGCAGACTTAAAAGTTGCACAAAACAAAACTAGAGAGAGCCTAACATACTTATGGATGAAAAGTTGTGTTCAGCTGGACAGATTACCCTATACCGACAGAGGTTCTGGCTCTTCTAACAACAGTCATAGAGTTCTGAAAATAGCCACAGCTGGGACTTTAACGCTTCAGCTAATATTGTTAAATTCAACTACATCATTAATCCCAAATTCCCAATGAGATGCAGAGTGCGTTATATAGAACATGAAATTGTGAAGAAGTTGTGTAATCCTCAGGCTTAAACAAATGTATCTAAGCCCTTCTTGCTAGGAAAGTGAAGATTTCAAATACATCAAGAAAAGTTATCGTATCTTGTGGCGGTTCATCTGGTTCTACTGTCAAGGTTAGGATGTCGACCCCATCCTTTACTGCCCGAAACCAAAGCAGACGCAAACTTTAACTCCTACAGAGGTTAGCTGCTCTGGTACTTGAGATGATCAGGAGTTGTGTACACATGCATATTTATTTTGGAATTTGCTTCATTAAGTTTCCTCAACCATTCGAAGCCTATAAATATAAGCAAGGTAGATACAAAGGTTGATATGGGTGATATTTGCAGCTTGAACATAGGTCTTTGGTAACACGGAGAAAGATTTTACTAGTTATGCTACTGGACACCTGATTATGGAAAAGCATATGGATATTTACTAGGATACAAAGGTTGGTGTAGATAGGATTATAACTCTTTAAGTTTCCGATATGATGGATAAAGAGTTTACCAAACAAAGGAGTTACGACTTACGACTATAGGAATAGGGATATTTAGTAAAAGTTACCTGTTTTTTAATAGCCAGTTGTGTCTTATGAGTGATTTGGAGGCACAACTGTGGCAAGCAAAGAGATTACTACTTCAAAACCTATTTTTTCATTCTCTTTATTCTGGGTATGATAATGTTGATCATCCTTAGTACAATCAGGTTGGATTAGATCAAACCAAGTGAGGCCTGGTTCGTAAAAGGTTGAGACTCCTTTGTCTAACAGGTTAGACCAAGGGCTAGGACCAACTGACCCAACTGGAAAACGCAAAGTTACATGTATTCAAATCTCAATTTAGACACAAATCCAACAAAAAGGCATTCGAAACTTCGTCAAAGGCATGTGCAAAGAGTCTTATTTTCCAGATAATAATACCAACAATCACCACCACCCAGATCAGGCTTAAATGTTGCACATAACAAACATAGAGAGAGGCTAACATCATTATAGATGAAAACGCTGTGTTAACCTGGACAGATTACCCTGTACTGACAGATTATCATGTGGTTTAGACTAATGTCGAGTCAGCAAACAAAAAAGAAACAATGATAAACAATAAAGAAAGTAGTAATTTCGCTACAGTATTCTTCCAATGATAAACGCATTATCATACTACATCACAACAAGCAATAGGCACAACAAGTTTAGCATAAAATCCTTCTGGACTGTCTTCTAGTTTAGCAAGGCAATAAAATATATTAAAGCATTCCTCGTATAGGTAGAATTCATTAAGCTACTACATTCATGGCCAAACATAAGTACCAGTATCCTAGAACTTATAAGTACTTCCTTGAACTTTTGACCTTTGTAGTTTCATAGACAACTACCATGTTCTTCACCTCTGGAGCAATGACATTGGTAGATGATGTGACGATCTTGTGGCAGTATTGCACCCTTAATTTATGAATTCTAACAACCTAAGATTGGAAGGGGGGAGAGGGGGCAACAAGAGGATCCATTAACTTGTATTAGAACCTCGTAAGATAAGTAGAAACAATAGATAACGACCTGACATCGAGTTGCCATACATAAACAAATTTTATCAATTCTTTTTGGGAAAAAAAAATTGAAAATAAGAGAGGAACAAGAAAACATAGTTCCCAAACAATTGATATCAATTTGATGCATTTTTTTATTTTTGGGGAGAGGGGAAAACCCTTAATGAAAATTTATATAATATCCTCAATGAAAATCCTTTAATCAAAATAAATCCATTTTAGTGTTAATTTGACACCAAACTACGACAGCACCCCTACCAGCTGAATCACCTCTAAACATATATAGCATTATTTTGAACACCAATTGTACTTTTTATGATCTATTGTTGGCGCTAATTTTACTCAACATCAAAATATGAATAGCCAACCCAAAAAATAATAGAAAAAAAGGAGGTTGTGTCTGCCAACACAATGCAAATATGCAATACTATTACATTGCATACCATTCTCTACCACATACAATACCAGTATTCCATCTCACTCAACTGACCCAACCGAATAGGGTAGGCAAAAGGATAGTGACAACATGCAATGTTAACACAGAGAACTTAAAACTCAAAACAGTATCCAATATCCATGCATTTGAGCTAAGCACCCCCCTGGGAAAAAAATACATGTAAAAAACCCGTGAGAATGATGACACCCCCCCCCCAAAACACAAAAACCAAAAAATAAAAAAGCAAAGGGGTTCATGAGACATTCGTTGAATATTACCAATTGATTCTCTCTCATTTAATAATGATGACAATATGTAATGAAAGATCAAACACTTTTAAATGAGAAAGCCTACAGCATGCTAACCTCATTCTTCCTCAATCCAACGTCCCAACGGGTTGCCATACCTTTGTGTTCCTCCATATGCCTCGTAACATAAATACCGTCATTATGATCTTGTTTGGAATTATCGATTTTCCAAGGCATATCTATGTGTCTTTCTTGAAACTGTTGAATGGAAGTGCCTCTCCTATCATCACTCCATTCCTTGACAAGATATTCTCCCAAAAGTGTACTCTGCTTGGTTTGCATATGATTTTTAAAAAAATAGTATCATTATATGCTTCATTTGAAAAATAATAAAACAAAACAACAATGTGTAACCTCACCAAATGATCTGTGAAGAACTCGTATAGGCAACTATCCTTTGGCTTTTTTTTTCATATATGGTCTATTATATCCATAGTTTTGTCCTTGAAATTAATGCAAAGAATAATTTGTCTTTTCTTGTGTACACAATGGAAAAACACCTGAAAACCCAACATAAATTTTTTTTGTCAATGTAGAATAATATACCATCATGGTGACAACCTAATTTCCAAATAATAGCTACCAACAAAAACAGTAACAAAAAAATACATTTAAAAGTAATGTGTTTGAGTAAATTTTACCAAGTCAACTTCCTTGAATTTGACATGCAGAGTCAATGACAACTCCTCATTTAGCCTATCAAAGAATGCATCTTTTGCATGGGCTTCATCTTTTGTCTTGATGTATAGATCCTTCAAGGCAAAACCAACAAAAAAAAAAAAGATTTTTACTTGACTAACCGTTCATATGTAAAAGCATATATATACATGTGAAAATGTTATATAAGAATCTTTTTAATTGACTTACCAATGCTTCACTTGTAAAGAAAACCCGATGAATGCCATATCGATCTCTGTACTGCTCACGTACATTCAGTATATGCGCCCAAATATTGATAACGGTTTTGTCAACGTCATTATCCCTAGCAAGACTTGAAAGCGCACGTCTTGTAGCCACATAGTACGTATCATCATACAACACTTGGCTACAAAAATAAATAGATAAATTGTACCTTTAATATGAGTTTCCTGAGTCTCCTCATAAAATTTTATAACTGCAGGTAAGCGGTTTGATATGCCATCAGGTAAAGATGTGGCCCTGATGTTTCCCATAACATTAGCCAAGCATTGTTAACAAGAATTCTATCAATTTTTTAGTAAACTCTTTCATCAATCTCATGTTTATTTGACCAAATACAAAAGCAGCCTAAAAATTGTAAATCCATCCACTTGTAGGTATCAACAGGCACTCTGAAGTCCATCACTCATGAATTGCTACTGTATTTGAGCTAATTATATCTTCATCATTTAGAAAACTGCATTCAAATCTTCTAAAGCACACCATGCTCTAGTTGTTTGTGTAGCAATAGAAGCTATTCATGCATGAACGACTTGGCTATGCTACTCAGGACAACAAAGAGTGAATCAATCACCCACGTCATATTAGTTATCAGATGGATATAAAAATCAACTCAAAATAGCAAAGATAAAAATAGACATATTATATCTATACCATTTCGTATATTACTCAATCCACTAGTTGACTGGCTCATGATAAACAAAACTAAAGTATTTTACTGGTTGCATTGGTTAATATCCTTTCTACAGTAAATGAACCAATTCCATGAACGCACATAATTGTGGTTAGCTATTCTCTCAACTTTAACCTCATAAACAACTACAACCACATCTTCCTTTATTCAAAAGGGAACAAAGAGAGGGGGGGAGGATGGGGAAGGGAAAAATGAACCAGAGAAATTGCTAATGACAAACTACTATATTTCCAAAGCAATGACATGAACAAATGTTCGTATAGTCTTCAGTAGCTTTAGCAGTTTAGCCTTTGTAAACCCATTAAAATCAATCAATGCAGTGTAAACATTAATAATGGTTAATTTATTAATATTTTCTATACATTCATATATTCCTTACATTACCATGTCCACAAATCTCAAAAGCAAATTGCTAGAGAAAATATTGATGGTCAATGCCTAATTTAAGAATCACCTAGCTTAGACAATCTTTTGGGATCAGGTTGATGAAATGCATACTAGGAAGTGTAAACAGTGTGTAGTTACCTTTGGTCCTCTGACGAGTTAAACACAAAATCTCCATATAGCTTTGGTTCATAGGCTATTGCCCCAAAGATACTCACGTTCCTTTGCATGTAAGGAGAGCACAAAAAAGGTGTGAACTCTTTCCTTTCCCGGTGAGGATAGTTGCATCTTTCTAACATTCTGTTTCCTACATCTCCTTTCAAAACACAATTTGATATTAGTCAAGTTCATAAAGTAGTACTTTAAAGGAAGAATAGTAACTAGTAATGCATCTAAGATTTTTTAGGACATCCCAAATAATGATGAAGGAGAAATGGAGTAGCAATGCATGTAACATTGTGTTTGCATCATAGGGCCAGCAAGTGTGTCATGATAGAAGACGTATTGAGTTATTTCAACTCTTACTATGTCAAATGTGAAATTCTTTAACAAGACATATTCACTTTTAGTTCACTCTCCAATCCTATCCAAATGATAAACAAACTGCATTAATTAGCTTAAACACTCACAATTCTTCACAAGCTAAATGGGCTCTTGGGCAGCAAAGATAGACTTTCCAAAAACCTGAAATACCCACGAACAAAGAAGTCCCAGTGTTCTGGCAAGTAACTTCATAAAAGTCCATATCAAAAGACAGCAGATACAGGCTCTATGAGACTGATCATTCATAATTCGAACCCTGAAATAGTAGAAGCTTGTTGGTTATGTACTCTCTTACCTAAATGCTAGTGCCTGCCTGTCTCTCAGACATTCTTTGCTGCTAAAAGAACTGTAATGATCAACCACAATCACTCTAGCAACAAAACTTCAGAAACCAAGGCAAAATACAGCAATTCAAAGTCTTGCATATAATGTTCAATATAACCCAAATTGACAGGACATGCCATGCATATCATGAGTCTAGGATATCCCTATTCACATCCACACCCCAGAGTAACAACTAAGAAAGGTGCAGGGTGTCCTTTGCCCACCATACTCAGGTTTCATTGCACGGTTACTTTCAACTGTAAGCATATTGCCTGAAAGCAACCATGCCAATAACTCCCTCATCAAGCAACATCTTACTACACATCTTTCTATGTATCTAAGACCATCAAAACCCTAGATCTTGTGCCCAGCCAATAGTTCATAAGTTCTAGTATAGAAGGAGTAAACTATTATAAAAGAAACCATCCCTTTATGAAAAGAATGTACAAGTAAACCACAATACTCATTTAAGCTCGACCAATTAACTATAAAAGTTCACCAAAGTGCTATAAAAAATTACTTAAAAGTTCATCTCATCCAAAAAGATATTTATAAAGTCCAAGCACACATGTCAAAATAAATCAGATTATTATTAATCCATATGAAATCTGTATAGTATTTAGGTAGAGATCTATATATCATAGTCAAATGTCATTGAAACTAATCCAAAAACCCTTACTCTTGAAACCACAACCACATCCCCTAGAACTGTTATAGTCAAATGTCATTGAAATAAATCCAAAACTTTGCAGCAACATACTGCACCCCTATCATTCTATAAACACTTACGTGCTGCTAACTGAGAGTATTTGCCATTTTTGTAAAACAACGGGGTGCTTCCCAAAAAAAATTGCTCAGAATTGTGATGCTTTTTGGGCCACTACACCAGCATATTTAGAGTGGCATCCAACCCCTTTCACCCCCTCTCGAAAAAAAAGGGCGGAAACAGAGAGACAGACAGACAAAGAAGTCAAATAAACTCCAAAAAAGAAGTCACAGAGAGAGAGAAAGAGAGAGAGACGACAAAGAAGAAAGGTGGAAACATACCTGTTGGAACTTACGTGTTGTTGGATCGCATGGACCTCGTTGTTGGTCTCGTTGACACATCCTCCATAATGCCTTTGCCTTCGCCAACATAGCTTGCTTCTAGTACATCTCGCAATGGAACGTTCGCATCTAGCTCTCCGATCACAATTCCATTAGCAGGGGCAACACTGTCTCCTTGAGGTTCTGCTTGACAGATGAAGAATTTTGTAACACAACGATGTGGTTACCAAAAAAAAAGAGCAATAATAAGGTACAACTAATAGGTTTTCTTTTTTTTCTTTTTTTTTGGTTTGCCTTGTTACTATTTTTCTTCTAATCTCAAACATGTTAAAAATATACATGCAGTTGATCTAATGAGCTGCTTTGTTCATGCTTGCTTCTATGTGTGTGATTTTTTAGGCAAAACATAATTAAAAAAGTGGATGAGTGGATGAGTACTTGATTTTCTTTTGCGAGGCAATGTTTACATTCATTGTGCTTGTGTCAGGCCATGTTTGCATTCATTATGTAAAGAGAGGGAGAGTGGGAGAGACAAATAGAGAGAGGCCAAGGAACAAAGGTGGAAACATACCTGTTGGCACTTGCATGGTGCTGCATTGCATGGACCTCGTTATTGGTCTTCTTGACACTTCCTCCATAATAGCTTTGCCTTTGCCAACGTAGGTTGCTTCTTGTACATCTCGCAATGGAACAACGACATCTAGCTCTCTTATCACAACTCCAGTAATAGGGGCAACACTCTCTTCTTCATACTCTACTTCACGGATGAAGAGATAAGTGGTTGTTTGCTCATTCTCTTCTTGAGACAAGCCGAGGCTGAAACTTGGCGGAGTAAATTATGGGAAGTGATGTTCGCTTTTTTAGGAAATCAAAAATTGCTTCTCGATTGCCTTAACCGCCAACAAGAAATCTTCCGACTCATAGGGGTCAGGTGAGAGTACCAGTTTGGTACTCTTTGACTTCCCCGACAAACTTGCCTCTACAAATAGTGCATCAGTTGTGGTCTGCACAGCTATTGTTCTTACTCTCTTTAGTGAAGCGTGTGCGTCATAAACCAACTTCTCTAATTCTGTGATAACCCCTGCCAAGACACGAGTATTGGTGATGATCTCATTACTCGCCTTCTTGGCATCCTCAAGAAGTGCCTGATCAAAACAAAGACAAGCCAAGCAACATAAGGTCGATGTTGAGTCTAAGTCCTAGGTTACGTTCATCCTTGAGACTACAAATAAGTCTACGTACTTGGGGGCTATTTTGACATTTCCTTATGAATTCACATCAAATCAAAATACTAAACAAGTAATTATATTTCAAGTTTAACTTAACCTTGGATTTGATGGTCAGGGCACATGACAAGAATATGTGAGTGTTATATCTACTTCTAGATATCGCACACAAGCATAAAAGTATGGCCATTTACCAACTACATAGACACCTAAATGTTACATATAGTACAGAGCAAAGAGTCTAACGTAGGGGGTCATATACCTTAATCTTTGACCGTACAGTATCATGTTCATCTTCAACAGCAGCTTCAGGGGTTGCATTAGATGGCTCCTCTTCATGAACCACTTGAGCTTCATCAGGCCTTTCGGTCTCATCTGGACAGTCCTCAAGGGCACCTTTGCCAAAACCGACTTCAAATTCTTGTTCTTCCCTTGATTTCACTTTATCATTTGTCCATCCTCTCAAGGTTGGGAACTGACGCTTGACAGTTCGTACTTTGAAAACAACCCGATCAAGATAACAAAGCTATGAAAATAAGAAAAAAGTTCAATTTCTTTTTACAAAACTTGTATGAAAAATTAGATGACGTAAAATTTTAACGATTCCAATTAAGTGCATGAATAAAATGAATGAATAGAAATTCTTAACGTACCCTTAGGAAGAGTATTGGCCCTCTAAAAAACCTTGAGGTCTTCTTTTTCCACTCATCAACTGATGAGACAAGGGCTCCCATTGTGTATCGCGCCCAATTTAGTTCTCTCACTTTGCTTAAATCCAATAATGCATAAAGTACCAAGTAATTCACTTCACCTCTTTGGTTCCTATTGATACAACTAGACACCACAAACACGATGAAGTTTCTTTTAAATTCTTCTCCCCCATCAACCTAACTGCAAATCATCTCAACCATCTCCCCAGATTTAGTGACACTATCTCGGTCATGCCATTGTTCTTTCCATTGCTTGAGTAAGGTGTTGAATTCCGCATTAGAATTCGTTTCACTTTTGGCCTCAATCACCTCAAGGGGGCCCTTGGGAAGAGCTAATGTCATATAGAAACCATGCTCAGTGATTCTCAACGTGCCATGGGTGAGGGCAAGGAGCATGAGCAAGTGTCGAAATTGCGAACTAACCAAACTGCTAACTTCCCTGGAATCATGTCAACTTGCAAGTACAAGAAGCCGCCGAAACCAATTTCTTTGACGGCGTCCTTTTGCTTGTCATTTAGCTTTTCAATTAGTTGCCTCAAACCCTTGGGTGACATCCGATTGTTGAACTCTTTTGGTTTGCTTTTCTTTGTTTTTGGTTTGTTTCTCAATTGGGTACTGTGGACACCCATTAAATTGTTGCCTAATGCCACTACTCCTTCTTCTTCTTGGGTCATTGGTTGTGTGTCACCCATTTCATGACTTCTTTGTGTACCTTGCTAACCATCCAAAGGTGCTGCTTCTAGATCCATTTGAGAGTGTACATTTGGAGGTTGAAGGCTTGGTTGGGAACATTGATCGGGAAATGTTGAGGTAGGTGTGGGTGTACTAGTTGTTGTGTTCAACCAAACATTATGATATTTTACGCCCCTTTATTATGTAATTTTTGGTCAAAATAAATTATTAATTTAAGATTTTAATATTAGTTTTATTTATTTTGTAGGAATTTGACACATTTGAAGAATAAATAAATTGCTTGAAGATAAAGAGAGAAATTGCATCAAAATTGGATTGGGTCATAACAAGCAATTGATTGAGAAAAGGAAAAGAAGAATCGGCCCAGCAGCAGCCCATTTATACCGAAGCCCAGCATCCTCCTTCTCTTCTTTTCTCCTCCTTTTCGACCCAATAACCATACCAGGCCAACTCCTTTCCCTAGCCCATATGCTTCCTCTTCTCCTTCACGGTCCAGCCCGTTTTTCTTTTGTCCATTTTCTTTTGCTTTCCCCTTTCTCTTTTCTTTGGGCCCTACTCTTACCCCTCTTCCCAGAGCCCAGCCCGATTTTCTTTTTCTTCACTTAAACACCATGTGCCTTGCACATGACAACCCCCTCCCCATCTCCTTCTTCTTCCTCATTCATAATCGACCCAACAAAGACCGAAAAACAGAGCATGATAGGGCTCTTCGTCTTCCTCCACCATAACTGCATGGCCGTTTCTGTCTCTGTCTCTCTCTCTTCCTTCAAGATCTATAATTAACATCATCATTATTTGGGCGGTTTCAATATTTTAGAGTTTAATTCGAGTTTGGTGTTTTGGCCTTTGTTCTCTTGTTTTCGATTTCGATTTCGATTTCGATTTTCATATTCATATTTTATCCTTCGAATTGCACAAGTTCTGGGTTTGCTCATGCGTTGTTCGAATTACCCAAGTTCTGGTTTTGCCTTGCTGAATCCTTTCTCTTTGTGTCATCCTCCTCTGTTTCGTTTTTTTATTTCAGGAACAATTACAGCTAAGTGTTGGTCGCTCACTTTATTTGCAATTTGGTGTTGCTTTCCTTACTATTGCTTTCCTTGGCATTGCTTTCTGTTTTATAAATCAGTTAGTGATTTGTGCTCGATTTAATTACTTAATAGTTTCGTTTCATATTTAACTTAAATATTTGGTAATTAGCTCAACTTAATTTGAATTAATTTTGATCTTGGGTTAGTATATACAACTTAGTATATTTCACATCCATCCCTGAGGACGATACCGGTTAGTATTACGACAATAACCGTATACTTGCAGAAAATCACAACATGTTGTCTCCAAAGGGATGTACTCCTCCGTGTGCATCACTAGAAGCTTCATTAGATTCGACAGTAGAGGTAGCAATGTACACTGTTGTTGTTCTCTTTGAATTAACTTGAACACACAATCTTTTTGGTTGAGCATGTAGCTTCTTCCCCTTTCTGTCTTTTTGTTGTCCTTGAAACCGCTTACTTCCAGAGTGTTCACTACAAAAATAATTTTAATAAACTGATATTAGTACACACCAGACCAACCAAATTAGCCTAAATGTTTGCTATAGCTTAGGGCTATATTAATAAGCATCCAGTTAATATACATATTTGGTGGACAATTATATTGAATGAGTTGTACACTTAAAATGGATACATATGAGATTAAATCTACATTTGTGAAAGATTATCACATTGGATGAGTGTTTGAGTGGCTTAGTATTGGAAGTTAGCAATAATGCATCTTTACATTGAAACCATATCTGCAAAAACATATATCCAACCTCACTAAAACAAATGCATAAGTTTATTAATCATATGTAACCAAAAAGAGCATGCGTTAATTGAAAAGACTGAATATACAAGGGGATTGAATCAGTTCACTTTCCAAAAGGCACAAGTTCACCATGATGAACAACCAATTTTACTAAAATATATGTGCAAGTTCACCACTATTGAAAACGATCTTGCTACATGAAATCATTCATTCAAGAGGGAACAAATTGTGAACACGTTGAAATATGGCCCGAAGTTTATGGTGGGGAATATGGACAAGTTCACTAAAGTACATGTATAAGTTCTCCATGATTACTTCTTATTATTTATTCAGTTCTTCTTTCTTATTATTCCTAAAAAAAGGAGCTAATTAGTAATTTCATATTCATGTAATCGAGTAAATGATTAACATAATACCTTTGAGTGTTTTGCATTTCAATCCCTACATCTCCTTGATGATCGCTAAGGTTTGTTGACCTTTGACTGCTTCTTGTATGAACTATTTTGCCTAAAATGAAAAAAAAAATTCGTTAAGAGTACACCAATCATAAAGCTTGCAAGATAAAAACATACAATTTATCATATGCAAATTTCATTAATATGAATGTACACCTTAACTAATGCAAATTCACCATCATAAGTAGCCAAGTCATGACCATTTGCCTTTCTCTCTCTTATTCAGAGTGGAAGTGGAATTTATTATGTCCTACCTCATACCATTCATAGATATTGAATAGGATGAGACAGACAGAGATAGAGAGCGAAAAATAAGAGAAGTAAGAAAGACATGCAAAAATGGTTATTGATCCCAGCTTTTGGTCGTTCTCTGTAAGAATAGAGGGCTTCATAAGGAAAGTCATCAATGGGCCCCCTTTTTTTAAAAGAGAAAGGAATGTTTAATTGTTTTGGATCTGGTCGATAGCATTTGCTACTCAAACTGATGTATCTGGAAGATTATATTGGATCACTGTATAAAAACAATGGGCCTAGCTTAGTTGGCCCAAGGGTCAAGATTCATGAACAAATAACTATAAAACAATGGGCCCAAGGGTCAAGAAAATGAGTACTCTTTCCCTGTATTGTAGCCAACACTTGTTACAAACTGGATGAAGTTGCTTGTGACAAGGAAGAGGAGAATCTGCATAAGGGTCGATCACTAAGATGACTAACCTTATTGATGCTGTTGAAATCCTGTTGTTCTACATAACAAGTAACCAGTCCAATTTTTAGCTCAATAAGAAACCACATCATGAAGTGTGGAAAGAACATATGGTTGATTTAGAGAAACGATTCATTTAGAAAAAGGAAAAAAAAAACATATATAATCAACATCAATGTTGTTTCACTTTTTAAATTAGATAGAAAACTACACACATCTAATCATCCATTCCTTACATCATCTTTTAAAAAAATACAATAAGTGAACACACACAGATTTCAAGCTTACAAGAAATGAATGAAACTGAAGCATCAAACATTGAGACTTCACAAGCCGCCACTCTTTGTTTATCAAAATGAGCCAAATTCCAGTGTATATGGGAGATCAATTTCAAGATTTTCCCACATAAAAATGTTTATTTAATGTAAATATGATAATTATAAGAACACCAACCATGACAATCTAGAACATGCCCAAATTTCAACTTATATTTTGTGGACTCTGTTAAATTCAAGAATCAGTTAAGAGACGATGTAAGGAATAGACAATTAGCATGCTTGTTCAAACCCAACACATTATGCAACTGCTAGCTTTTAAAAGAGGCAAAGCTACAAACTTATATTTAATTTACCATATTACAGATATACTAAATATAAATGTACAAGACCCTATGCTTGATCAAAAAATGCCCTAATAATACAAAGCACAACCCAACCTTAAGTCAATACACATATGGATGCGAGTTATAGGGTTAATCACACAAACAAATAAACTAAGCACATCAACACTTGAGTAATCAAAACTCGTAGAAACAGAAAACTACTTCAGTCATCTTTCTTTTTAGAGTAGGGGTCTTGTATTCTTGTCAAAAATACTTCTTAACATAGCTAATTTGTAATTTATGATTCCTCTTTAAGGAAGCTCCTTCAAGATGTTCTTTTCTACTCAGAACTAAAATTGGAAAAATAATGTAAGACTTAAGAATCACAATTGGAAAAAGAGTCTAAACTAATAGCCCACAATCAATTAATCTACTCAGAACTGTTAAGAACCAAAATTTGGTGTCTCTTTTGGGATAAATACACAATATGGTTGCAACTGAATAGACACAATTAGCCATCCCTAAGCCACTAATGAGCAAACCTAACCACAACCAATAACAGTGAATGAAACCAGAAATCACATGATTAATTAGAAGAAACTTACCTAAAACCCTAGGTTTGGATGAAGAAGCCCATGTTACACTTGCAAATTAAGGAAAACCTGGATTTCAACTTCAAAGTATTACAAAATGAACAAATTACACCAATTAGAATGAAAATCACATGAGTAACCTCAAGTTAGAGGTGCACTTAAAACAGGAAAACTAAAAACTCAACTACAAATCACTAAATGCAAGTAGAAATTAACTAATTTCAGCTCAGACTAACCTTAATCACCCCTTCAACCAAAAAGAACAGCAACAAATCATTCGAACGTGAAGAGCAATTTGAAGTTCACCACCGAGAACAAATTTCATGCATTGAAAAGCAGAGAAATTTGCAACGAAAATGGAATCTAGCAAGCATTTTCATTGAAGCTTCCTGAAGAAAGCATGAAGAGACAAGGAGAAAAGAGGGACGAGCAAAGTGAGCTGGAAAGGAGGAGAGAGCATCTATGTAGATATATATATA
>JACYFF010031958.1:27896695-27939655 GCA_017589665.1 Selenicereus undatus | reverse complement strand
TGCATCATTCACCATTTACCATCTATACCATGGTTAGTTACATGTTAAGTAACACACATATGATAGACAAGTTTCTTGACAAAGAAGATATCGAAATTGATGACATCTTTTCTGATGTTTGCGAGGCACAATAGGTATCGAGATCATTCATTCCCCGACTGGATCCCGAATGGGAAATGAATATACAGCAAAAGCCTCTCTTAGATCAACGACTTAGTTTTCCTCGATGATATTCTATCGCTGGACCCATCCTAAGATCCTACCCGCAAAATAGCCTCGAACGACCTCTCTCTTCGAGATTAGCAGTTTACCAGCTAGTAACCAAAATCTACATCACCAATTAGAGTGATGGTTTAATTTGGATCAACCCCTCCCTACAACAAAACTACGTTGGATGGGACTTGTATCCAAAAATCCAAGAACATGAAATTTCTTATGTTCCTATTCTATTCAATTCCATTGAAAGGATTATTCACATTGAGCCTGAACCTTTTGATACCAAGGCTGACCTTTTACTAGGAATGAGATTCCTAGACGAAACCACCTATACTCTCACAGATAAGGTGTTGGCCATTAAACCAAATGGTACACTTATTCAAGCCATAAGAACCTATTATTGGGGTTCCTTACATTAAAGTTGAGCTTGTTTACCGGTATCACAAGCCTGAATGCTTTCATGACTTGATTGACACCGGTTCCGATGTCACTATGGTCTCAGCAAACTCATATCCAAAAAGATACTGGAAAGACCTTCGCAAACCACTTCAAGTTGTGGCTGCTTCCGGTCAAATCCCGAAGTTAACCAAAGCTGTATTTGGCCAATTTATCGCCATTCATGAGACCACCACGGGTACACATAAGATCATGCCCATACCCACAGTCGTTATTCAAGCCTCAAAGGATGCTACCTACAACATCCTCTTTGGTGTTAATTTCCTTAAACGTTTCACGAAATACTGTTCTAATCATTCTCATATTAGCTTTCACACCTCTTGTGGACATTGGCTCACATCCCCTATCCTCCACAACCCTACTATGCGCACCCTCATCTCCTTTATTCCGAGCAGCGAACATGGTGTCTCCCTATAGAAAGCACCAAAAACAATGGAAAAAGAAGCCAAAAACACCATCCGCCTTGATCCAAGCGTTACACACAACTCAAAAGGCGTTAGAATTTCGCCTAGAAGAAGAAGTTAAGGCTCTCCTTTAAGCCAATTTTGATGGCCATCCCTTAAAATACTGGGATAAAGATAAATCTTGTGCTGACATTCAGCTTGAAGAAGCACACTTCATTGTACACGTAAAACCTATGCGCTACAATCAAACCGATGAACAAGAGTTCAAGATTCAACTTCGAGAACTCAAAGAAAAACAGTTGGCCTTTAAAAGCACTGAAGACAACAAAAGCCCTCATAGTAGTCTTGCGTTTGTGGTCAATAATCATTCTGAGCAAAAACGAGGCAAGCCCCTTATGGTCATTAATTACAAAAGGCTTAACGAATTAGCCATCTTTGACGGTTATTTTCTCCCTAACAAGGAATTGCTGATTAATAAAACCCTTAATTAAAAGTGGTTTTCAAAGTTTGATTGCAAATCTGGATTTTACCAGATTAAGCTGAAAGACTCAGCAAAACCTTTAACAACATTTAGTACGCCTCAAGGGCAGTACATATGGAATGTTATGCCAATGGGATTGAAAAATGCCCCACAGATCTTCCAATGAAGGATGGATAGTATCTTCAACGAATATTCAGACTTTTGTCTAGTTTATGTTGATGATATTCTTATTTTTCATCTAACATTGCAGATCATGCCATGCACATGATGAAATTCATTCAAAAAGTCCGTGATCATGGTTTAATATTATATGCAAAGAAAGCATAAATTGCTTAAGAACAAATTGAGTTCTTAGGTCTTAAGATTGACCACAGAGGTATTGAAATGCAACCCCACGTTTGCGAAAAAATTACAAACTTTCCTGACAGATTAGGTGACCGCACACAGGTAGAAAGGTTTTCAGGGTGTATCAACTGCATCATTGATTTTATCCCTAACCTAGCATGGTTATGAAGACCTTTGTAGGATCTCTTAAAGCAAAGAATGAACTAGCAATGACAGGACTATCATACTAGTGTCGTACAGCAGCTAAAAAAGCTGTGTGTTCAGTTGCCCAGGTTAGCCATTCCTGAAACAGCTGATCAACTAATCATTGAAACGGACGCATCAGATAAGTATTGGGGAGGAGTTGTTGATAGGCTTTTGAGGGGTGGAAAATTAAAGACAAAAGGAAAGAAACCTCAAATACTCGATTGTCAGTCGTAGTACTTAAGTGTCGGTCCACAGGGAAGACGTGAGATTTATGGTCATTTTTAACGAAAATGATTAAACTAATTAACTAAACTAAGTAATGTTATTTAAGACAATTTAACAACCTAATTCAACTAAACTCATGTAATCCTAATTCAACAAAGAATTAAAACAACCTAATTAACTAAATAAACTAAACCTAAACTAACCTTTATGTTAATTAACCAAATTAACCAAACTAAGCTTGAATTAATCATGGTTCAAAACCTTATTCCAGAATATGAACTCAAGGCAAATTATGACACGGAATTAAACTAAGGGTAGGGAACGAAGTTAAGGCAAACTGAGAATGAAATGAAGAACAAGAAGCACAACACAATAGAAATAAGCGCAATAACGAAACAGGGGAAGGGGCACGAAACAGAACCGAAGCTGATGAACATGAAACACAGGAGAACAGAAACGAAATTCAGCAGAATAAAAAACAGCAAGGGAAAGGGGAGAAATCGAAGCAAGGCAGAATGAAACTCACAAACTGTGAGCCCCAAACGTAGCCAGCGAGTCCAGATGAACAACCATCCGAACCCAGAAGCACAACACCAATCCAAAAGCAGTGAAATCGCAAATTTCAACACAAACCCATGAATTTTTTGCAGAAATCAAACCGAAATTGAACTAGAAAGCATCAATTACAAGAAATTCGAAAGTTGAAATTACAAACTAACATTAACCCTAATTTTGAAATTCGAAGAACACAACTGAAATTTGAGGCTAGATTAAAACTAAAAACTTGCCTAAATTACTAACCTAATTACCTAAAATTTACCTAAGCTACGCTAACCTTCTCAATGGCGTCTTCTTAACCTCTTTATACTTGAAACCCTCGGATTCTTGACCCTTCGATTTGCTGGTGGTGGACGTGGTCGGTTAAGATGAGGCTAGCGAAGGTGGTTTGCTGGTGGTTGTCAGAGATGGTGGGATGAGTTGGAGGTGAAAAGCATGGGCAGGTGGTAGTTTTGTTTTATGGGTTAATGGGAAACAGTGGGCTGGTGGAGAACGGGGTAAATGGATGGGGGTTCTGGGTTGGAGTGGAGGTGAACGGGGTTAAGGGGAGAATGAAGCAACGGAATCAAGGGTTTGGGGTTCGGTTTCTGGGTTGAAGAAGAAGGGAAGCAGAGGAAGGGGTTCTGGGTTCTCTGGGGTTGGGAGATCGGGGAGAGAGAAGGCGAAGAAGAGAGAGAAAGCTGAAGGGGAGGGGGTCTTAAGTGAGAACCGGTTTAGCTGAACCGATCTGGGCGAACCGGCCGGTCCGGTTCGCTGGACCGGTGTCGTTTTTTTATTTTTCTTCTTTCTTTGGCCGGTTTTTTTTGGAATTTGGCCCGGTTTTTTCAACCTCCGACATTTCCTCTATTTTTCTCGCTTTTTCCGCCATTTAAGCCCTTTTTCCGTATTTATTCAAAATCTGTAAAATAAAATAATCTCCTATTAAAGCCTTAAAAATATTATTAAAATGGGCATAAAACAGGTTTAAAAGTATCTTAAAAATAGCACATTTTTAGCTCAAACAAATACTTCCACACCAAGATTTTGCTCGTCCTCGAATAAAATAAACTAAGCTAACTAAAAGAAAATGAAAATAAAAGAAGAAAATCCTGACTCACTGTCGTAGGAATCACGGTTGCATTTAGCGTATGCAACAAGCCCTTTAAACCCCTTGGACTCCCAAGTGGACGAGTGAGATCTCGTGAGGGTTTCAAAGTGAAAATACCCACAAAATTATTCAAAAAGAAAAGAAAATCTTTTTGGGTTTTTCTCAAAACTGATATGTACAGAACTCGGGAAACATATGCACAACTCCTAATCAGCTAAATCACCCATGTACTCAATTATTGACTTGTATATACATAAAATGTACTTCAAAGCCCTCTAATTCTAAATGACATCAAAACACTGATTTTTCACCCCATTGAACATCAAGATTTTGAATCCATCCCGGTTTTTGTGTGCAAGTGTATCATCATCTCCAGGACTCAGATTTACCATAATTGACTCAATCCCACTTAGTTGACATAACTACATTATTCTTATACTGACTTTGAAAGCAAGCTTTCCCAGTAGCAATATTGCCTCAAAGGGTAACACCCAGTAGCATGTGCCTCAAAGGGTAACGCCCAGTAGCGCATGCCTCAAAGGGATACTTGTCATTCCAAATTTTATTCTTTTTTCTTTATTCATAATACAATTTTTTTTTCATTTTTTCAATTTTTTTCCAAAGTAATCATGTATCAAGCTAGTGGGAGAATCATTCATGGAAACCTAAGAGCTAAAGACAATGATGAGAGGATAACAAGGACTGGATTACACAACCCATAATGAACAACTGAAGTTAGAATCAGGGCTTAGAATATCATATTCGAAGTTGGAGACTTATCATGCACATCCTATTAATATACAAGCTAACAAATAAATCCTAGAGGATTCAAACTAATAAGAAAAAGTACACACATCCCCAAAAATCTTCAAAAATTTTGAAAAAGGTCAAAAAAAGGTAGCACCTCACCCCCACACCAAAACTTCACAATGTCCTCATTGTGGGAACTAAGGCGCTAAAAAGCATGCTCAATAAACTATACAACCTAAAAACGAAAATATATACAACTAAAACACAAGGAAAAATCAAAAATAAAAACAAAAGAAAAACAAAACAGAACAAAAATGAAATGAAAATAAAAATCAAAACCAAAATAAAAATAAAAACAACTAAAACCAACACTAAAAGCAACAACTAAGACACAAGCAAATACAAAAACAAAAATAAAAACAAAATAAAACCAAAATGAAAAAGAAAAAGCAAAACTAAAATCAAAGAAACAGACAAAAAGTGAAAAACAAACCACAACCCTAAAAACTAAAGAAAAGAAGACAAAAATCAAAACAAAGCCAAACACACACATATATTTACAAAAGCAAAACTAAACAAAAATCAAAGACCTACTAAATTGCAAACTAAACAAAAATAAATCTAAAGCAAAATAAAGGAAAGGAAAAACAAAAATGAAACAAAAATGAAAATAAGATGAAAACAAAAAAAGGAAAATAAAAATGAAAGTAAAATGAAATAAATAAAAATGAAATAAACAAAAATAATGAAAATAAAATGAAATAAACAAAAATGAAATAAAAAGGAAAAACTAAAACATGTTAAGCTAAAGAAACAAAGTATTTACAACTAACACATATTCACAAAACCCTAATATATACAACTAAATACAAAAAGAAATGAAAGAAATAAAAGAAAAGAAAAGAAGAGTGGAACGATCATACCAGGTTGGATACAGGTTATACCCAAACTATAAAGTGTATGGAGCATCAGCCACTCCATATTAAGCTGAAAAGTGCTACTCAAATCAAAACTCGTTAGAGCACGCAACAACTTATCAAACAAGGATGCCCAACTCTCAATAGCATGGGAACTATAAAAAACAGAGAGTTGGAACCAGATTGAATACATCCATATAGTCAGGAAAGCACAGGTAAGGGCCCGTTTTAACTTATCAAACAATTGGGCCCACTTAGGAATGAAATGAACATACTCAGAATAAGCTAGCAGTGAGGTCATTGGCCTAGAAACTATATTAGCATGAACGAGCGATTTAGGCCAAAGAGAGGATGCAAATTTCACAAGTCTGTTAATATCATAAAGCACGAGAGTTTGGTCTAAAGTAAAATTCTTAGTAACAATGATCTCAGACTCAACAGATTCAGACTTCCCAGATTCAAAAAGGAAGTCAGTTTGGATGGAATCAAAAGAAAATGACTCATAATCAGCACAAAAACCATCATTAGAACTTCCATGGGTCTCGAACTCATAAGAAAAAGATTCATGCTCTACATGCAGAATATTATCATCTAATTCAAACATAGTGAGTTCCGGTATCTCATCATGCAACTCCTGTGAAACATCTTTTGAATCACCCAAATCATGAAACTCTACTGCAGGTATAATGGTAATTTCTAACTCACTATCAAAATCAGATTGTTCATCAGTGACATTTTCAGGTGAGCTAGTACAGGGTGCAAGATCTGTGGATAGAGACTTGGGGAGGGCACTTTCTTGACCTAAACTAGGCAAAAACATGTTTTCATTCAAATCAAGCCTAGTAGAATAGGAAGGTGCAAAATCATCAGTAAGACTAACTGCAGGTTCAGGAGATCCTAACCTAGAGTCAGGCACACTATAAGTCTTTCTATTTTGATTAAAACATTGAGAATATTCAGCAATTCTCAATTTCATGGTCTCTATCATTTGATCAGTCATATCATCAATTTTGTTTTCAAGTCTTGCATAGGCAGCACGATAAGGACACGTAGAAACATCATGATAAGGAGATTCACAATAATCACATAGCACAGGAGGCATATAAGAATAAGATGGGTCATATGGGTTTAGAAAATGATCTTGGGGGGAAGGGTTAGCATAAAAAGAAGACTCAACATGAGTTGGATACTTTAAGTTCATTTTAGCTTGTTCAAACTCGTAAGTATCCCAAGCTAAATTTTCAAAGAAATCCCAAACTTCATCTTGAGATCTAGACAATAATCCTAGCAAACCCCTTGGGCACATGGACTCAACAATACCCCTAAATTCAGCATTTAGACCCAAAACAATGACCTCACAAATTTTCCATTTTTCAAAAGTTTGATGCAATTGAGCACGATAATCATTAAGTCGCGATAAATATCTCCAAAAAGGTTCATGCTCATATTGTGGAAAACTGAAAACTGGCATTTTTAAATATTTTTTTTTTCAAAAATTTTTCAATATTTTTGGATTTTCAATTTTTCACTTTTTTTGGGTTTTGAATTTTCTAATTTTTTTGAATTTTTAAGCTTTTTCATTTTTTTTGGATTTTTGGAGGTTTTTCAAATGTTTTTGGATTTTTTGGTTTTTCTCAAAAAGTGCTAAACTAACGAAAACGATACCAAAAAGAAAAATTAAAAATCGATTCGAAAAGAAAGTTACGAAATGACTAAGCAAAACATGCCTAAGTAAATAACAACTAAACAAACTAAACATATCAAATACGAAAGCAACTAAAAATATGACCAAATCTCTTGCCGTCTTCCCCGGCAACGATGCCCAAAAATTATTGATAGGCTTTTGAGGGGTGGAAAATTAAAGACAAAAGGAAAGAAACCTCAAATACTCGATTGTCAGTCGTAGTACTTAAGGGTCGGTCCACAGGGAAGACGTGAGATTTATGGTCATTTTTAACGAAAATGATTAAACTAATTAACTAAACTAAGTAATGTTATTTAAGACAATTTAACAACCTAATTCAACTAAACTCATGTAATCCTAATTCAACAAAGAATTAAAACAACCTAATTAACTAAATAAACTAAACCTAAACTAACCTTTATGTTAATTAACCAAATTAACCAAACTAAGCTTGAATTAATCATGGTTCAAAACCTTATTCCATAATCTGAACTCAAGGCAAATTATGACACGAAATTAAACTAAGGGTAGGGAACGAAATGAAGAACAAGAAGCACAGCACAATAGAAATGAGCGCAATAACGAAACAGGGGAAGGGGCACGAAACAGAACCGAAGCTGATGAACATGAAACACAGGAGAACAGAAACAAAATTCAGCAGAATCAAAAATAGCAAGGGAAAGGGGAGAAATCGAAGCAAGGCAGAGCGAAACTCACAAACTGTGAGCCCCAAACGCAACCAGCGAGTCCAGATGAACAACCATCCGAACCCTAAAGCACAACACCAATCCAAAAGCAGGGAAATCGCCAATTTCAACACAAACCCACGAATTTTTTGCAGAAATCAAACCGAAATTGAACTAGAAAGCATCAATTACAAGAAATTCGAAAGTTGAAATTCCAAACTAACATTAACCCTAATTTTGAAATTCGAAGAACACAACTGAAATTTGAGGCTAGATTAAAACTAAAACAGAAATTAAACCTAAAAACTAGCCTAAATTACTAACCTAATTACCTAAAATTTACCTAGGCTACACTAACCTTCTCAATGGCGTCTTGTCAACCTCTTTATACTTGAAACCCTCGGATTCTTGACCCTTCGATTTGCTGGTGGTGGACGTGGTCGGTTAAGACGAGGCCAGCGAAGGTGGTTTGCTGGTGGTTGTCAGAGATGGTGGGATGAGTTGGAGGTGAAAAGCATGGGCAGGTGGTAGTTTTGGTTTATGGGTTAATGGAAAACAGTGGGCTGGTGGAGAACGGGGTAAATGGATGGGGGTTCTAGGTTGGAGTGGAGGTGAACGAGGTTAAGGGGAGAACGAAGCAACGGAATCGAGGGTTTGGGGTTCGGTTTCTGGGTTGAAGAAGAAGGGAAGCAGAGGAAGGGGTTCTGGGTTCTCTGGGGTTGGGAGATCGGTGAGAGAGAAGGCGAAGAAGAGAGAGAAAGCTGAAGGGGAGGGGGTTTTAAGTGAGAACCGGTTCAGCTGAACCGGTCTGGGCGAACCGATCGGTCCGGTTCACTGGACCGGTGTGGTTTTTTTTATTTTTCTTCTTTCTTTGGCCGGTTTTTTTTTGGAATTTGGCCCGGTTTTTTCAACCTCCGACATTTCCTCTATTTTTCTCGCTTTTTCCGCCATTTAAGCCCTTTTTTCGGATTTATTCAAAATCTGCAAAATAAAATAATCTCCTATTAAAGCCTTAAAAATAGCACATTTTTAGCTCAAACAGGAGTCCTCAAAGCAAAGAAAGCTGATGCTAAACAGCATATCTGTAGACATGCTAATGGCAGTTTTAAGCCAACAGAAGTAAATTACCATAGTAATGAAAAGGAGTTACTAGCCTTAAAAATGAGTTTTGCTAAATTCCATATCTTTATCTTACCAGTAAGATTTCTTGTTAGAAGTGATAATACAAATGTAAAAGCTTACATTTTTAATAAGCTACCCCATACTCCTGAATATAAACGACACCATAGATGGCAGCAATACTTTTCGGAATACCAGTTTGATATTGAACATATCAAAGGCAGGAATAACCATCTTGCAGATTTTCTTAGCAAGGAAGCTAATGGAGCCGATAGAGACTGAACAGCCGAAGGACATTAAAGTCCTACTCGAAATGGCTATTCACGAGCTATGCATTGCCCAAGAAAAGGTTATGGAGGTGCATTAAGTAGTTTATCAAGATATTAATCCTCGAATTACGCAAGCACTGTCAAGCTTGGATGAAATAATGGCACTAAAGGCCATAGAAATGAATGATGACCTTCATCAGACATTTCTCCAGACCTTTCAGAAGCCTAAAACTCTCCGAGAAGGAGTTAGTTTTCTATCTACCAAAGACGAAGGAACATCTCCGCTTACTTTCCAAGAAAAAGGCAAGGCATAGATGTCTCTAGATTCCTCAGAAACGGAGGAAGATGAGTTCATCCTCATCCTACCAAAGGCAATGAAGCCTTGATAGGAGCTAGCCATGGAAAAGGCTTTTACTATGGAACAATATCATTCTTATACAAATTGGGTATGTTCAGCCCAAACCATTAACAATCAAATTATTGACACTTCTGGGATTTATCCGAGAATCCATTTTCTTGCTGGCAGTGACACGGAAGAGGTCACCAGAGCAGTTATTTATGGATACCGTGGGACCGTTACCAGCTCGCTAGGAAATCGAGAAATCCTGGGGATGCATAAGTCTATAATCGAAGTAGTAAAAACGTTTCGAAAAAGTCCTCGATCAAACATGGTTGTTCTAAAGCTCTTATCTACGAGTCCAGAAGTTTTCCCAGTTCTAGTACCGGATGGTTGATAGTTAAACTCCATACACCCAGCAAAGCCAATTTTAAGTTCTATAAGAACAAAGTCTTACAGCCCCCTAGTTTTAATGAGCTTTGGGTTTGCAATCTAAAAGCCATATCGGAGAAACCAACAAGGGATTCCTATAATATTCTCCCAGCAACATTTTCATTTTTGCTGAAGGAAATTGTTCACCCAGATATGACGCCATTAACAAGATAAGTGCAGGGATTAGCCTTATCTCTTTGTGCCGTGTGCCAGGAAGCTTTCCTACGCAGGCCCACTTGTGCAGTCTTATTCATAATAAGAAGACTGCAGGATGTTGTATCTGTCCACGACGTATTCAGTAAGGAAGTGTGTTGGACCCTCCAGAAAAAGGAGAAGCTCGAGGATAAAAAGAAGCCTTAATTATTGCATCTATCTACAGCTGAAATGAAGCTGTAGAAGAAGCAATGTATTATTGTACGAAAAAGCACATGCTACAGTAAAAAGCATATTCCATCTATAGTAAAAAGGATGCTGCGTCAAAAGTAGCCAGCTAAAGCAATGTAATTTAGTATACCCTTATAGAAAAGTAGATGTGACATATCGGGCCTCTATGTTTATTTAAGGGATGCTCTAGCATTTGCAGAAGGGGGACATCGGAGAAAAGGAGAGAGAAAGAAAAAACTATGCTTAGTGAGTAATACTCCCTTAGGGAATAAAGTGATCAATAAGATCAGTGTAATATTGATACTATCAATAAAATTATTAGTTCTTGTGCATCTGTGTTGACAATATCTTCCTAAATAGAAGGTGATCTGGAATACCTTTGGTTTAGCCGTCAATAGCCTTAAGACAGGAGGTCGTTGGCGAACAGGCCTTCGCCCAGCAAGGTATTGATCATATCTATACTGCACGATGTTTTTAACTCAGATATGCGTTTTCTAGTTATTTTATTGATGCATGTACTAATATTACTATTGATTCTTTTTGATTGCTTCAAAGCTGGTATTAAGCTATGAATCCTTACAGCCCAGAATAGTGATATGCCAAAGCCATAGTAGAACATGCCTTAGAAAGTTATCGACAGCAACAAGAGAACACTGAGTTCTTTATTAAAGGTAAGAAAGACCTTTTAAGAGTTACCCAGCATGGGTGAGAAGCCCTTAGTGATGAAATGTTTGACGCCCCCCTCGTCTTAGCAGACGGAGAAATTGTCATACCTAGCCCTAGAGCTATCTTCGAACAAGAAGAATTACATCATATTTATACTCTGAACCTTCAAATAGCTCTTTTAGAGCAAATCAAGGAGGCTTCTACAACTTTGGATAATGCTCTTATAAGATATAGACAAAGTTATGATTATAAGTTTTAGAGACTTATGAATCGAGCCAGGACTAATAAGTCCAAAAATAATTCTGCACCCAGTAGCTCAATTGTTTAAAGGGATTTGGAAAAAGATTCGCAAATAATTTTTTTCTTTACTTATTCGAGAGTAATGAGGGGGTAATTCAACCAGAGAAAGACCGACACAAAATTGGTTATATTCATTTTGGGGCACTCCGTATTCATATTAAAGTTAGTTTCTAGAAAGGACTAGATACCCCTATCATCCTTACCCTCATGCATAACCGCATAGCTCATAGAGTAGAAGCTCTCATTGGAATCCTTAGAGGAAACCTAATGTACCAGAACCTAGGATTTACCACATATCCAGGCTATGAAATCCCTATTAGAGATTTAGACACGAACCATGCTCTTAATCATTGTTATAATTTCCAAAGGACAGACCTATTACATAGTCTGCATCATTCACCATTTACCATCTATACCATGGTTAGTTACATGTTAAGTAACACACATATGATAGACATGTTTCTTGACAAAGAAGATATCGAAATTGATGACATCTTTTCTGATTTTTGCGAGGCTCAATAGGTATCGAGATCATTCATTCCCCAACTGGGTCCCAAATGGGAAACGAATACACAGCAAAAGCCTCTTTGAGATCGACAACTTAGTTTTCCTCGACAATATTCTATCGATGGATCCATCCTAAGATCCTACCCGCAAAATAGCCTTGAAGGACCACTCTCTTCGAGATTAGCAGTTTACCAGCTAGTAACCAAAATCTACATCACCAATTGGAGTGATGGTTTAATTTTGATCAACCCTTCCCCACAACAAAACCACGTTGGACGGGACTTGTATCCAAAAATCCAAGAACATGAAATTTCTTATGTTCCTATTCTATTCAATTCCATTGAAAGGATTATTCACATTGAGCATGAACCTTTTGATACGAAGGCTGACCTTTTACTAAGAATGAGATTCCTAGCCGAAACCACCTATACTGTCACAGATAAGGTGTTGACCATTAAACTACATGGTACACTTATTCAAGCAATAAGAACCAATTATTAGGGTTCCTTACATCAAAGTTGAGCTTTTTTGCAGCTATCACAAGCCTGAATGGTTCCATGCCATGATTGACACCGGTTCCGATGTCACTATGGTCTCAGCCAACTCTTATCCAGAAAGATACTAGAAAGACCTTCGCAAACCACTTCAAGTTGTGGCTGCTTCCGGTCAAATCTCGAAGTTAACCAAAGCTGTATTTGGCCAATTTATCGCCATTCATGACACCACCACGGGTACACATAAGATCATGCCCCTACCCACAGTCGTCATTCAAGCCCAAAGGATGCTACTTGCAACATCCTCTTAGGTGTTGATTTCCTTAGACGTTTCATGGAATACTGTTCTAATCATTCTCATATTAGCTTTCACACCCCTTGTGGACATTGGCTCACATCCCCTATCCTCCACAACCCCACTATGCGCACCCACATCTCCTTCATTCTGCGCAGCCAACATGGTGAGTTTCCCTATAAAAAGCACAAAAAACAATGGCAAAAGAAGCCAAGAATACCACCCACCTTGATCCAAGCGTTACACACAGCACAAAAGGCGTTAGAATTTCGCTTAGAAGAAGAAGTTAAGGCTCTCCTTCAAGCCAATTTTGATGACAATCCCTTAAAATACTGGGCTAAGGATAAATCTTATGCTGACATTCATGTTAAAGAAGCCCACTCCACTGTCTGTGTAAAACCTATGCGCTAGAATTAAACCGATGAACAAGAGTTCAAGATTCAACTTCGAGAACTCGAAGAAAAACAGTTAGCCTTCAAAAGCACTGAAGACAACAAAAGCCCTCTTAGTAGTCCTACGTTTATGGTCAATAATCATTCTGAGCAAAAACGAGGCAAGCTACGTATGGTCATCAACCACGAAAGGCTTAACGAATTAACCATGTTTGACGGTTATTTTCTCCC
Organism: Selenicereus undatus; assembly: GCA_017589665.1. NCBI lineage: Eukaryota > Viridiplantae > Streptophyta > Magnoliopsida > Caryophyllales > Cactaceae > Selenicereus > Selenicereus undatus. Next base: position 27,926,234 of record JACYFF010031958.1, on the reverse strand, counting down.
TTACAAGGAATTGCTGATCAATAAAACCCTTAATAAAAAGTGATTTTCAAAGTTTGATTGCAAATCTGGATTTTACCAAATTAAGCTGAAAGACTCGACAAAACCTTTAACAACATTCAATACGCCTCAAGGTCAGTACATATGGAATGTTATGCCAATGGGATTGAAAAATGCCCCACAGATCTTCAATGAATATTCTGCCTTTTGGCTAGTTTATGTTGATGATATTATTATTTTTTCATCTAACATTGCAGATCATGCCATGCACTTGATGAAATTCATTCGAAAAAGCAGTGATCATTTTTAATATTATTTGCAAAGTAAGATGAAATTGCTAAAGAGAAAATTTAGTTCTTAGGTATTAAGATTGACCGCGGAGGTATTGAAATGCAACCCCACGTTTGCAAAAAAATAGCGAACTTTCTTGACAGATTAGTCGACCGCAAACAGGTAGAAAGGTTTTTAGGTGTATCAACTACATCAGTGATTTTATCCCTAACCTAGCATGGTTAAGAGGACCTTTGCAGGATCTCTTAAAGAAAAGAATGAACCAGCAATGGCAAGACTATCATACTAGTCTAGTACAGCAGCTATTAAAGCTGTGTTCAGTTGCCCAGGTTAGCCATTCCTGAAATAAGTGATCAACTAATCGTCAAAACGGACGCATCAGATAAGTATTGGGGAAGAGTCCTCAATGCAAAGAAAGTTGATGGGAAAGAGCATATCTGTAGATATGCTAATGGCAGTTTTAAGCCAGCAGAAGTAAATTACCATAGTAATGAAAAGGAGTTACTAGCCTTAAAAAGGAGTTTTACTAAATTCCATTTCTTTATCTTACCAGTCAGATTTCTTGTTAGAACTGATAATACAAATGTAAAAGCTTACATTTTTAATAAGCTACCCTGTACTCGTGAATATAAATGACGCCATAGATGGCAATAATACTTCCAGGAATACCAGTTCGATATTGTGCATATCAAAGGCAGGAATAACCATCTTGCTGATTTTCTTAGCAGGGAAGCTAATGGAGCTGACAGAGACTGAGGAGTCCAAGGACATTAAAGTCCTACTCGAAATGGCTATTCACAAGCTATGCATTGCCCAAGAAAGGGTTATGGAAGTGCATCAAGTAATTGATCAAGATATTAATCCTCGAATAACTCAAGCACTGTCAAGCTTGGATGAAATAATGGCACTAAAAGCCATAGAAATGAATGATGACCTTCATCAGACATTTCTCCAGACCTTTCAGAAGACCAAAACTCTCCAAGAAGGAACATCTCCGCTTACTTTCCAAGAGAAACGCAAGGCACAGATGTCTCCAGATTCCTTAGAAACAGAGGAAGATGAGTTCACCCTATTCCTACCAAAAGCAATGAAGCCTTTACAGGAGCCAACCATGAAAAAGGATTTGACAATGGAACAATATCGTTCTTATACAAGTTGGGTATATTCAGTCCAAACCATTAACAATCAAATTATTGACACTTCTTGGATTTATCCTGGAATTCATTTTCTAGTAGGCAGTGACACGGAAAAGGTCACCAGAGCAGTTATTTATGGATACTGTAGGAGTGTTACCAGCTCGCCAGGAAATCGAGAAATCCTGGGGATGCATAAGTCCATAATCAAACCAGTAAAAAAGTTTTGAAAAAGTTCTCGATCAGACATGGTCGTTCTAAAGCTCTTATCTGCGAGTCCAGAAGTCTTTCTAGTCCCAGTACCGGGATGGTTGATAGTTCAAATCTGTACACCCAGCAGAGCCAATTTTCAGTTCAATAAGAACAAAGTCTTGCAGCCCTCGAGTTTTAATGAGCTTTGGGTTTGCAATCGACGAGAAGCCGTTCTTGTTGTCATCGTGAAAAAATTAACCCATATTAGAGAAACCAACAAGGGATTCCTATACAATTCTTCCAACAACATTTTCATTTTTGCTGAAGGAAATTGTTCACCAAGATATGACGCCATTAACTAGATAAGTGCAGGGATTGGCCTCATCTCTTCGTGCCGTGTACCAGGAAGCTTTCCTAGGCAGGCCCACTTGTGGAGTCTTATTCATAATGAGAAGACTCCAGGATGTTGTATCTATCCACGATGTATTCAGTAAGGAAGCGTGTTGGACACTCCAGAAAAAGGAGATGCTCTAGGATAAAAAGAAGCCCCAATTAAATGTTTCCATTATCTACGGCTGAAACGAAGCTGTAGAAAAAGCAATGCATTATTATAGGAAAAAGCATCTGCTGCAGTAAAAAAGCAGATTCTATCTACAGTAAAAAGGATGTTGCGTCAAAAGTAGCCAGCTAAAGCAATGTAAATTATTATACCCTTAAAGAAAAGTAGATGTGACATGTTGGGCTTCTATGCCTATTTAAGGGATGCTCTAGCATTTGCAAAGGAGGACATCGGAGAAAGAGAAAGAGAGAACAACTATGCTTAGTGAGTAATACTCCCTTAGGGAGCAGAGTGATCAATAAGATCAGTGTAATATTGATATTATCAATAAAATTATTAGTTCTTGCGAATCTGTGTTGACAATATCTTCCTAAAGAGAAGGTGATCTGGAATACCTTTGGTTTAGCCGTCAGTAGCCGTAAGACAGGAGGTCGTTGGCGAACAGGCCTTTGCACAGTAAGGTATTGATCATATCTATGTTGCACGATGTTCTTAACTCAGATATTCTTTTTTGAGTTATTTTATTGATGCATGCATTAATATTACTATCGATTCTTTTTGATTGCTTCCAACCTGGTATTAAGCTATGAATCCTCACAGCCCAGAACAACGATATGCCAAAGCCATAGTAGAACATGCCTTAGAAAGTTGTGGACAGGAACAAAAGAACACTAAGTTCTTAATTCAAATTAAGAAAGACCTTTTGAGAGTTACCTACCATGGGCGAAAAGCCCTTAGTGATGAAATATTTGATGCCCCCCTCATCTTAGCAGATGGAAAAATTGTCATGCCCAGCCCTAGAGCTGTGTTCGAACAAGAAGAATTACATCATATTCATACTCTAAATCTTCAAATAGCCCTTTTAGAGCAAATCAAAGAGGCTTCTACAACTTTGGATAATGCTCTTAGAAGACATAGACAAAGTTATGATTATAAGTTTGAGAGACTTATGAGTTGAACCAGGACTAATAAGTCCAAAAATAATTCCGCACCTAGTAGCTCAAATGTTTAAAGAGCTTTGGAAAAAGATCTGCAAGTGGATCATAGCCATAAATTATGTCTCAAAACCTATGAGACTACACCAGACCCTTGGACATATATCCTACAACAAGCCGAAGCTAATGAGGAATCATATGTTGAAACAAAGCTACTTACTCCAACTAGAGACTCATTATCTAGCATAAGTGATGGATAAAGCCAGCACGAGTACAGAAGTTCCATACAAAGAATTATGGAAGACTCCGTTAATAGGACAAACTATAAATGCTAAGCGAGAAAGCATTTAGAAAGGATTATGAGAAATCCAAAAGTTGCTCTTAGACTGGACCAAACCCAAAGATGAGCAGAGAATTGTACGTCAACATGTACACTTCAATCCAACTTGTGACCCAACCAAAGCAGCTTACCCGTCCATAGACAATATGGTTAGAACCTTCTATTGCTTAGAAGAATTAGAAAAGGAATATGACCAAGCAAATTCTGAAGAGGAAGAAGAGATTATAGAAAGAATCAATGAACCCCAATTGCACTACAATATGGAAACATCCACAAGAGAATCCCAGTCACATCCAATGATAATACCTGATTCAGGAGCATCAGGAAGTGGTAGTGGAGCACTCGAAGCACACCCTAAGACTCAGACTAACTATGATAGCCATATGGCTAGCAACGATGATGACGAGTCATAACGATATAGGTACAGACATGAACCTAGTAGAACTAGAAGAATAGGAGGAAGACATTTATTCCCCCATCCTGGACATGTTTATCCACTAAGCAATGCAGGAGTAGTGTTAAATATTGACTGTGTGTCAAACACAGATAAAGTCATCAAAGAATGGGTTAAAGCCCTGTTGATCTATCAAGGAGTTACCCAAACCGAAGGTGATTCTTTAAAAACATTCATTCCATTAACATTAAGTGGAAAAGTTACCGATTGGTTTACAACATTACCAGAAGAAACTAAAGGCAGGTTCTTAGGAGGTACTACGACGAATGATTCAAAGACCATAATCAATACCATAGAGAACGAAATTCGACGAGAATTTCTTGGAGAAGATTATGCTCAGCATGGCTTAAATGAAAAGCGGATAAAAAGGTAAAAATATCTGACTATGCTTTACAACTTGCAAATATGTGACATCAATTACTTTGATGCTTATGTTTGCGAATTTGAGAAATACTATTACAAAGCTGAAGTGTCATCACCTACTCAAAATTCATTAAATCTCTGTAACGACATGTTCTTTACTAAGCTTCCATATCCTTGGAGTGATTTGATTTTCAGCAGGTGAAAAGCAGCAGATCGACCTGGAAGAACAGATACGTTAGGAGCATGTATCGAGTTTGTTAGAATAACTTTAGCATATGAATGTGAAAAAGCATTCAAAAGAAAGAGACTTCAGAAAGGCCAAAAGAAGTTAAAATGCAAAGACCAAATGTATTTTCCGAGTAAATTTGGTTGTTATTCTGATAAGCCTAAAAAGAAGAAAAAATTCAATGCTAAAAAAGCAAAAGGCAAGAAGATCAAGAAATCTTCTAAGCCTTTCAAGAAGAAGAAGAAGTTCTTCAAGAAAAAGAATAAAACCGGTAAAAAAGATGTTACCACTAAACCTGCATCTAAGCAGATACAAAAACAACATTGCAGATGTCGGAACTGCAATGAGAAAGGACATTGTGCAAATGAATGCCCTAAACAAATTAATTTTGCTGGGACTTATTCTAACGAGCTGTTTGAGCGAATTGCAGGGTACGAAGAAGTATCCTATTCGGATATTGATTTCGAAGATGAGATCATCGTTTCACCTTATTTAAGTTGCTCCGAAGACGATGAATTTGTCGGAAGCACATGAACAACACGAGGAAGCTGAATCCTCAGGTACATACTCTAAAGAGGTATTATTTGATAAAAAGAAATATCAAAGAATTATCAAACAAAATTTGAAAATTGATTCCCATGAAGGATTTAGAAAGACCTTCTTAGAAATATTCAAAACGAAAAATATCCAGTATTTTGGCACTAACGTGTAGGAACAACCTATCCCAGCAGACATTGCAGTCGGTCAGGTTGAATTACCCCTCATTACTCTCCAACAAGTAAAGAAAAAAATTAGGGAAATACCAGAGAAAGACCGGCACAAAATTGGTTATATTCATTTTGGGGCAGTCCGTATTCATATTAAAGCCAGTTTCCAGAAAGGACTAGATACCCCCTATCATCCTTACCCTCATGCATAACCGCATAGCTCAAAGAGCAGAAGCTCTCGTTGGAATCCTTAGAGGAAACCTAATGTACCAGAACCTAGGATTTACCACATATCCAGGCCATGGCATCCCCATTAGAGATTTAGACACGAACCGTGCTCTTAATCTTTATTATAATTTTCAGAGGACAGACCTATTACATAGTCTGCATCATTCACCATTTACCATCTATACTATGGTTAGTTACATGTTAAGTAACACACATATGATAGATATGTTTCTTGATAAAGAACATATCGAAAATGATGACATCTTTTCTGATGTTTGAGAGGTACAACAGGTATCGAGATCATTCATTCCCCGACTTGATCCCGAATGAGAAATGAATATACAGAAAAAGCCTCTCTTAGATCGACGACTTAGTTTTCCTCGACGATATTCTGTCGATGGATCCATCTTAAGATCCTACTCGCAAAATAGCCTCGAACGACCACTCTCTTCGAGATTAGCAGTTTACCAGCTCGTAACCAAAATCTACATCACCAATTGGAGTGATGGTTTAATTTGGATCAACCCCTCCCTACAACAAAACTACATTGGAAGGGACTTGTATCCTAAAATCCAAGAACATAAAATTTCTTATGTTCCTATTCTATTCAATTCCATTGAAAGGATTATTCACATTGAGCCTGAACCTTTTGATACCAAGGCTGACCTTTTACTAGGAATGAGATTCCTAGCCGAAACCACCTATACTCTCACAGATAAGGTGTTGACCATTAAACTAAATGGTGCACTTATTCAAGCCATAAGAACCAATGATTAGGGTTCCTTACATCAAAGTTGAGCTTGTTTACAGGTGTCATAAGCCTCAATGGTTTCATGCCATGATTGACACCGGTTCCGATCTCACTATGGTCTCAGCCAATTCTTATCCAGAAAGATACTGGAAAGACCTTTGCAAACCACTTCAAGTTGTGGTTGCTTCCGGTCAAATCACCAAGTTAACCAAAGCTGTATTTGGCCAATTATCGCTATTCATGACACCACCACGGGTACACATAGGATCATGCCCCTACCCACAGTCGTTATTCAAGCCCCAAAGGATGCTACCTACAATATCCTATTAGGCATTGATTTCCATAAATGTTTCATGGAATACTGTTCTAAACATTCGCATATTAGCTTTCACACCCCTTGTGGACATTGGCTCATATCCCCTTTCCTCCACAACCCTACAATGCGCACCCACATCTCCTTCATTTCGCACAGCCAACATGGTGAGTCTCCTTATAAAAAGCACCAAAAACACCATCCGCCTTGATCCAAGCATTACACACAACTCAAAAGGCGTTAGAATTTCGCCTAGAAGAAGAAGTTAAGGCTCTCCTTCAAGCCAATTTTGATGACAATCCCTTAAAATACTGGGATAAAGATAAATCTTATGCTGACATTCAGCTTGAAGAAGCACACTCCATTGCACGCGTAAAACCAATGCGCTACAATCAAAACGATGGACAAGAGTTCAAGATTCAACTTCGAGAACTCGAAGAAAAACAGTTAGCCTTCAAAAGCACTAAAGACAACAAAAGCCCTCATAGTAGTCCTGCATTTATGGTCAACAATCATTCTGAGCAAAAACAAGGGAAACCCCGTATGGTCATTAACTAAAAAAGGCTTAACGAATTAACCATCTTTGACGGTTATTTTCTCCATAACAAGGAATTGCTGATCAATAAAACCCTTAATAAAAGTGGTTTTCAAAGTTTGATTGCAAATCTGGATTTTACCAGATTAAGCTGAAAGACTCGGCAAAACCTTTAACAGCATTCAGTATGCCTCAGGGTTAGTACATGTGGAATGTTACGCCAATGGGATTGAAAAATGCCCCACAGATCTTCCAATGAAGGATGGATAGTGTCTTTTGACGAATATTTAGACTTTGGTCTTGTTTGTGTTGATGATATTCTTATTTTTTCATCTAACATTGTAGATCATGCCATGCACTTGATGAAATTCATTCAGAAAAGCTGTTATCGTGGTTTAATATTATCTGCAAAGAAAGCAGAAATTGCTAAAGAACAAATTGAGTTCTTAGGTCTTAAGATTGACCACAGAGGTATTGAAATGCATCCCCACGTTTGCGAAAAAATTGCAAATTTTCTTGACAGATTAGTCGATCGCAAACTGGTAGAAAGGTTGATGTATTAACTACATCAGTGATTTTATCCCTAACCTAGCATGGTTAAGAGGACCTTTGTAGGATCTCTTAAAGAAAAGAGTGAACCAGCAATGGCAAGACCATCATACTAGGCTAGTACAGCAACCAAAAAAGCTGTGTGTTCAGTTGCCCAGGTTAGCCATTCCTGAAACAGGTGATCAACTAATCGTCGAAACAGACGCATCAGATAAGTATTGGGGAGGGGTTTCCAAAGCAAAGAAAGCTGATGGTAAAGAGCCTATTTGTACATATGCTAATGTCAGTGCTAAGCCAACAAGAGTAAATTACCATAGTAATGAAAAGGAGTTACTAGCCTTAAAAAGGAGTTTTGCTAAATTCCATTTCTTTATCTTACTAGTCAGATTTCTTGTTAGAACTGATAATACAAAAGTAAAAGCTTACATTTTTAATAAGCAACCCTGTTCTCCTGAATATAAACGACGCCATAGATGGCAATAATACTTTCAGGAATACCAATTTGATATTGAACATATCAAAGGCAGGAATAACCATCTTACTGATTTTCTTAGCGGGGAAGCTAATGGAGCTGACAGAGATTGAAGAGTCCGAGGACATTAAAGTCCTACTCAAAATGGCTATTCACGAGCTATGCATTTCCCAAGAAAGGGTTATGGAAGTGCATCAAGTAATTCATCAAGATATTAAGCCTCAAATTACTCAAGCACTGTCAAGCTTGGATGAAATAATGGCACTAAAAGCCATAGAAAAGAATGATGACCTTCATCAGACATTTCTCCAGACCTTTCAGAATGCCAAAACTCTATGAGAAGGAGTTAGTTTTCTATCTACCAAGGAGGAAGGAACATCTTCGCTTACTTTCCAGGAGAAAGGCAAGGAACAGATTTCTCTAGATTCCTCAGAATTAGAGGAAGATGAGTTCACCCTCATTCTACCAAAGGCAATGAAGCCTTTACAGGAGCCAGCCATGAAAAAGGCTTTGACTATGGAACAATATCGTTCTTATACAAATTGGGTATATTCAGCCCAAATCATTAACAGTCGAATTATTGACACTTCTGGGATTTATCCTAGAATCCATTTTATTGCAGGCAGTGACACTGAAGAGGTCACCAGAGCAGTTATTTATGGATACTGCGGGAGCGTTACCAGCTCACTAGGAAATCAAGAAATCCTGGGGATGCATAAGTCCATAATCGAAGCAGTAAAAAAGTTTCAAAAAAGTTCTCGATTGGACATGGTCGTTTTAAAGCTCTTATTTGCGAGTCCAGAAGTTTTCCTAATCTCAGTACCGGGATGGTTGATAATTCAACTCTGTACACCCTACAAAGCCAAGTTTAAGTTCAACAAGAACAAAGTCTTATAGCCCTCGAGTTTTAATGAGCTTTGGGTTTGCAACCGATGAGCAGCCGATTTTGCTATCGTCTTAAAAAAATTAAGCCATATCAGAGAAACCAACAGGGGATTCCTATACAATTTTCCCAGCAACATTTTCATTTTTGCTGAAGGAAATTGTTCACCAAGATATGATTCCATTAACAAGATAAGTGCCTGGATTAGCCTTATCTCTTCGTGTTGTGTGCCAGGACGCTTTCCAACGCAGACCCACTTATGTAGTCTTATTCATAATGAGAAGACTCCAGGATGTTGTATCTGTCCACGACGTATTCAGTAAGGAAGCATGTTGGACCCTCAAGAAAAAGGAGATGCTCGAGGACAAAAAGAAGTCTCAATTATTACCACTATCTACGGCTGAAATGAAGCTGCAGAAAAAGCAATGCATTATTGTACGAAGAAGCATCTGCTACAGTAAAAAAAACATATTCCATCTACAGTAAAAAGCATTTGCAAGAGGGGGGCATCGGAAAAAGGGAGAGAGAAAGAAAAAACTATGCTTAGTGAGTAATACTCCCTTAGGGAGTAGAGTGATCAATAAGATTAGTGTAATATTGATACTATCAATAAAATTATTAGTTCTTGCGCATCTGTGTTGACAATATCTTCCTAAATCGCGGGTGATCTGGAATACCTTTGGTTTAGCCATCAGTAGCCCTAAGACAGGAGGTCGTTGGTGAATAGGCCTTTGCCCAGTAAGGTATTGATCATATCTGTACTGCACGATGTTTTTAACTCAGATATGCTTTTTCTAGTTATTTTATTGATGCAAGTATTAATATTACTACTGATTCTTTTTGATTGCTTGAAACCTGGTATTAAGCTATGAATCCTCATAGCCCAGAACAACGATATGCCAAAGCCATAGTAGAACATGCCTTAGAAAGTTGTCGACAGGAACAAGAGAACACTGATTTCTTAAATCAGGTGAAGGAAGACCTTTGAGGAGTTACCCAGCATGGGCGAGAAGCCCTTAGTGATGAAATGTTTGACATCCCCCTCGTATTAGCAAACGGAGAAATTATCATACCTAGCCCTAGAGCTATCTTCAAAGAAGAAGAATTACATCGTATTCATACTCGAAATCTTCAAATAGCCCTTTTCGAGCAAATCAAAGAGCCTTCTACAACTTTGGATAATGCTCTTAGAAGACATAGACAAAGTTATGTTTACAAGTTTCAGAGACTTATGAATCAAACTAGGACTAATAAGTCTAAAAAAAATTCCGCACCCACTAGCTCAAATGTTTAAAGAGCTTTGGAAAAAGATCCGCAAATGGTATCAGAGCCATAAATTATGTCTCAGAACCTATGAGACTACACCTGACCCTTGGACGTATATCCTACAACAAGGTGAACTCGCTAATGCGGAATGGTATGTTGAAAGAAAGCTAGTTACTCCAACTAGAGACTGATTATCCAACTTAAGTGATGGATAAAGCTAGCACGAATACAGAAGTTCCATACAAGGAACTATGGAAGACTCCGTTAATAGTACAAACGATAGATGCTAAGCTAGAAAGGATTTATGAAGGATTATGAGAAATCCAAAAGTTTGTCTTAGATAGGACCAAACCTAAAGATGAGCAGAGAATTGTACGTCGACGTGTACACTTCAATCCAGCTTGTGACCTAACCAAACTAGGTTACCCATCCACAAGTAATATGGTTAGAGCCTTCTATTCCTTAGAAGAATTAGAAAAGGAATATGACCAAGCAAATTCCGAAGAGGAAGAAGAGATTCTAGAAAGAAACAATGAACTCCAATTGCACTGCAATATGGAAACATCCACAGGAGAATCCCAATTGCATCCAATGATAATACCTGAATTAGGAGCATCAGGAAGTGGTAGTGGAGCACTCGAAGCACACCCAGAGACTCAGACTAACTATGATAGCCATATGGCTAGCAACGATGATGACGAGTCACAACGATATAGGTACAGACATGAACCTAGCAGAACTAGAAGAATAGGAGGAAGACATTTATTCCCTTATCCCGGACATGCTTATCCACTAAGCAATGCAGGAGTAGTGTTAAATATTGACTGTGTATCAAACACAGGTGAAGTCATTAAAGAATGGGTTAAAGCCCTGTTGATCTATCAAGGAGTTACCCATACCGAAGGTGATTCTTTAAATAAATTCATTCCATTAACATTAAGTGGAAAAGTTGCTGATTGGTTTACAACATTACCAGAAGAAACCAAAGGCAGGTACTTAGGAGGTACTACGACAAATGATTCAAAGACCATAATCAATACCATAGAGAACGAAATTCGACGAGAATTTCGAGGAGAAGATTATGCTCAGCATCGCTTAATTGAAAAGTGGATAAAAAAGCAAAAATATCTGACTATGCTTTACAACTTGCAAATATGTGACATCAATAACTTTGATGCTTATGTTTGTGAATTTCAAAAATACTATTACAAAGCTGAAGTGTCATTTGCTGCTCAAACTTTGTTAAATTTCCATAATGACATGTTCTTTTCTAAGCTTCTTTATCCTTCTAGTGATTTGATTTTCAGCAGGTGGAAAGCAGCAGATCGACCTGAAAGAATAGACATGTTAGGAGCACGTATCGAGTTTGATAGAATAACTTTAGCATATGAATGTGAAAAAGCATTCAAAAGACAGAGACTTCAAAAAGACCAAAAGAAGTTACAATGCGAAGACCAACTGTATTTTCCGAGTAAATTTAGTTGTTATTCTGATAAGCCTAAAAAGAAGAAAAAGTTCAAGGCTAAAAAAGCAAAAGGCAAGAAGATCAAGAAATCTTCTAAACCTTTCATGAAGAAGAAGTTCTTCAAGAAAAAGAATAAAACCGGTAAAAAAAAGATGTTACCACTAAACCTGCATCTTAGTAGATACAAAAACAACATTGCAGATGTCGGAACTGCAATGAGAAAGGACATTATGCAAACGAATGCCCGAAACAAATTAATTTTGCTGGAACTTATTCTAACGAGCTGTTTGAGCAAATTATAGGGTACGGAGAAGTATCCTATTCGGATATTGATTCCGAAGATGAGATCATCATTTCAACTTATTTAAGCTGCTCCGAAGACGATGAATTTGTCGGAAGCACATGAACAACACAAGGAAGCTGAATCCTCAGGTACATAATCTAAAGAGGTATTATTTGATAAAAAGAAATATCAAAGAATTATCAAACAAAATTTGAAAATTGATTCCCATGAAGGAGTTAGAAAGACCTTCTTAGAAATATTCAAAACGAAAACTATCCAGTATTTTGGCACTAACGTGCAGGAACAACCTATCCCAGCAGACATTGCAGCCAGTCAGGTTGAATTGCCCCTCATTACTCCCCAACAAGTAAAGAAAAAACTTAGGGAAATACCCGAGAAAGACCGACATAAAATTGGTTATGTTCATTTTGGGGCAGTTTGTATTCATATTAAAGCTAGTTTCCAGAAAGGACTAGAAACCCCTAACATCCTTACCCTCATGCATAACCGCATAGCTGATAGAGCAGAAGCTCTCATTGGAATCCTTTTAGGAAACCTAATGTACCAGAACCTAGGATTTACCACATATCCAGGCTGAACCTTAGAGGAAACCTAGGATTCATATTATTCACATTGAGCCTGAACCTTTTGCTACCAAGGCTGACCTTTTACTGGGAATGAGATTCCTCGCCGAAACCACCTATACTCTCACAGATAAGGTGTTGACCATTAAACTAAATGGTACACTTATTCAAGCCATAAGAACCAATGATTAAGGTTCCTTACATCAAAGTTGAGCTTGTTTACAGGTATCACAAGCCTGAATGGTTTCATGCCATGATTGACACCGATTTTGATGTCACTATGGTCTCAACCAACTCTTATCCAGAAAGATACTGGAAAGACCTTCGCAAACCACTTCAAGTTGTAGTTGCTTCCAGTCAAATCACCAAGTTAACCAAAGCGGCATTTGGCCAATTTATCGTCATTCATGACACCACCACGGGTACACATAAGATCATGCCCCTACCCACAGTCGTCCTTCAAGCCCTAAAGGATGCTACCTATAACATCCTCTTAGGTGTTGATTTCCTTAAATGTTTCACGGAATACTGTTCTAATCATTCTCATATTAGCTTTCACACCCCTTGTGGACATTGGCTGACATCCCCTATCCTCCACAACCCTACTATGCGTACCCACATGTCCTTCATTTCGCGCAGCCAACATGGTCAGTCTTCCTATAAAAAGCACCAAAAACAATACCATTTGTGGATCTTTTTCCAAAGCTCTTTAAACATTTGAGCTACTGGGTGCGGAATTATTTTTGGACTTATTAGTCCTGGTTCAATTCATAAGTCTCTAAAACTTATAATCATAACTTTTTCTATGTCTTCTAAGAGCATTATCCAAAGTTGTACAAGCCTTTTTGATTTGCTCTAAAAGGGCTATTTGAAGATTCAGAGTATGAATATGATGTAATTCTTCTTGTTCGAAGATAGCTCTAGGGCTAGGTATGGCAATTTCTCCGTCTGCTAAGGCGAGGGGGGCGTCAAACATTTCATCACTAAGGGCATCTCGCTCGTGCTGGGTAACTCTTAAAAGGTCTTTCTTAACTTGAATTAAGAACTCAGTGTTCTCTTGTTCCTGTCGACAACTTTCTAAGGCATGTTCTACTAAGGCTTTGGCATGTCGCTGTTCTGGGCTGTAAGGATTCATAACTTAATACCAGGTTTCAAGCAGTCAAAAAGAATCAATAGTAACATTAATACATGCATCAATAAAATGACTAGAAAAAGCATATCTGAGTTAAAAACATCGTGCAACATAGATATGATCAAAACCTTATTGGGCAAAGGCCTGTTCGCCAACGACCTCCTATATTATGGCTACTGACAGCTAAACAAAAGGTATTCCAGATCACCTTCTATTTAGGAAGATATTGTCAACACAGATGCGCAAGAATTAATAATTTTATTGATAGTATCAATATTACACTGATCGTATTGATCACTCTACTCTCTAAGGGAGTATTACTCACTAAGCATAGTTTTTTCTTTCTCTCTCCCTTTCTCTAATGTCCCCCACTTGCAAATGCTAGAGCATCCCTTAAATAGGCATAGAAGCCTGACATGTCACATCTACTTTTCTTTAAGGGTATAATAATTTACATTGCTTTAGGTGGCTACTTTTGACGCAGCATCCTTTTCACTATAGATGGAATATGCTTTTTCTGTAGCAGTTGCTTTTTTGTACAATAATGCATTGCTTTTTCTGTAGCTTCATTTCAGCCGTAGATAATGGCAATAATAGAGGCTTATTTTTGTCCTCGAGCATCTCCTTTTTTTGGAGGGTCCAACACGCTTCCTTACTGAATACGTCGCGGACAGATACAACATCCCGGAGTCTTCTCATTATGAATAAGACTACATAGGTGGGCCTGCATAGGAAAGCTTCCAGTCACACAGCACGAAGAGATAGGGCTAATCCCTACACTTATCTTGATAATGGCGTCATATCTTGGTGAACAATTTCCTTCAGCAAAAATGAAAATGCTGTTGGGAGAATTTTATAAGAACCCCTTGTTGTTTTCTTTGATATGGCTTAATTTTTTCAAGATGACAGCAAAACCGGCTGCTCATCGGTTGCAAACCCAAAGCTCATTAAAACTCGGGGGCTGTAAGACTTTGTTCTTGTTGAGCTTAAAATTGGCTCTGCTGGGTGTACAGAGTGGAACTATCAACCATCCCGGTACTGGGAATGGGAAAACTTCTGGACTCGCAGATAAGAGCTTTAGAACGACCACGTTTGATCGAGAACTTTTTCGAAACTTTTTCACTGCTTCGATTGTGGACTTATGCATCCCCAGGATTTCTCGATTTCCTGGCGAGCTGGTAACGATCTCGCAGTATCCATAAATAACTGCTCTGGTGACCTCTTCAGTGTCACTGCCTACAAGAAAATGGATTCTAGGATAAATCCCAGAAGTCTCAATAATTTGACTGTTAATGGTTTGGGCTGAATATACCCAATTTGTATGAGAACGATATTGTTCCATAGTCAAAGCCTTTTTCATGGTTGGCTCCTATAAAGGCTTCATTGCCTTTGGCAGGATGAGGGTGAACTCATCTTCCTCTATTTCTGAGGAATCTGGAGACATCTGCCCCTTGCCTTTCTCTTGGAAAGTAAGCGAAGATGTTCCTTCGTCTTTGGTAGACAGAAAATTAACTCTTTCTCGGAGAGTTTTGGTCTTTTGAAAGGTCTGGAGAAATGTTTGATGAAGTCATTATTCATTTCTATGGCTTTAGGTGCCATTATTTCATCCAAGCTTAACAGTGCTTGAGTAATTCGAGGATTAATATCTTGATCAATTACTTGATGCAGTTCCATAACCCTTTCTTGGGCAATGCATAGCTCGTGAATAGCCATTTCGTGTAGGACTTTAATGTCCTTGGACTCTTCGGTCTCTGTCAGCTCCATTAGCTTCCCTGCTAAGAAAATCATAAAGATGGTTATTCCCGCCTTTGATATGTTCAATATCAAACTGGTATTCCTGAAAGTATTGCTGCCATCTATGGCGTCGTTTATATTTAGGATTACAAGGTAGGTTATTAAAAATGTAAGATTTTGCATTTGCATTATCAGTTCTAACAAGAAATCTGAGTGGTAAGATAAAGAAATGGAATTTAGCAAAACTCCTTTTTAACGCTTGTAGGCCGGGCCTTGTGGTGCCAAGCCCAACGACCGCGCGAGTTACCTAGGGAAACAATCTTGACTGTATCCCAACCTATATAAAGAGGGTTTATGGGGTCAGTCAAGAGATAAGAACGATTCCCTCACATGTTCTCTCGCTTTCTTTCTCATAACTAGAACACCATCCATTAAGTTCTCGGATTTAGGGCCTGGCATAATAAAGCGACTCTAGTAGCCACTTCTTATTATTATTGGTGAGATTGGTATTCCTTATTATCGTGGACTATTACCGACAGTATACTTCCGCATCCAGGTTAGTCCTAATTTATTCCTACAGTGGTGTCAGAGCCAAACTGAAAGGTTTTAGTCCCGTTTATGTGTTGAATGATTTGAATGATAAGCATGCTTGTGACTATATGGTTAGTTGTTTAATTTTTGTGATTATGCAATCAGGAAGTATGCTTCTGTGTTTTCTAAAATCCCGAAATGGCTAAAGATTAGTTTCTTTTAGTCATAATACTAATGAATGAAAATGCCCAGATAGCTAATATGTTTACCTTTTCACAAGTATGATTCTTTATTCGTTTTTTTGGGATTAGATGTTAATCCTACCTAGATTAATATGTGAGAAACATAATAATAATTAGTTGATTATTGTTATTATGCATCAAACATCCTGATTCTAAGTGCAATTTTGATTAGTCAAATTCATAAATGCATTTATGCGGCTGGTTTTGTTAAAAACCCAGTTTTGAGAACCAAGCACACAAGATAAGTTTTGATGCATCGATTGTTTAACTCAATTGATAACCCATGAATAAAACTGAATTCGCGACTTTATGCATCCAATTAAATCTATTTTTCATGATTAGTTCACGATTGCCTAAAAAGCATGTTCGTTTACAATCGTGCACTTGTTTCAAGCATGTATCTATGATGAAGATCGACTAAATATTAATCTTTAGTCGAAGTTTAAATCATGAACGGGTTTGTCGCATGCAGTTCTTGGTACATGCGATTGAACATGGAATAATTTAGCCTTAAACCCACACGTCTGTCAAAGCCTCAAACCAGAAACCCTAACCCTAGCCTCCCTCTGCCTAGTTCTCGACCTCGGCTCATATAAAATATATATATATATATATATAAAAGAGGAAGAAAGGGTAGAAAACGGAGCTCGAACCATACCCATAAGAAGACACCGTGGAAGGGTAGCGCGTGACCGTCACGCACCGCCAACGAAGGTTGTTTCACGATCTTCTTCCTCCCATAGCCCCTTCTCATCGCCGATCTATGCAACCATGAGCAAAAGAAGCCGAAAAACATCGTTTTAGGAGGCGCGTGAGACCACGCGCCACCGCCTCAGTGGCGTGTTTGGCGCGTGGGCGTCTTCCTCAGGCTCGGATTAGGCCGATCTACACCATAGTACCCTCAGTTCTCGCCGAATTATCGTAGATCAAGACTCAAGGGGGTCGGCAGTGGTTTTTGCATGATTTGGGTATTTTTTTGTTTTGAACAAGCGACAACGGCGGTGGTGGTTGCCGTGGTCACGATGACCAGTGCCCAGAAAGGAGCTTCGTGCTCCTGGCTATGGTGTCGAGAGAGTTTAAGAGCCACAGAGATAAAGGTGGGCAGAGAGGAGAGAGAATTCAGGCAGAGGGACACCGAGAGAGAGAAAGCCTCGGGTTAGGGTTTGGGGGGGGAGAGGCGGTTAGTGAATTTACTCACCCATGAAAGTCCCCCCTGGGCCTCTTTCTTTTTTCCTTTTTTTTTGGGCCATTCGTTTTGTTATTGTTGGGCCATTTTTGTTTTGGCCCAAAATGTTTGTTTTTGGTTTGGGCTGTCTCATTTTAATTATTTCTGTTTCAAATTTGAATTATTGAAAAAATTGCTCCCAAGTTCATATAAATTTGTTTTATATGTTAGAAATGGCCATTATTTTTGTTATAAGTTATAGTTTTGGCCTTTATTCTCATATTATCATTGGTTATGCTATGATATTTTGAGGTTGATTATATAACTTTGTGTTGTATATATATTAAAACAAAAAGGAAGTTGTGTTAAATGAATTAGTTTCATAAACATTAACTGAATACATATTTACATAATTAAGAGTGAATATCTTTGTGATATTCATTGAGTTAAAATGTTAATTAGTTTAACAAAACCTTTAAGAAAATACTGTGAAATTAATAATTAAATTAAAGAAGCTCCAAATTCACAACTGTACGTGATGATCATGAGCTTAGCGAAATTTTCGAACGTATATAGTGAATCATGGGGCTTTCTAGATAATTTAATTATTAAACAATATGTCTAACAGATAAAATATATTTTCAGATATAGCAGCTAGAAACATGATAGGTTGTATGCAATCTGATGACAAGTTGGATGGTTCGAACTATGATGTTTGGCATCTGAAGGTCCAGTTTTATCTAAACAATGATGATATGCTGGACCTCTTAACCTCCTCCATAGCTCCTCCGGCTGAAAAAGATGAACAAGGTAAGGATATTACTGCAACTAAGCAGTACAAAGAAAACCTAAAAACATACCAAGCATGATTAAAACGCGATCGTTCTGCATGCTACACTATGCTATCTTGCATGCGGGACGATCTCCTGGGTGAGTTTGAACGCTTCCGCACTGCTAAGGACATGTGGATGCAACTTAAGGTTAGGTTCGGGCAGACGTTTGCTACAAGGATGTGTACCTTGCAGTTGAAATGGATGCAATATACTATTGACTCCAGTCGTAGTATCTCCGAACACCTTTGAACTATGAGTGCTATGGCTCGAGACCTTAAGGCTGCAGGGCAAGAGGTTTCTGCGCAAGAACAAGTCCTGAATGTGATTATGGCTCTTCCCAATGATAATGAACATTAGAAGAGTTTTAAAGTGTTCATGGCACACAGTGAGCACATCAACACTTTCGAGGCAATTTCCAAACATCTCGAAATGGAGGAAGAGCGTTTAAAGCTATATGTGCCTTCTAGTGTGGGATTCATTGCCAAAGGATTGGGGCCTAAGGGCAGGAAACCTTACCATGGTAAGAAACCTAATAAGGGCCCCCGTCCTCCTCAGAACTCTCGCTCTAATGCTGGTACTGCAAAGAAGCATAAGGCTAAGGGCAACGGAGCTAAGGATATGACACGTGTGAAGTGCTATAACTGTGGAAAGAAGAGCCATTTCGCTCGGGATTGTCTTGAGCCAGCCAAGGTACCTACTTCCACTAAAACTCCTGAATTATATGTTTGTTCCCATGCATTCGTTGCTAACTCTCTTCCTCAATGGATTGTAGATACGGGGGCAACAAAGCACATAGTTCAGGATATGGCTGGATTCGTGGAGTTCCATCGCTACCCAGTGGGTTCACGGACTGTCATGCTGGGGAACGGCAGCGAAGAAGATGTCCTTGTAGTAGGAACATACCAGCTCAAACTCCGTGGGGGAAACAAGCTGCTTCTTCATGACGCCCTCTATGCACCTGAGGTGCGATGCTCCGTAGTTTCTTATGTTTCTTTACTAAGATTAGGTTTTGCTTTTAGTTTTTGTCTAGACGATTTAGATTTGTTCTACAATGGCAATTTGTTTGGCCAAACAACTTTGAAAGGAGATTTCATTGTTTTGGATTTGGATGATAACTATAATAATATATCCTCTGCTTATGTTTCTTATTTCGACTCTAATTCTGAATCTGTTAAGTGGCATGCTATACTTGGCCATGTGAGCGAAGATAGGATAAATAGGCTAGCTAAAGAAGGTCTTCTAGACCAACTCACTAGGGTTAAGTCACCTAGGTGTGAGTCCTGTTTAGCTGGGAAGGCAACAATGAAGCCTTTCGATAAGGCTACGAGAGCATCCAGTCCCTTAGAATTAATCCACTCAGACATACGCAGACCCATGAACGTTAATGCACGACATGGGGCTATCTATTTCATTACTCTCATAGATGATTATTCACGATATGGGTATGTGTACCTATTATCTCATCGCTACGAGGCACTTGATGTATTCAAACGCTTAGTAGCGGAGGTAGAAACTCAATTGGAACATAGGGTTAAGATCCTTGGAACTGATCGAGGGCGTGAATACCTCTTTGATATGTTCAAGGAGTTCTGTGAGGGAAAAGGTATACAAATACAGCTAACGATTCCACGCTCCACAACAGAACGATGTTGCGGAACGCATGAAGCGTACATTGCTTGACATGGTCAGGTCAATGATGGCACATGCTAGCCTCCCAATGAGTTTTTGGGGGGATGCGCTGCTCACGTGTAACACCCCTACTACCTATTAGGGACGTCACACCGCCAGGATCCCCCAAGGGAGACCCCTAAGGCTCTTTATCTATTTACTAACTTCAGAAATTCTACCTAACTTTAATTTAGTTAGGGAATTCTGGAGCGAAACTGCAAGAGTTCCGCCTATAATTGCGACATTTCCAAAATTTACACTTGGTACCTGCATTATTACAACCAAACCCAAAGAGAACTAGGAGGTTCTAGCGAGTCACACACTCGCAGATGAGGCTTAAGCCTTTACAAACAACTATTTACAAGGATTTACAACAGTCTTGTACTACTAGAGCCACTACATGCCCCATCTCATGCACTTCTCAAGCAAAACATCATTCAGGTAGCTTCCAAAACATAACTTCCACACGCACTAGCTGGTACAACTCCATTTATTCATCACCTTGGGGGGGGGGGGGAGAAAAAGGGGGAAAGGATTGGAGGGAGCCACCACATGCTCAGTGAGTGTTCCACCACTCCTTAAAACAAAACTTTACAAGCAATAATACTCATAATAACCACTTAATGCACAATTAGGTAATACTATAGTTATAACAATAAGCTACATGACACAAGTTGTAAACATTAAACATGATAGGCTTTCAGTTCCATGATAGGTTCTTAATTTCAATAAAGGTGGCATGTTGGAGACTTCATATCGTGTGACTCTAAACAAAACATGTGATGCACTATCACCTATATGCTCAATATGTACTTCAAGAAATCACCACATGATATGTCATGAAAACAACATGGCTACTTACTCGCTTGAACACATGCTTCTAACTATAATGTTTGTACACTCACTTTGAAGTCACATATTCTTTACAATCACATGCTTTGAAGTTTCAAGTATAGACACTTTCGTTTCTTTCTTTGCAAACAAAACTCATTCATAAAGAATACTTAGAGCATGCATTTATCACATATAGGAACTTTCTTGCTTTGTTTTTCTGAAAACACTTTGTTTAGCCCTTGAGGCTCTTAAAAACTCTTCTGTTAGCCTCTTGAGGCTCTTGAAACTCTTCTGTTAGCCTCTTAAGGCTCTTAAAACTCTTTTCTTTCATCTTGGTCGCATAATGACCCTTCAAACTTTCTTTCTGAAATATTTCAAAAGGCAAAGTGCCAACTGCTTTTCTTATTTAATAAGAAACTACTTCTGGGCATAAGATCATAAAGTGCTGGTTGGGAGAGATCTACACTCAATCCCCTAAGCTCTTACTCCCGGGATGGCAACTAACTTTTTGGACCTTAACCCTCGTCAGGGTCTCTAGGGACTATGCCCTAGGCTATATAGAGATTCCCCCGTTCAAGCAGGTTCACTCCCCATCTGATGTCCCTATGCACTTATCTTAGCCATTTAAACTTGGTCTTAACGACTAATAAGTTTGCTGCCTCTCACAGCGAAATCTTTTATCATACAACTCACACTTTTGTAAAACTCTTTAGGGATTCCTCCATTCAAGCGAGTTCACTCCCAAAACTGCTTTCATTTACTTAAAATAGGCCATCATGTAATAATAGTTATGGCTACTATCATTTCAAAATATGAAATCTTTCTTTAAAAACTCACTCTTATGCACATAATGCAATCTAAGCATTTAAGCACATATATTACATATATCACATTTAAGCACTTCATATCAATCATATCAATTCAACACAATAAGCCACACATGGCCTCACAATCCACACGATTGCGGTTAATTCACAACCCAGTCTCCCTCCTCACTTTCACCGTACATGGAAGACCTCAAACACTCATAATGTTATCCTCAAACCATCCAACTACTAGCTCGTTTCATCAATTTATTAGTCATAATAAGTTATCATATAGAATTATTTAAAAGAGGTTGAGGTTTAAGCTCTTACCTGAGCAAACAACACCTTTCAACCACATATGACCATATTTAGTCGTCAATTGACAACACCTTACTAAGTAAACCAAACATGATTCAAATCTAACATACACGATGCATTTTAAAGGAAGCTTTCCTAAGCATGAACGTATTTTGAATGAAGCTGAGCACATCTCAATAACTTCAAGTTTTATTCAACTACAGGCATTAGTTAGCTTAACTCGAATCGAAGCTAAGCATACTAAACTAACTTCATTTTTAACCCTTTTTATACATTAGTTAACTTTAGTCACATTCAAGCTAACCATGTTCTTATAACTTCAAAATGAATCCTTTTTCATGAATCGCTAATTACTCGAATCAAGGCTAAACATATCAAAACAACTTCGTTTTTAATTCTTTTTATGCATTAGTTAACTTTAGTCACATTCAAGCTAACCATGTTCTTATAACTTCAAAATGAATCCTTTCTCATGAATCGCTAATTACTCGAATCAAGGCTAAACATATCAAAACAACTTCATTTTTAATTCTTTTTAAACCTTAACTTACTTTAGTCGTATCCAAGCTAACTACGCCTTTATAACCTCCAAATTAATCCTTTTTCATGAATCGCTAATTACTCGAATCAAGGCTAAACATATCAAAACAACTTCGTTTTTAATTCTTTTTAAACCTTAACTTACTCTAATCAAATTCAAGCTAACTACACCTTTATAACTCCAAATTAATCTCTTTTCATACATGGTTTTCATTCAAGTCCAATTCACGCATGGTTCCCTTTACACGCACATAACTTGCATCGATTTACAAATTTAAGCATAAACTAACTGAATAGCTCGAATCTAAGCATGCACAACCCATTTCTTGAGATTTCTAACGAATCTAACTAACCCTAACTTGACATGCAACATCAAACTGCTGAAAACTAATTTCGAAATTAATAATAACTTAGGAGGGAGAAACACTTACACGAAATTGCTTAATAATCCACTCAATTTAGCAGCAAATCACGCCCCCAAACCCTTTGGACTCGAACCCAGGTCGCCCCTTCAAAAACCCGAAACCCTAGCCTTCGATTTGATGATGTTTGAGGCAGGTTGAGGCTTGATTCTTGGTTCTAATTTATAGAAGAGGTTAGAAGGGAGGTGGGTCATCGATTTCCGGCAGGTGGACGGCCGGTTCTGGACAGCTAGACGCGTGGGTGAGGGGTTGTGCGAAGTGGACGCGAATTGGTGGTGGACTCGGTGGCTGGGACGCGTGGGGGAGGGGACCGTTCGTCCCTTTCTCTCGCCGGCGACGCGTGTTGGCCGGCGGCAGTGCCAGGTGGTTGGTCGCCGGTGAGAGAGAGAGAGCGAGCTAGAGAGAGACGCGAGAGTGAGCATGGGTTAGAGAGCGAGTGAGGCTTCTTGGTCTGATTTCGGGTGCTTACCCGACTTAGCTCCCCCCCGCCTTTTATTGTTTTTTTTTTGGCTCAATAACATCATTCAACTGATTCCCGATCCCGTACTCGTTAATGTTTAGGCTAAACTCGAGTTGAAACGACCCACCACGAACATTTCAGTTTAAGCGTTGGAAATCGATTAAGTAAAATGGAAAACGATTTTAAAAACTCGGTTTAGCATCGCTTCAAACATTTTATAATTAAGTAACGTCAATAATAACATAAATCAAATAATCGTTCCTTTTTAGCAAAACTAATAGTTAAAAGCTCACACAATTGACTTAGCATTTTTGTCGAACAACAATTCAAGGCAATTTATAAATTTAGCAACTGGAACAACTGATCAGCAGTAAAACAATAGCGTGGCCCTAACATCACGGCAGCCTACATACTCAATTGTGTGCCAAGCAAGAGTGTACCTGCCACACCATATGAGTTATGGTTTGGTAAGAAGCCATCCTTAGACAATTTATGCCCATGGGGTTCGGCTGGCTATGTGCATAATCCAACCCACAAACATGGAAAACTTGGTCCAAGAGCCACCAAAATGGTGTTCATTAGGTACCCCGCACAACCAAAAGGATATGTGATGTACGGGGAACATCCAAACGGTGGCATGACAGAAATAGACTCCCACAACGTCGATTTTCTTGAGGATGAGTTCCCGACCATTGGTGAAGTCAAAAAGGATGTCGAACTGTTTGAGTTACAGCAAGACATCCAACCATGATTCGGTGGGGGGGGGGAATTTGGATTCTAACCAAGTCACCAAAGAAGGTATGCCTCCCCTATCCAAAGGGAATGGGGGAGACCTGCCTGCCTAAGAAAATGAGATTCGTCCTCAATCTCCTGTACATGAGGAAAGTCAACCTGCGAGTGAGATCCGTCCTTAATCTCCAGTTCTCAAACATGCAGTTAGCCCACATGTTCAGGATCCCGTGCCCTAGAGGGATAGTGGGAGCAACTCTCCACATGTTCAGGGTCCCACACCCCTTAGAGAAAGGGGAAGGGATACGTTAACCAGGAAGACGTACAATGAAGGCCCTAGGATCCGAAGGAGTGAGCGTGGAAGAATTCCTCGACGATATTTCCAAATCGAAGAGGAAATATTCCTATGCACTCCCTTGGAAGTCGATGAGCCTACCTCTTATCGAGAAGCAATTGACTCACCAAGCCACAAAGAGTGGATAGATGCCATGAGAGATGAGATGGACTCGATGGCAAGAAACAAGGTTTGGGAACTTGTTGATCTCCCACCCCAACGTAAGTCTATTGGAAACAAGTGGGTTTTTAAGATAAAACGTCGGGCAGATGGATCGATCGATAAGTTCAAAGCCAGTTTAGTGGCGAAAGGGTTTACACAAATTGAGGGAGTAGACTATGAAGAGACATTTTCTCCTGTGGTGAGATTTGCCTCTATTCGCCTACTCCTGGCCATGGTTGCCCATTTGGACTTAGAGTTATTTCAAATCGACGTAAAGACTGTTTTCCTCAATGGCAGCCTTGAGGAAGAGATCTATATAGAGCAACCCATTGGTTTTGCATCAAAGGGGCAAGAAGACAAGGTGTGTCGTCTTAAAAGGTCCATATATGGTCTTAAGCAGTCCTCCAGGTCTTGGTACTTAGGATTCCATGAAACTATAACCTCGTTTGGGTTATCCATGGTTTCGGAGGACCACTGTGTGTATGTCAAAAGATCAACCGGAGGGATTATGTTCCTTACCCTATATGTTAACGACATACTATTGGCTGGGAACAATTTGGAGATCATCGAAGCCACTAAAAGGTGGTTATCCTCTGTCTTTGAGAAGAAGGATATGGGTGAAGCCAGGTATGTCCTAGGTGTGGAAATAATAAGGAATCGTCCCAAGAAACTTTGAGGTATGAGCCAAGAGGCATATATCAAGAAAGTCTTAGAACGGTTCCGTATGCATTATTCCAAGCCCGTAGACACTCCAGTTGAGAAGGGTTTAACCTTGAGCCTTGACCAATGCCCAAAAACAGACAAAGAAAAGGATGCCATGATTAATGTCCCCTACGCTAGTGCCGTAGAAAGCTTAATGTAGGCCATGTTATGTACACGACCGGACATTTGCTTTGCGGTTGGTCTGGTAAGTCGTTACCAAAGCAACCTAGGACAGGCTTATTGGCAAGATGTCAAGAGAGTCATGTGTTACCTTCGTGATACAACCGACTTGGTCCTATGCTATCAAGGCGGGCACCTTAAGCTGAGAGGATACTCAGATGCCGATTGGGGTGGTGACCTGGATGAGTCCATGTCAACCTCAGGATATGTGTTCACCCTGGGTAGGGGAGCCATATCATGGTGCAGTAAGAAGCAAGACTGCATAGCTCTGTCGACCATGGAGGTAGAATATGTCGCATGCAGCCTATCCACGCAGGAGGGAATGTGGCTTAGGAGCTTCCTCCAGGATCTTAACCTCACTCCGACGGCTGATGATCCTGCAGAGATGTTATGTGACAATATAGCTGCCATCCAGTTCGCGAAGGATCCGAAGTTTCATCGGAAGACCAAGCACATCAAGAGGCGTTATCACTTCGTGCGAAACGCCATAAAGACAAAGGAGGTTGCCATCAAGTATATACCCACAAACAAGATGATCGCCGATCCATTAACTAAGCCGATTCCTAGAAATGCTTTCAAAGCATATTCATTGAGTCTAGGACTTCGCAAGGTTTAGTTTTTTGGACAAAATCTTGTTATGTATGACAGATATGTTTTTCATGTAATAGGCATTTATGAAATGAAGATTAAGTGTTCTTTTTTCTAAATGTTTTGTGATTTATCCGTTAGACATGTTGAAAAGTCACAGGCTTCTAATTGGCCTAGTCACATAAGCAATCGACCTGACGCTTCAGTAGCGAGCAGGATGAGACGTAATCATATTGGCACTAGGTGTGCAATATCAATAACTCATACTAGAAGTGTATGAATGAGAAATAGCTGCCTTAGTAAGTCTAAGATGAGACTCAAGGGAGTCGAATATGAGACATGATTTCATATTAAAGCCTTAAAAGCCGAATCTTGAGTGTCAAGATTAGCATTTAGTATGTTAATCTAGTGGCTCACATTGGATTTTTGGGTGAAAATCTAAATTGATGATTTGCATGGCATAAAGAGTGACGTACCCAGCTGAGTGGGAACTATGTCATGACACACATCTTATACTGTGTGTGCTTACAAGACGACCCATGCATGGAGTGACAATTGATTTCCCTATCACTCGTCACTGTGTGACCCTATGGATGATGACCCTTTGACTTAAAACTATGATATTAAGTCGAAGCTTGATGTTGCTACTTTGATGTGATTCTCAAGAACCACGATGTATGCGGTTTAGCGAGAACACGTTAGGAAAGCAGTTAAGCTAAGATGAAATTTCATGAGCGTTTAAGGAAAAATCGATCCACCATCACCATATCAGCCCGGGCGGTTACGTTGAGAATATAATCATATGATATATCAGGCATACGGGATTAGAGATACCACTGGTGATGTTTTGGGATGGTTTTGGGGTATCGTATTTCGTGAAAGTGTTATGTTAGTTGGATGGTAACTTAATATAACACTACTGGTTATTTATGGTCGCACATCCTATTCCTAGTATGAAGCGTGAAAGAGTTGTGGTGCATAGAGAATAAGTGTTCAGCGGCCTGCGTGGCCGAGTGGGAGCTGTAGGCCGGGCCTTGTGGTGCTAGGCCCCACGGCCACGCGAGTTGCCTAGGGCAACAATCTTGATTGTACCCCAACCTATATAAAGAGGGTTTAGGGGGTCAGTCAAGAGATAAGATCGATTCCCTCACATGTTCTCTCGCTTTCTCTCTCACAACTAGAACACCATCCATTGAGTTCTCGGATTTAGGGCGTGGCATAATAAAGCGACTCTAGTAGCCGCTTCTTATTATTATATGCGAGATTGGTATTCCTTATTATTGTGGACTATTACCGACAGTATACTTCTGCATCCAGGTTAGTCCTAGTTTATTCCTACAACGCTAGTAACTCCTTTTCATTACTATGGCAATTTACTTCTGCTGGCTTAGAACTACCATTAGCATATCTACATATGTGCTCTTTACCATAAGCTTTCTTTGTTTGAGGACTCCTCCCCAATACTTATCTGATGCATCCGTTTTGACGATTTGTTGATCACCTGTTTCAGGAATGCCTAACCTGGGCAACTAAACACAGCTTTTTTAGCTGTTGTACTAGACTAGTATGATAGTCTTGCCATTGCTGGTTCATTCTTTTCTTTAAGTGATCCTGCAAAGGTCCTCTTAACCATGCTGGGTTATGGATAAAATCACTGATGTAGTTTATACACCCTAAAAACCTATCTACCTATTTGCGATCAACTAATCTGTCAGGAAAGTTTGCAATTTTTTCGCAAACGTGGGGTTGCATTTCAATACCTCCGTAGTCAATCTTAAGACCTAAGAACTCAATTTGTTCTTTAGCAATTTCTGCTTTCTTAGCAGATAATATTAAACCATGATCACACCTTTTCGGAATGAATTTTATCAAGTGCATGGCATGATTTACAATGTTAGATGCAAAAATAATAATATCGTCAACATAAACTAGACAAAATTCTGAATATTCGTTGAAGATACTATCCATCCTTCGTTGGAAGATCTGTGGGGCATTTTTTAATCCCATTGGCATAACATTCCATATGTACTGACCTTGAGGCGTACTGAATGCTGTTAAAGGTTCTACTGAGCCTTTCAGCTTAATCTGGTAAAGTCCAGATTTGCAATCAAACTTTGAAAACCACTTTTTATTAAGGGTTTTATTAATCAGCAATTCCTTGTTATGGAGAAAATAACCGTCAAAGATGGTTAATTCGTTAAGCCTTTTGTAGTTAATGACCATACGGGCTTGCCTTGTTTTTGCTCATAATGATCATTGACCATAAACGTTGGACTACTACGAGGGCTTTTGTTGTCTTCAGTGCTTTTGAAGGCTAACTGTTTTTCTTCGAGTTCTCGAAGTTGAATCTTGAACTCTTGTTCATTGGTTTGATTGTAGCGCATAGGTTTTACGCGTACAATGGAGTGTGCTTCTTTAAGCTGAATGTTAGCATAAGATTTATCTTTATCCCAGTATTTTAAGGGATTGTCATCAAAATTGGCTTGAAGGAGAGCCTTAACTTCTTCTTCTAGGCGAAATTATAATGCCTTTTGAGTTGTCTGTAACGCTTAGATCAAGGCAGATGGTGTTTTTGGCTTCTTTTTCCATTGTTTTTGGCGCTCCTTATAGGGAGACTCACCATGTTGGTTGTGCGGATTTAAGGAGTTGTGGGTGCACATAGTAGGGTTGTGGAAGATAGGGGATGTGAGCCAATGTCCACATGGGGTGTGAAAGCTAATATGAGAATGATTAGAACCATATTCCATGAAAAGTTTAAGGAAATCAACTCCTAAGAGGATGTTGTAGGTAGCATCCTTTGGGGCTTGAATGACGACTGTGGGTAGGGGCATGATCCTATGTGTACTTATGGTGGTGTCATGAATGGTGATAAATTGGCCAAACACAGCTTCGGTTAACTTGGTGATTTGACAGGAAGCAACCACAACTTTGACATCGGAACCAGTGTCAATCATGCCATGCAACCATTCAGGCTTGTGATACCTGTAAACAAGCTCAACTTTGATGTAAGGAACCCTAATAATTGGTTCTTATGGCTTGAATAAGTGCACCATTTAGTTTAATGGTCAACACCTTATCTGTGAGAGTATAGGTGGTTTCGGCTAGGAATCTCATTCCTAGTAAAAGGTCAGGCTTGGTATCAAAAGGTTCAGGCTCAATGTGAATAATCCTTTCAATGGAACTGAATAGAATAGGAAGATAAGAGATTTTATGTTCTTGAATTTTTGGATACAAGTCCCGTCTAGCGTAGTTTTGTTGTAGGGATGGGTTGATCCAAATTAAACCATCACTCCAATTGGTGATGTAGATTTTGGTTACCAGCTGGTAAACTGCTAATCTCGAAGAGAGTGGTCGTTCGAGGCTATTTCGCAGGTAGGATCTTAGGATGAATCCATCGACAGAATATCGTCAAGGAAAACTAAGCCGTCGATCTGAGACAGGCTTTTGCTGTATATTCATTTCCCATTTGGGATCCAGTCGGGGAATGAATGATCTCGATACCTGTTGTACCTCTCAAACATCAAAACAGATGTCATCAATTTCAATATCTTCGTTGTCAAGAAACCTGTCTATCATATGTGTGTTAGTTAACATGTAACTAACCATGGTATAGATGGTAAGTGATGAATGATG
>JACYFF010031958.1:27826466-27861695 GCA_017589665.1 Selenicereus undatus | reverse complement strand
GTGAAAAAGTACCTTAAAAATATCACATTTTTAGCTCAAACACAACTGCTTAAGCAAATTAGAATTTGAGGAAGTAGCATGAAATTGTGAATTTTCACTCAAATGTTTGAATAATTTCTAAGCTTCTTTAAGAGCTTTATACAAGAAATTACCACAACAAGATGCACCAACCATGTGCCTATCGTGCTCATCTAAGCTAGAATAAAAACTCTGGATCAATTGCCACATAGGGACCTCATGGTGAGGACAAGTTCATAACAACTCTTTAGACCTTTCCCAACTTTCATGCAATTATTCATTTTTATTTTCTGAGAAAATGGTTATAGCATGTCTCAAGGTAGTAGAGCGTATTTCCAAAAAT
This sequence comes from Selenicereus undatus, assembly GCA_017589665.1. Lineage (NCBI taxonomy): Eukaryota > Viridiplantae > Streptophyta > Magnoliopsida > Caryophyllales > Cactaceae > Selenicereus > Selenicereus undatus. The sequence goes on along the minus strand of JACYFF010031958.1, from coordinate 27,861,334 downwards.
GCATTAACATGCTTAAAAGGATTTTCAGACTGTAGCCCATAAAAGAAAGGAACCACATGGATGAGAGAATGCTTAATCTCAAAAGGCCCCGTAGCAACGTGCATATGGGTACTCGTAGGTGAGTCATAGGTGGTGGGACTGAAATACTTCTGAAGTTGCTGAGGTGGGGTTTGTTCTTCAGCCATCTTTTTCTTAGATTCACCTTTCTTAGCTCTTATCTTACTAAGAAAGCATTTAATTTTAGGATTATACTCCTCAAGATCTAAGAGAAAAGAATGACTACCATACATATACCCACAAATAATCAAAAGAATAGTATGAAATCACCACCACAATACGCACCAAATGAAATAAGAAGAAAAGAGAAACTTAAATAAACAAATAAAAGTTAGATCCAAGGGAAAGGGCAAAAATGAAATATAAAATAAAACAAAAAGAGAATAAATAAAATAAAGGGAAGGCGACTGTTAGATTAAATAAAGTAAACAAAGCAACATAAATAAAATAGTTAGATTAGATTAGATTAGATTAGATTAGGAGGGAATGGGGAGAACAAAAATAAAATAGTTAGACTAGGAGGGATTGGGGAGTAAAATAATGAAAATAAAAAATAAAAGGGATGGGGGTTGGGAATAAAGAAAAGAAATAAAATGGTAAGATTAGCAGGGAATAGAAAAAAATAAATAAAAAGAATAAAAGGAAGAGAAAATTCAAAAATCACTACTCATTTCCCTGGCATCGGTACCAAAAAATTTGGTGTGGATTTTATGTTTAGTTTTAAAACCCTTTTTACTTACAAGCACACAAGATTCATTGTAGACTAGCGATTATAAAGTGTTGACCCCATGATGAACAATAGCAATTTTGAATTTAACTTTTCCCATTATAAAGAATAATTCACATGAGGAGTTCAAGTATCGATATGAATTAAAGAAACAAAAGAAAACAAACGAGTCAAGAAAATAGAAAGAAATCAAATAAGAAAAAAAATCTAGGACTTTGGATCTCATCAATGATAAATATTGAATTAGTAACTCAAATGACAGTTCAATTAGTCTTTTGTTCAACCTAAGCCACAAGCATTAGGCCATAAATTAAAAAGATGAATTATAATTATCAAATAACATTATTTATCTGGTAGTTAGCATGAATCATTCTTTTTTGACATAACTCATCTAATTTCTAGTATAAATTATTCAATTTTAATAATTTTATAATTTTAAACCCAATTGCATAACATCATATTAGCCTACAAAGTCTAAATATTTATTTGAGATAGCAAATTAAACTATTGTAATCATCATGAATAAACAATAGTATTAAGATGCAAACATAGGTTAGGATCAAGTATAAACTCAAAATTATGCAATGTAATACACAAAAATAACCCCAAAAGAAATTAGTTATCACTATTATTAATCAATGATCTATCCTAATCCTAGTGGAGCAAATTAGCCAGCCATAGTTAGTGAAAACACCATTGAATTTGGTGTAGCTATACTCTCAATATTCATATATTTCGCTTCCTACAACCAAACTTTAGTACTCAATTACAAAAATTATTAAGCACAAACTCTCAAATTTGACTCACAAATGAGGTGACAAGATAAGAGAAAAATAACTAACAAAACGTGTTTTCTGCTAAACCCCTTAACCCAAATGATTTCATCTTACAAAAGACTCTCTCTAAAAATTAAAAGATGAAAGATGAGAGAATGGAGGAATACTTGGATGCGTGGATGAGTGGATGGATGAATTTTACTCCAACCTCGACTCTTTTTATAATGAAAATTTAGCCTCTCTTGCTGCCCAAAAATTGATGAAAAATTAATTTTAATTAATCATTTTGCTGTTATATTGTATGAAAAAAAGGCTAGTCTTTAGCCAAAAATTAACATTGATTAAATTAGATTTTGACTAGGTTAACAATTGACTCATGTGAAAAGTTGGCCATTTGATAAAATAGAGGCAGCCCTAGCTGCTACCAGGGATCGTAGTCAAGGAAGGCCCAAATGGGTGCTAAGGAGAAGAGGGTCGTGGGGGCGCTGGCATCTGGATGCTGATGGGCTTCTACAGTGCAAGCTGGGCTAAGCCCATATAGACGGGAGAGTGGAAGTGAGTGAAGGAGGCTACTAGATTGTTTTGGGTTGTAGACTACCCGCGAACATGCCTAAAATGTGAAGAGAAGGAAAGAGGAGGGAGAGGTTATTGTGCTTGCTGCAACTGTTTGGGCACTGGGCTGAGCTGCTGTAGATGCAGGCCCACATGAATGGAGTGAGAGAATGGGTTGGGTTGGAGGTGTTGGAACGGGCCGTCCATGCCGGCGCTGGGCAAGGCCCACGCTGCTAGACCAATTCTCTTCCTTTTTTTTAAACTTGCTATTGGATTGGGCATCTAAGCATCCACACTTGGATGCTTGGACAAAACCAAATTAACTTGGTCAATTTTGTACCCAAATTTATTTATTTTATTTCCACCTGAAAATCATAAAAAGTACGCATTATTTACTCAGAAAAATATATTTCAAAGACTTAAAAGTACATAAAATGAAGGCTAAAATTACATATAAAATATCAGTCATCATTGTGATTTTCCGCAAGTATATGGTGTATCATTGTAATATTCACAGATGTCGTCCTTAAGGAAGATTGTGAAATTGAATTACCAAAAATTCTAATCTAAATTAAAACTAGAGGCCTAATTAAACCTAAATAAGATCAAGTTAGTCCACATAACAAATTAATAAACTATGTGAACAAGAGAAAAAAAAAAGAAGAAGAACTATAAATGAAATTAGCACACTACTCTAATTTGCAATAATCACCTCACCAAAATAAGAATTAATAACCAAGATCGAAAGATTCCACCAAACCAACAAATGCTTAGTCTTGTTTATAAACCATAGCACTCAATTAGGCAATTCTGGCTTATCATTGAAGCATAACAAAATTAAAACAGGGCATGAGAACAAAGCAACTGAACCAAGAGATCAGTAGGGCTCATTCAAACTTGGTTGCAGTATCTTATATTATTGAATAAAACTTCAGTTGAATTCCACGCAACTAACCAATTACTCTGTTTAAGAATGCAAACCACTACATCTCAAATTGTAAAAAGAAGGAAACATGAAGAAGAACCAAAAAGGAAGGGCTGCTGCTACTCTCTGTTTTCGACCCCCCATTAAAGCCACAGATGAACCTGTTCCTTGCCCCGATAATCATTGCCCCTTTGAATGCTTGAAACCGTCCCATTGATGATGGTGAGTAATGATGGAGTTAATGAGGGAAGAGAGAGGTTGAGAATGGTTGATATGAAGAAGGAGAAGACAAAGAGTTGAGAGGGAATGGTTGCCCTGTTCGTGTTTCGAGTTACTGGGGTGGGTACCCGAAGAAGAAAAAGCAAGGTAGCGGGAAGAACGCAGCATGCTCACGTGCGAGAGGTATGCAACTAAGTGAAAGAGAGAGAGGGAGATTGGACTAGGCCTAGAGCGCTGAGGGAGAGGAAAGTGCAGGGTCAGGCCGCGAAAAAGAAAGAAAAGGGAAAAGAAGAGGAGGAGAGACTGGGCAAGGTTGAGAAGCGTTTCGGTCGCCCACGAAGCAAGAAAGAAAAGGGGAAAAGAAAGGGAAAGGAGGGGCGGTTGGGCCTCTATTATGGACTTCGGCTGGCTAGACTGAATTGGGCTGCTAGACTAGGTTGCGTATCTTCATCCATTACGGTTTTTTTTTTCTCACCCTTTGGTCCAAACTTTGAGTATATTATTCATTTTTTCTCCAAATTTGCCAATCCCTACAAAATGAACAAAAATATTATTAAAATTCTAATTTAATAATTTATTGTGAGCAAATAATAGATTATAAAAGGGTATAAAAGATCATAATATCGTGTTTAACAATTATCAACAAGGCCTTACTTTGGTTGGTTGAGATAAAGAAGTTTTTGCTGCAGTTAGATGAGATGAAGAACATGAAGTTGTCTTGGCCTTCCTTGAAGTCTTCCCCTTAATCTTGCTAGACCTACCAACTCTTCTGTTCTCACCCAATTTTGATATTTTGAGGTTATGTTTCCCTCTCCGTATCTTAAGCAGATTGCCATCTCTATGGCTCCTTGAGTTATAACCAAATCGGTGATATTTGTTGCATTTCATTGTGTTGCTTCTGATGCATTTCTTCCTTTTTTTTCCTATAATGTCCCTCTGTCTCTTAGTTGGTGGTCTATCTCTTTTAATTGGTTTCAACTTGGGGCGGGGGAGGGCTAGCTTAGGGAAGTTTCTTCTTTTTCCAAAATACTGGGTGCATAATCACATCATATGTTTATATGTATGTCTTGATATTGTATGCTTCATGTACATATAGGTTTATGTCCTCCCTTTCCCTCAAAATGCTTCTTGTTCCATGCTTACAAGGTATATTGCTAATGTCTCATACCATGCAATCCTAATGATGTTTCATTATGTCTACTATGAATGTAGTTGTGCCATCTAAAATTTCAAACATACCTCTCCTAGTTGGGCTGAACATACAACCCCTACTTTCCACCTCAATTTTGGCAAGCAACATCTTAACTCTAGGGACCATACGACCAAGCCAAGATTTAGCTAACTTAAATATGCTAGCTATTCTTTTCATGAACTTCCTCCTAATCTCTTCTAAAGCTGTGCATAGTGGCTTGTACCTAAAGAACTCCGTCTTCCCATTGAGAGATTTCTTAAAATTTATCATATTATCTAGGCATTTTAGATCAACAAGAAAGGTAAACCTGACTAAATAACAAATGAAGCTTTGCACCTACAACAATAGTGAACATGTCAAATTTGCACATACAACAACAACCACAGAAACATGTATTGTATACAATGGACAACATATAAACCTAGATATTCAACACTGAAGCTTCTATAATACTGGGCATCACATAATATTCTATTACACTCAGGAAAAATAAGTTAAAGAGCCTTAACCAAGCCCTATTTACAAGTGATATGTTATATTTAACCTGATTGAGATTCAATTACAATCAATTTTGTTAACAAATGACATGATAATTGAAATATACCTTATGTATGACTAAAATAAATGTGAAATTTGTGAAACCACTTCCATCCAACCAGATTTTCAAAGCTCTAAAAAGGTATGCCCAGTTATCCTTACTCTCCTTATCCACAACCACATATGCTAAAGGGAAGTATCCACTGTTTGCATCTAGCCCCATTGATGTTAACAATATACCTTTGTATAAACCCTTAAAGAAACAACCATCAACCCCAATGAATAGATTGCAACCTGTAATGAATGCAGTAATGGTCCTAGGGTTACACTCTTTAATCTCCTCAATATATAGATGTCTTGCATGAGACTCTTCATTTTTCCCATCAACCCAAAACTTGTGTGGCTTCTTTGCTCTATCACATTTATGCTTAGGAATAGCAACCCCATGTCTCTCTGTTTATGCTTCTGCATCATTTGCTAGCATGATAGCAGGATTAGCCTTAAAATTTATCAAAAATTGTTTAGCAACCCATAGACGTGAAGCCATCTTATTGTCTTAGAACCTAGGGCAAGAATGTGAACCCGTTTGTGACTTGATTTTCCAAGTAACTCCATCTACTAACCTGGAGCAGTGCACCCTCCATGTATAAGTCTCAACCTTACGCAAACTGAAGTGTCTAAACCTATCATTCTTAAACCATTGCAATGTAAAAGACTCTTGTATTACATACTATCTTATGACCTTACTCAACTAGTCTTTACTCACAAACATGTCCCCCCATGGCTATTGATACTTTACCATAAGAGTTCATGGCCCACATATTTCCATTTTGGGAGATTTTGTTCCACACATTCTTAATTTGGTTTCCCTCAGCATTAGCATCTACATCTCTAGGGATGTCATCGTCTAATTTTGCATTTAGTAAATCATCAGCATCACTATTATCATTGCTAACACAGTCTTCATCTAAATCCACTAAAGATTCTTTGCACTCCTTGTCCTTATTATCATCATGCATGTTTCCATCAGAGTCAACATCTTCACTGTCATCACTATTACGGTCATCAACCCTTGTTTACTGCCTTCTCTATTATAATCATAATCATAATTAGACTCCCTTATTAGTAGATTGAGTTCCCTAAGATCATATGCTTCTAACCCTCTTAAACAAACATCTATTGAATCTAGGGATGACAAATCTACAGTTAGTTTGATCATTGAGGCTAACTTGACCCAGATTGTTCAACATGAAATTATGTCATTTTTAAATCATCTAATAGTTGCTCAAAATAAATGATTTTGTAGCATTTTAATAATGTCTTTGTTTATTTTATCAAAATTGTGAAATATTGAAAAATAAATAAATTTACACAAATAAGATCAAGCATTGGATCTAGGTAAGTAAGAAAAAAGAGAGAGAAGAAAGAATTAGCCTAGTTCACAACGACCATTAGCCACTTCCTCTGTGACCCAAATCCAACTAGAAAACCTTCCTTAGTCTAGCCTTTCATCCCTCATGTGTAATGCACGTAAGCCAAATTCTCCTCCCCTCTTTTCAATCTTCCTTCTCCCTTCTCTCTCATACGGGCCTGCTCATTTCTTAATTTGCTCAACCCAATTTCAAGCTTCCTCAGCCACCAACCGAGTGGAACCCCTTCTCCTTTTCTTTCTCCATCTTGGGATTGTCCTCTTCTTGTTATGCCTGGCCCAATCGTTTTCAGCGCCTAGCCTACCTTTCCTCAGCCTCCCTCACTTAAGTTGTCCCTTCTAAGTGCTTGTGGGGCACGTGATCAATAGATCCCCTCCCCAATCTTATTTATAACGTGTGCCACTCATGTGATTCTCATGCCTTCTTCCCCGTTATTTCCTTTTCTCTTTCCTCGCCTACCGACAAACTAGAGTTGGCCCCTTGCTGCTTCTTCTCCTTTCCCGCCCCTCTGCTACTTCTTTTCCTTTCCCGCTTTTATATGTCATAACCGATTCAATTTCTCTCTCCTCTTTTAACGTCACCATTAACCTAATCCTTTACTCTCCATCTTCATCATCATCAAGTTGACGGTTTCATGGTTTTATTTCAATAATTAATAGAAGCAACAAAGATTTTGGGGGTTCAGTTTTTGTTATAAAAGAATGCCCAAAATTGATTGGCAGGAAGAAAGCATTTCTGGAGATAGAGTTATTCGTTTTCATTTTTCATTTTTCTTTTCAATTTCGTTTTGGTTTTTCATTTTTAGATCTCATTGTAGACTCAAAAATTGCGGTGAATGGATTACGAGTTTAATTCGAATGAGATTTCATAGTTTTGGAGTTGGATTTGTTGGGTTTTTTTTTTTCAAATCTGAAGCTCTATTCTGTCTTCTTGTTGCTCCAATTTTGGTTATCATTGCATTCAATTGCTTCCCCTTCTTTCCCTTTTGTTAATTTAATTGATTTTAGTGATAAAATTTGGGTTGTTTCTATGAGATTCAATTTCTAGATTCTTGGTTAAATGTTGATATAATCTAAGGCAACTCTTTATTATTGTGTTGAGAACAATGGGTTTAACCTTGTGTAGACTAGGCAAGTTCAATTTCATTGTTATTGTTAGAGGCCTAAAATTAGCTGAGTCGTTTTAATTAGTTTATTTATTTCTCACTAATTAACTTAGTTCAATATATCTTACGTAGTAATTGATTAGTGATATGATTTCGTAACTCATCTCAATAGATCGACACCCGTAAGTGCCTCAACGATTAAATCATGTGCTTGCAGAAATTACAACAAGTTTTTGGCACCGTTGCTGAGCATGAAATTTGTCAAATTAGGTTGCGTGTTGAACTGAGCCATAGATTAGTCGATTGAGTCGTTTTCGTTTCTTTTCGTACATTTTGATTTCAATTTTTAGTGTGTGTTTATTTAGTTTTAGTTGTTATTAGTTTAGATTTCTTGTGTTTTTTTAATTTTGTTTAGGGATAAGAGTTATTTCATAAGAGTGCTAGATCTTACAAAGAGATAGACTACAACTAAGTGAGCTTGAAGAGAAAAGAGTTTATGCATATGAGAATGCTAGATATTACGAAGAGATGGCTAAGTTGTTTCATGTTCTTAGGAAAGTGCTCTTATATGATTCTAAGCTTCATCTTTTTCTAGAAAAAATGAGGTCAGCTAGACAGATCCCTATATTATTTCACATGTTTTTCCTTATGATGCAATAGAAATACAAGATCTTGAAAGTGGGGCCAAGTTTAAACTGAATGGCCAGAGATTGAAGTAGTTTATGGAGCTACTCCGGAATGTCTAATACTCCTGAAGCCAATTTCTGATGAGTGATGCACTACCAAGTTAGTTCCGATGTACCCAGCACCCGACCTAGTTCGATTAAAATTTCTTTTTCTCTTTTTCTTCTTTTTCTTTTATTTTCTTTTTGTATATTTGGGTGCTTTTTCTTTTGTGTATATGTTTGTCTATTTGAGTTTCAGAGTCTTGTCGTTTTTCTTTTTGAGTCTTATTTTTTATTTTTTATATTTTTTTTCTTTTTTTTTTTGTTTTATGTTTCCTTTCACTTCCAATGAGGATAACATGTGATTTTGGTGTAGGGTTGGGCAAACAATGTTTCCAAAAAAAAAAATTGAAATGATTTTTTAAACATTTTGAAAAATTCCAAAAGATTTTTTGTTTTGTTTTAGAGAATATGTGTGTTATTCTAATTGACTATGTTCTCTTGTAACTTTGTATTAGGTTGTCTATAGATGCGGTGTGCATGATAGAGCTTAGCCAAAGTATGATATCTGTATACAATCCTAACCCCCTAACATTTTTATAGCAAGTTGTCTTAACTTTTGAAGATAACCTATGAGATTTTTAGCTTTAAAGACTAATTCATCATTTTTAGTCTTACATGTTTTCTTTCATGTGTGTCTCTTCCATGATTACATCTTTAAAACATGCTTTAATTCTCTTCAAAATTACATTTAACATGTGAATTACGGCAATAAGATATAGGCATTTATTTGTTTTACGAGCTACAAAGCCAAATTGCCACCTTAATTTGAATGTTTTACTCTTTTGCTTTGAGCTTTGACCATTTTCATTTGTGGTGAACCCCCATTTTAACCATCAGGCTAGACACATTTTCTTATTACCTAAGCCAAGACTAGTAGAGTAACACTTCAATATATGTTGGGTAATTTTTGGGTGATGCTATATTTGGTGATTTGGTGGTGCGGGGATTTATTGGTGTGATCATTTGGAAAATGAGATGTGTTCTTACATGCCATTCATTTATTTTTCTTTGAAAGGAAAAGAAGGCAAAAAAAAGAAAAAAAAATAATAAAAATAAAAAAAAAGAAGAAAATGGAAAAAATAGTTGGAAAAAAGTTTTAAAATCTCAAAAATTGGAAAAAAGGTTTCCGAATAAGAGTGTTTGGCATGAATGCATTGTCATTGCATATACTCATTTGCAATGGTTACTTACGAATCGGGTGTCCTTGAATTGCCATGGTTGTTTTGGGAGAATGTGTGATATAGTTGGAAGGATTTGGTTGCTTATTAGACACTTAGCTGTTAGGTCCTCATTTCAAATAAATTCTGTTCCAACCCCAAAGTTTGGCTTAATAAATTTCATGATCTCTAACTTCAGAAACGATTTTCTGGTCTATCCAGTTGTAGGGCAAATAATTTTTGGAACCAAACTTGCCAAAAGTAGTTTTCTAAATTGCAAAAAGACCCCTAAGGTTTTTAAATTTTCATTTAAACCCCAATCCTTAAAAGGTTACTTTCAAAAATCTAAAATTTGTGTATGTGTAATTTTTCTCATTAGTACTATTTTCAATCCTCTTTCAATTAGTATCCGAATCACATGACCAAAAATAATTAATATAATTAAGCTAATTAATGATTAATTAAGCTAATTAACTGTGATCAATGCTAGAATCATCACGTGCTTGCCCTGGACCAAATTATTCACATATTGTTCACGCACTGAAAGGCCTTTCTCCAATAGCACCTCAATTAAACTATATCAATGATATAGTTTTTGAATTAAAAGCAGAACTTGTAACAACTAAGACCGAAGTTAAGGAGTTTAAGAAACAAATATCGGTAATTCACTTGTCTCTAGTTAACGAAGGCATAGCGAAAAGGCTACTTCTAGTATTAGTACTCCGTTTCAGCATAAATATCATTTTTCATAACCCAAAAAACAAGATTTCATTTCCTTTTCACGATATAAAAATCCAAACATAAGTAGGAGAAAAATCAGGTGAGAAATCAGCTGAAAAGGCAGAGAACGAAGAAGATGATGGAGTTTAAGCAGCATACTCTTGAAGGACTACAGAATACGTTTGAGAAAGAACAAAATCGAGAATAATTAAATAAGATTATGGGTGCAATTAGTGATAAACATGACATGTTATCTTATGACAATGAAGAGACTAATAATGTCTAATTACAAAAAGAAATATATCAGTAGATGAACCTTATTAAGCTAGAAGATCTAAATGTGTTTCCTTTAGAAGAACCTAAAAGAAAACTGGATAAAAAAATATGGTAAAAGGGTCGTTGAAGATGAGATTAATGAAATTGAAGAAGAACTCAATTTAGGTGAGATAGAGACCAATCTGGTTAATAATGTTATTTCTAAACCTGAAGAATTTGGTGAACCTTCTAAAAGAAATACTCATTTTATAAGACCTAGGTACGTTTCAACAAGACGTACAACTACTTTTTCCTTCGGGTTCATCCCAAGGAAGGCTACAACCTTTGAAGAAGTTGGTCTTACCCCCATCAGCCAGATGGGATACATCTTAAACATAGATCTGGCTCATAATAGAGAAGAAATATTTAAGCATCAAAAAAGAGGCATAAATAGTGTCTTAAATCTAAATACTACTTGGACTGCTGTAAATTTTCTAAACTACATTGACCATAGCTTCTCTAGCATTGTAGCTGACTGGTATGATTTATTAAATGAAGATGGTAAAAATGCATTAACAATGATGGAAACACCAGCTGCAATGTTCAAGAATTTATGTAAAGAAATTGAAACTGAGTTTATCGGAGCCAAACTTGATTCAGAAGGAAAAGTAAGAAAATGACAGAGAAAGATTAATAATATAGAATTATGGGATATAAGATATCTGAAAATTTACATTGCTGAATTTAGTAAATATTATTACAAAATTGGGCATAACGAGGCTAATCTTGGTATGTTCCATGAAAAATTGTTGTATCCAATAAATTCTATAATTAATGAAAAATACATTGCATGGCTTGAACGAGCAAATGTCATAGGTATCCTTGGTTCAAGAATCTCTTATTTAAGAAAATGGGTCAACGATTAATGTCTTGATCTCCAAAAGCACCAGAAAATTAAGAAGCAATTCCTATCTTGCTGGGATTCACCTCATCAATGGGGAAAAGAACCTGAAAGGAGAAGAAAGAGAAAATTCTATAAGAAAAAGAGCTTTAATAAGCAAAGGGAAGATAAATATAAAAGAAAATATTATAACAAATCAAGTCCTAAAAAGTGAAGATTTTTTAGGAAAACAGGTTATTATCGTGCAAGGAAAAACAACTGCAAATGCTAAGCATACGGAGAAGTGGGACATTATGCTAATGAATGCAAAAATAGGAACAATATCAAGCTTATTGAAACCTTAGGTAGCTTAGATTATGTTAAGCTTAGTGAAGATGAGGCATTAGACCTAGCCGTAAATAACAACAAAGGAATTGTTGAAATTATTTTGGGCAATGAATATGAAGAAAGTGATTATGAAGAAACAAGTCATACAATGGAAAGTGACTCAATTTGTCTTGGTGATCTTCAAGGAGAGGAGTTTGTTGTAGATAATGATAATGAAGAAGTAAAAGGAGATTGGATTTTTCCTATAATCTAGAAAGACATTATCTATAAAAAGTTCATCTTTCAATTTAAAAGCAAATAAGTATGTGAGATAATAGAAAGAGATCTAAAAATCAAAGATTCTGAGTATGATGTGGGAAAAGTTAATCTCATTAGCTAGGAAAACATCCTTAAGCATAACAAAGATAGAAGATATCGGTATATCCATGTCGAAAGTGTCCAAGTTCAAATTACTCTATTACAATATTATGGTAAAGATATTGATCTTTATACTTTGCTCCGTGATATCAGACATACCAAATTTAACAATCAAATTATCAAAGGGATTAAAACCAATTTATGCAATGGATCGGTAGGATTCAATTGTCGACTTGGATATTATATGAGTCTAAAAGATGAATTTGCTAAAAATTTCCTATCCCTTAAAATAAAAATGGTTGAGATGGATATGAAAAGAGGAGGATATCCATTAAGGATATTTTGGAAAATTATCTACAAATTAGATGATACTATAGATCCAAATACTAAGGTCACAATGATAAAAGTAGAGAAATTTGAAAGTCCTACCCCTATGCAAAAGATTCAGAGAATTAAGTCTAATCTACATGAGATAAAAATTAATCATTCACGGATATCTAGCTTTGTCAATCCTACAAAAATCAACAAGAAAAATGTGACAAAAATTGATGAGAATTGTAAAATAACCATTAAACCTCAATTATTAAGAAGCATAAGTATAAGACCACAATGGGGAGAAAGATCTTCATCAACTAATGAAGAACTTAAAGAAGATGATACCATTAGTGTGGCTAGTGAATTAGTAGAATGAGCTTTAAATCTGCAAGACCTAGTGTAGACCGAAGTATGAGTCTAGAAAGAAAGGTTATTGGGTACAAACAAGGATTGTTAGTGAGCCAATTTATGAGGATGAATTAGTCAAAAACATGAGTATGGAAATATGCTATGAAGTCATTAACACAATTCCTAATAGCATCTATATCCCAATAAACGTATGCTTAGAGGGACATAATAAATATGAGTTGTATGCCTACATAGGCAGCGGTTATTCTGTATGTTTTGGGAAAAGACCATTACTTCCAGAGTTTATGTGGAAAAGAGCAAAAAATCCTTTGCAAGTGAGGATAGCTGATAATCGCATTATGAGTCACAATGAAGCCATAGAAGGGTCATCTATAGAATTCGGAGGAGTCTAATGCATTATACCAGTTCTATGGGCTACTGATAAACCTTTTCATGATATGATTATTGGAAATAATTTTTAGGGATTATATTCTCCATGCAAACAGACCATAAAACAAATAATATTCACAATTACTGGCCACTCAGTTCTTATTGAAAAATTAAGTAAGGCTTAAAGTGATTAGAAAACTGAAGTTACGTGCAGCCAGCGTTGTGAGAAGATAATGCCAGCACAATGTGAAATAGCACTAACAATCTCATTACTCAAGTTATCTATTAATGAGCAGATTATTGAACAACAAGAAAAATTGTGCAAAGAACTCTACTCTAATAATCCACTAAAATTTGGGGATAAAGATAAAACATTTACTAAAATCACTTTATTAGATCCCAACACTATTATCCGAGTCAAACAAATAGTGTATACGCACCAAGATATCTAGGAATTTGATAAACAAATCAAAGAACTTCTGGATAAAGGATTAATCAGAAACAGCAAGAGTCCTCACATCAATCCCGCTTTCATGGTAAGAAATCACGCAAAATAAAAAAGAGGAAAAGCAAGAATGGTAATCAATTATAAAAAGCTTAATAATACTATGGTCTTTGATGGTTACTATATTCCTAACATAACTATCCTTTTCAATAGAATTCAAGGAACTTCTTGGTTCTACGAAATGGATTGCAAAAGCGATTATTAGCATATAAAAATGGATGAGGAAAGTATTCCTTTAACTGCTTTTGTTGCCCCACAAGGACATTATGAATGGATAGTAATGTCATTTGGTCTTAAAAATGCACCTCAAATATTCTAGAGATGAATGGATAACATCTTCAAAGATCTCAATCATTATTGTTTAGTTTACATCGATGTTATTCTTGTCTTTTCCAAAACCATGGAATAGTATAAAGATGATGTCTTAGCTATCACCCAAAGATGCATTGACCATAATATTATACTTGGTAAGAACAAGTGCATTTATGCTGAACAAGAAATTGAGTTTTTGGTCTAGAGATAAAGGTTGGATAAATCACCCTACAAAAGTATATTTTGGAAAAAATAGAAAATTTTCCTGAAAAAATTGAAGATAGAAAGTAATTAGGAAGGTTTCTTGGATGCCTTACCTATGCTTTAGACTTCATTAAAAATTTAGCTAAACTAAGAAAAACACTGCAGTAGAAACTCAAGAAAGAACTAAGTTGGACATGGACCATTAATGATACAAAGATTGTTCAAAATTTCAAAAAAATGTGTAAAATCTTCCTATTCCTAATTTCCCTAATGAAGGAGATGACTTAGTTCTTCAGGCAGATGCCAACAATGAGCATTGGAGCGCAGTACTCAAAATCAAAGAAGGGAAAAACTCTGCAAATATTGTAGTGGAAGTTTTAATAAGGCAAAATACAACTATCCCATGGTAGAAAAAGAAATCCTTGTAGTTAGAAGGGGAACTGAGAAGTTCTTAATCTTTTTAGCCCCAAAATCTTTTCTTATTCGAACTGATTGCAAAGGAATACTTGGTTTTGTGAAAAAGAATTTATCAAATATGCAAGTGCAAGGGCGACTTCTGCGTTAGCAATTATAGCTTAACTAGTTTTCCTTATCTATTAAACAAATACAGGGATTGAAGAACTCTCTAGTAGACAGTTTAACTCGAGAACTAGCCAATGGTGATCATCAAAGCATACCTCCTTCTAGAAAAGGAGGAAATCCATAACGAAATTCCATCGTTACTAGAATGGGCTTTACATTCTAATAAAGTCCTTATTGATAACTTAGAATTCCATATAAAAAGTAGATCACGCTTTGGTCGACTTTCTTCTACCTAGGTAATGGCCCAAAGATTTTCCCTACTACAGTTACAAGTTAATTACCTCAGATGTCCTTATGATATCCAAGAAATAATAAGCTCTCATGTTAAAAAAAAATGGTTCAATGAGTAGTACTCAGCCTGCATCGATTACTATCATAACTATTCTTATGATATTTGGGAGTCTTGGAGTATAATGATCTATTTTTCGGATAAGTCTAGAGTTGGTGGTGTTAGTTTTCCAACCAACTCAATTTCTCCAAATGACCCTCTTATTAAAGCTTGGGAAAACAGGATGATAGTTTATTTTATGAAAATCCCATATCCAAAGTTCCCATTTTTCTCAACACTAACCAAGTTCCAACAATACGTGTTCAAGAAGATCCATTGAATTCTTACATCACCTGATGGTCCAACAAAAATTCCATATAGCAGACCCACATATTTGGAGGTGCATTGTTCACTAGTTGAATATGAAAATGGAACAGCCAAACTAGCCCATTATCTTACTCAGATTGTTGATTACGACGATCCCTATGATCAACGATAAGACTGGTTTCTAGAATGAGGAGGACTTGTTACTAATCCTGCTTTAGCAAGAGCCATCGGTTTTTACAACATTTATCATCAATGTTGGGCATTAATTGAACAAGGAAAAACGATAATGCATTGTGAAAATACTACTTTTGCCTATGACAATGAATTTAAAAAACACATGAAGGTGGAGGAAGCAGTCTCTGAAGATATCTTTGATTATCTCTTTGATGTTGGAGCTAGAAAATTCTTATTAGAAAAAGGAAAGAAATATCTTCTGAAATTATTTAAGAAATGGGATTAAGAGCATCTTCAATTAGATGAAGGTTTTGATGATTATCTAGATAATGATGGTCTAGAAGATATAATTGGAGATTAAGGCATGTAAAATCTCAATAATGATGACTAGTCTTGTCATCATTAAAGGCTCTGGAAAATGCTTGCCCCATTATTGTACTATTTTGACAAGTATTAAGTCTGTAAAATGAAGTGTGTACTGTAGCCATGTGAAGAGTCAGTATATACTATAGCCATGTAAAAAATCAGTGTGTACGATAGCCAATAGGGCATCCTATGTACCCCCATCCCTCTATAAAAGGAGAGGTCAAGAACTGAGAAGGGACATGGTAATTTGAGCATTCTAAAGCAAAAGAGAAGTTGGGATTCTCCATTTTTGTATGAGCAAGCTTCTCTAATGATCTTAGCTTTCCATTATAATATTTCCACTTTCAAGCTTTCAATAAAAGAAGTTTCCCAATACGGAACATTATTTAATTGAATCTTATGTCTTAAGTATTGTAATTTCTGGATTAAAGTTTCACTGTCCTTGAAAAAGATTAAAAACTTGATTAGTGACTACGTTCTGCTGTAGGAAATGAAATGGATCTATGATGTGCCTTATCTAAGGAAGGTAGGGGTTGGGATTGGCAATCTATGTAAACCGGAAGCTAGAGGAATGCCGGAGTCCAGCACCGACTAACTTCAGATAATGGTTGAAACTCCCTAATTAAGTTTTAATAATTTTGCTAAGTTTGGTGGGCCAATAATCACAGAAAATATAATATTTGCGATATAAGTAGTAGATTGTGATAACTAGTACCATTAAAGTCATTATAAGAAGTCTAAACATAAATATAAGCCTAGTTTTGCAAAACAGTCCAAAACTTTGAAGTATTTACAATTAAAGCCCTTCATGGACCTAAAAATAAATATTTGTGACCCAAAAATCAAATGACCCAAAGTTTTTTGGTCTAGAAACCATTTGCTTTAAACTAAATAGTCCCATAAATATTTTTCGAAAATCGCGGTATCAAAAAACCATTTCACCAAACCTCGAGGGACCGAAAAGCAATTTTTCCCCCATTTCCCAAATTAATTTTCCCTCTCTTGCCATTAGCACCATTACAACCCATGTTAAGTCCTTCTGATTTTCGTATTGCACATTGCATTTTAGTGGCGTAGAATTGAAAATTCTATCAAGCATATAGTAGCTAGTATGATTGAAAGATCAATTGAGTGAACCTTATTATATCTTAAACATATGAGCAGGAGCATTCTATATGTCCCTAAAGTGAGGTTCTACCAACCAGGCTCGTACATATTTTCTAAGTCGGCTGAAAGATCGTGTATAATGTCATCAATGTATTAAGAATTTGTTAAAGTGTGCATTGTGTTTGTATGTGATCTAATGTTTAGGTTACTTGAGTAATGTGGTTTGTTGGAATGTGTATATGTTTCCCAGTGTTGTATCTATAATTTGAAAAAAACTCAGAAGATTCTTGATTTATAGAATTTGTCCGTATATCTTTTGCGAACCATTACGAGACCTTACCTGTTCAATAGGAGTAACCTAACTATTTAAAGGGCTCGTTGCACATGTTAAGTGCAACCGTGATTCCAACGAAAGTGACTTACAATTTTATTTATCTTTTTCTAGGATTTTTAGTTTTATTTTACTCGATGGAAAAGGAAGAGAGGAAAGAACATGCCGAAGCCATTCGGCCCAGCTCACAGCTGCCAGTTGCTAACTTGCTCTGTTGCCCAAATCTAGCTGGAGAACCCTACCCGACCTAGCCTTTCCTCCCTCATGTACAATGCACATGAGCCAAATTCCCCTGCCCTCTTCTGAGTCTTCTTTCTCCGTTCTCTCTCATACTGGCATGCTCGTTTCTTATTTTGCGTGGCCCAATTCTGAGCTTCCTTAGCGAGCAGCCCAAACAAGCCTCATCTCCTCCTTTTCTTTCTTCATCGCGAGCATGTTCGCTTCTTGTTGTTCCTAGCCCAATTGCTTCCAGCTCCTAGCCTGCCTTTCCTCCGCTTCCCTCACTTAAGCTCTCCCTTCTTAGCACTCAGAGGGCATGTGGTCACCAGTCCCCCTTAGCCTTTTTTGCAATGTGTTTCACTCACGTGATTCCCACGCCTTCTCCCCCCTTCATTTCCTTTTCTCTTTCCTCTCTTACTGCTCAACACAAAATTATGATATTTTATATCCTTTTACTACCGAATATATGTTTATAACAAATTAGTTAATTAGATTTTTAAAGTATTTTTATTTGCTTTTGTAGATGTTGTGAGAGTTAAATAAAATGAGCTTCAAGGTTGGAAGAAAATGGTGTTAGACTAAGAGGGAGCAAAAGGAGGGGAAGTAGTGGGCCCAATGTTTGAAGCCCAAGTGCCATCTTCTAGCCCTCTCCATCTCTCTCTCTTTCACTCTTATTCTCTTGTATGTGGGTGTAACACCCCTGCTACCTACCAGGGACGTTACACTGCCAGGATCCCCCGTGGGAGACCCCTAAGGCTCATTCTTCTATTTCTTTACTTTAGAAATTCTAGCTAACTTTAATTTAGTTAGGGAATTCTGGAGCGAAACTGCAAGAGTTCCGCCTGTAATTACGACATTCCCAAAATTTACACTAGGATTTTTATGGTACCTGTATCATTACAACCAAACCCAAAGAGAACTAGGAGGTTCTAGCGAGTCACACACTCGCGGTTGCGACTTAAGCCTTTACAAACAACTATTTACAAAGATTTACATAAGTCTTGTACTACTAGAGCCACTACATGCCCCATTTCATGCACTTCTCAAGCAAAATATTTCTGCAGGCAGCCACATCACTTCATATCACAGGTACATCTTACAGGAGCAACTAGTGGGTCTAGAAGGAACGTAGATTCTTCAATTTATTCATCACCTAGGGGAAAAGGGGGAAAGGAAATGGAGTGAGCCACCACATGCTCAGTGAGTTTTCCTCCACTCCTTAAAACAAAACCTTTACAAGCAATATTACTCATAATAGCCACTTATCAAGCATTTAGCTAATACTAACATGGTATTAGGGAACATATTATAGGACATAGGTTGTAGAACATGAACATCGGACAAGCCATAACGTTTTTATGCACTAGGCACGTATGAATGTCATTGCATAATTCACTAACATATTACAATTCTATTTGAAGACACATTCAGCATATGTAAGAACATTTTCTTTGAACTTTCAATGAAACTTTCTTTGAACATTGGAAGCATTTTCTTAACCTTTGAGGTTCTCGATCTTTTGAAAGAGTTTACATTTCGTATTCGTCGTAAAACGACCCTTATAAGCATTTCACATTCATTCCATATGGCCTCTTTGGGCCCATAAAATATTCTTTTTCTTTGAAACATATAAAATGGCAAAGGCCAATTGCTTTTCTTATCTTTGTACGAAAATACTTCTGGCATAAGATCATAACAGGGTGCTGATTGGGTGAGAACTATTCTCGACCCCATAGTGAGACCTAACGCTCACGCTTAAGCTCTTACCCCCCGAGATGGCTACATAACATATCGAACCATTACATTAACCCTCGTCAGGGCCTCTAGGGTTTCCGGACCTTCCCCTAGGTTAACATCGTTCATATCATATCATATTATCCGCAGCACATTATCTTAGCCACTTAAAGCGTATCGGCCATAACGGCTAATAACTTTGCGTTTCAAACAATAAAATCATTCAACGTATAACTCATACCTTTCTAAAACTCTTTAGGGATTCCCCCATTTAAGCGAGTTCACTCCCAAAACTGTTTTCATTTAATTAAAATAGGCCATCATGCACTAATAGTTATGGCTACTATCATTTCAAAACATGAAATCCTTCTTTGAAAAAAACTCACCCTTATGCACATAATGCAATTTGAGGACATAGAAGGGAAAGGGGTTCACATATATCACATTTAAGCACTTCATAATCAATTCAACACAATGAGCCACACATGGCCTCCCAATCCATACGATTGCGGTCAATTCACAACCCAGTCTCTCTCCTCACTTGCACCGTACCACAAGACCTCGAACGCTCATGATTCTATCCTCAAACCATCCAACTACTAACTCGATTCATTAATTTATTAATCACAACATATTATCATATTAGCTTATGTGAAAGGAAGTGAGGTTTAGGCTCTTACATGAGCAAACAGCACTATTCAGCGGTGTGTTACACCAAGCGTACATATAGCCACATTTATTCATAAATCGATAACACTTCGTTAAGTAAATCAAACATGATTTGATTCTAAACGCATACAATGCATTTCGAAGTAACTTTCCTAAGCATGAACGTACTAAAAAGGGGTTCGAATGCAACTAAACATATTTCAATAGTTTCGAATTTAATTCATTTACAAGCATTAGCCAGTTTAACTCGAATCGATGCTGAACACGTTAAACTAACTTCATTTTCAATTCTTTTTATACATCAGCTACTTTTAATTGAATTCAAGCCAACCACGTGCAACAAAGTTTAATTAGTCTCATGTACGTGCATTAACTAAATATACTAAATATACTAAACATGATTCTAGACAAGCATTACTTCGAACCAGCTTTCAGGCATAACTGAAATTACACCTACCGCCTATACACAGGTTTTGTACATTTCTAAGCTGAATTTAGGACTGATTCAAGACATGCATAGCTAACGGCAGCAAGCAACATTTCGAGTATACATTCTGGTTGGCCAAAAATGGGTGTTAAATCATCAGACAACAATTTTTCATTCAATTCTTGACATTTCTAACGAGTTTAGCTGACTCAAATATGGCATGCAACATTATTCTGCTGAAAACGTTTCGAAAATATTAATAGCTTAGGAGGAGGAGAAACACTTACTTGGATTAGCTTAATTACCCACTTAATTGGCAGTAATTCACGCCCTAATCCCCCCTGAACTCGACCTTGGCTCAGCTACTTCAAAACCCGAAACCCTAGCTTCAACTGAGTGGCGTTTGAGGCTGATTTTGGCCGGAATTTGACTCCCTATTTATAGAGGAGGTCGTGAGGATGATGGGTTGCCAGATTCCGGCACGTGGGTGGTGATTTTTAGCGGCCAGACACGTGGTTTTTGGGTCGATTTGGCTGTGAGAAGTGGATGACGAGGTGTGGTGGTTTCGGCGGTGGTGGACGCATGGTGGGGGGAACCGGTGGCTCCTTTCTCTCGCCGGTGACGCGTGCTAGCCGGCGGCAGCACCAGATGGCCGGTCGCCAGAGAGAGAGAGAGAGAGAGCTGCGGTCGAGAGAGAGAGAGAGGTGATGTCGGGGGGTCTCACCGACCCGACTCAGGCCCCCCCTTTTTGCTCCCTTTTTCTTTTCTTTTCTTTTTTGTTTTGGTTCAACTAACATCATTCAACTAATTTCTGGTCCCGTACTCGTTAATGGTTAGGCTAAACTTCGGTTGAAACGACCTAAAACTAACATTTCAGTTTAAACTTTGGGAATCGACTAAGTAAAATGAAAAACGATTTTAAAAACTCGGTTTAGCATTGATTCAAACATTTTTTATAATTAAGTAACGTCGATAATAACATAAATCAAATAATCGTTCTTTTTAGCGAAATTAATAGTTAAAACTCACACAATTGACTTAACATTTTTGTCGAATAATAATTCAAGGCAAATTATAAATTTAGCAACTAGAACAACTGATCAGCAGTAAAACGATAGCGTGGCCCTAATAGTGGGCCGACCTAGACGCCCTTCCTTAGCCTCCACCCCCTCTACTATGCAGACCCGTTGGCTTCCGCGACCTACTTCTTCCCAGCCCGCAACATCCCCCATCCCTCCTTTCTTGTTTTCCAGTTAAACCACTTTCCTTCACCTCACAGGCCTATTCAACTCAGAACCCGAAGCCCAACACTTTTGCTAAATCTCAAACCCAGCCTGTCATATCTCCTTCTCACCTAATTATTACGTGCCTAGCAGTGATCACAATAGCCCCCTTCTCCTTTCTTTCTTCTTCGTCAGTGACCCAAAACCCAGTGAGCCCGCAACTCCTCGTTTGGCATGGCTTTCTCTCTCTCTTCCTCCTTCAATCATCAACATTCATTGCCATTACTCTCCAAGACGATTACCCATTAGTCCCATCGTCATCACGATGAAGGTAGAGCAGTTACAAGGGCCTTAATTGAGGTAATTAATAGAGCAATGAAGACTTGGGTTCTACGGAGCAGAGATGGCGGCTATGGTGGCTATAAATTGGAAGTCGAAGCTGGAGATGGAAAAGGATAGAGCGTAGAGAAATAGCCTATAGCAAACTTTAATTTTTAGCTTTCAATTTTTGCTCTTATTCTTGTTCGACTTTATTTT
This sequence comes from Selenicereus undatus, assembly GCA_017589665.1. Classification (NCBI taxonomy): domain Eukaryota; kingdom Viridiplantae; phylum Streptophyta; class Magnoliopsida; order Caryophyllales; family Cactaceae; genus Selenicereus; species Selenicereus undatus. Next base: position 27,839,331 of record JACYFF010031958.1, on the reverse strand, counting down.
TCTTAGATTTAGGATTTCAATTTCACCATGAGTATAATTTCGTCTTGGACAATTGAATTTGAGTGAAAAGTCCTAGTTCCAATTTAGAATTGTTCAAGTTAGAATTCAGTTACTTGGTTCACCTTTGTTGGTTCGAGTTTTGGCTTTGTATTTGGGATCAGAGAATTAATTGAAGGGTCTCAAAAGGTTGCTAGGCCTGGACATTTCTCCTTCATGTTCTTCTTCATAATACTGCACTGTTGTATTGTTGTTTGGTTCAATGCCTGATTGGCTTGATCCTTCTTGACTTCTTATTCACTAACTGAGTTGTCTAATCAAATCAAATCATGCTAACGTCGGACAAATTTGGAAGAGTACACATGGTTGAATAAGTTTATTTATTTGTTTATTTTCATTGTTAAATAATGTTCATGAGCTTTACTTTGGCTAACTTTATTAGCTAGGATTAACGGTTACCTTACACAGTTTCAAATAGAGTTTATTCTAATTTCTCTTAGAATTTAGTGGCCTAAATTTATAATCCATCCCTGAGGATCGCCAGCCATAATCGTTACGGTGAAAAACCATATAGTTATGGAAATCACAATAAGTTTTTGGCGTCATTGCTCGAGGAAATTAGGTTGCAGCAATTCATTGTTGCGTCATTTTCATTTTTTTGTTTTGCATTTTGATTTTCAATTTGTGTGTGTTAGTTTAGTTTTAGATGTGTTAGATTACTTTAGTTTGGATTATTTTTTATTTTCGATTTGAGTTAGTATTTTGATTTTGTTTTTTGTTTTTGTTTGTGATAAACTTAAGCTGATTTTTAGTGTCTGTTTTACTGCTAAAAAACTGTACTAACCGATCTAGTGAGGGTTGTACAAAAACAAACCAAAAACCAGCAAATAGAACCATTCCAGTGTAGGTTTTTCTAGGGTTTCCAAATTTTGACTGAACTATTTGGACTAGTTCTGGTCTGAATTTTTTTGTGCCGATATTTTTCTTAGATTTTCTATGATTTTTAGAGTCTAGGTTAATTTTTCTAAAATTTTTAGGACTTTCTAAATTTTTCTGTGCTGATATTTTCTGTTTTTATTTTGGTTTTAGGTTTGATTCGGTTTTTGATTTTCTTTTGTGTAATGAAAGGAAAAGAATCAGAATAATCAAAATCCCAAAAAATTAGAAAAAGGAAAAATACCAAAAATATATCCTTTCATGCGGGTGTGAGATTTACATAATTGGTTGGGTTAGAGACCCTAAAAGTAGTAGACTTGTTAGGATTGAACCTGGCCTTGACCTAGAGCCCAAGCTTAAACCCAAGCATGAACTATAATTACGAGAAATGGCACAAGAGATATCTTTGAGTGATATTTTCTATCCTCCTAGGACCGCTTTGCCATCTTGTTTTACTTTGCCTTACCTAGGACCAAATGTGACTTTGGAGTTGAGACCTCACTATACTCAAATGCTCCATAAATTCATGGTTTTAGATGATGCTTATTTATTTTTGAGGGAATTCAAATAAGTACGTCCTAGATGCATTTTCCTAAATGAAATTGATTCATTTTGCTTGGAAGATTCTACTAAATGTTGGATGTACAGCTTGGCTGCTAATTCTATTATTTCTTGGAATGATTTTGTAAGATTTCTCATAAGAAGATATCTCCCTAATGCCAAGACAATTAAGTTAAGGAATGAGACTAATCAATTTGAGCAACTAGACATGAATCATTCTGGAAATACTTTGATAGGCTTAAAAAATTTTCGGTCCAGTGTCCCCATCATAGATTAGACCAAGCCCAATTGTGCCAAATATTTTATGAAGGACTTTATTAATAAACTAAAACTATGTTAGAGTTCATGTATCGAGGTGGCTTTCTTTTTAATAACGCCACTATTACTTGAGAATTTCTAGAGGACTTAGCCAAAAAGATCATGCAATAGGAAACTACTAGAGATAACAGTCTAAGTTCTAAGTTTACAAGGGGAAGGTTGCATTCTATTTCTGATGTGAGTCACTAAGAGTCTAAGATTGCTGTTTTAGAAAACATGTTAAAAGGATTGCCTCCCAAGATTCCCCAAATATATTAGACTTCTATGGTGTTAAGTTTTCACTATTAGGCCTTAGATCATTCTTTAAGTATTTGTCCTTATTTTGCTCACTAGTTATCAACTGGACAAGAGCAAGCAAATATGGCCTTCAGAGACCTAAGAATGATCCTTTTCCCCTTATTACAATCCAGGGTAGAGAAATCACCCTAATTTTTCTTGGAGTAGTGGAACATATGTTGTGGTCCCTAACCCCCAGCCAAGAGTGTCCTTGGAAATAACTCTCAACCCATCTCCCATCCCTCTAATTCTTTTTAGAGACCAGCTTTTTTAGGTGTGCCTAATGGACCTAGACCTCCACCTCCTGTAGCTCAAGTTCAACATTGACATTGATAAAATTGAGGGGAGAATTAATAACAATGTGGAGGCAATGACTAATGCTAATATGGAAAGAGTTATAAGAATGATGACTGGACGGTTTTCCCAATTAGCATCATCTTCTAGGGAGCCAAGTACTTTTCCAAGTCAGCCTAAGGTGAACCTTAATGGTCACACCTCTTTTTCTTCTAGGGCTAATCCAAGTGAGCCTATGAGGAAACTGAATGCAGTTATATCTCTTCGATCTGGTCATAAGATTTATAATCAAGTTAGAAATCCTAATGAACCCTACCTGTATCCTCACCATTGCTTCCAAAATTCTTCTCCCTCTCCTCCTTCTCCAAAAACTGGTTCATCTAGTAAGTCAAGGGATGCTACTGTTGCTATTACCAATAATTCTGATAATCCTCTTTCTTCGGAGTCACCTTCTAATGAAGAAGAGGCTAAGGGGAAAGATTCCTCTAATTCAATTGACCCTTCATCTCCTAAGGATTCTTCTTCTCCTTCTTTTGCTGAAAAAGTCCATAAGCCTTTACCTCCTTTTCCCCATAGGCCTAAAAAGAAAGATCAAGCTCATATTGAGAAGATGAGAGAGACCTTCTCTCAAGTTAAAATCAACATTCCTTTACTCGATGTTATTCAGTAAATGCCTCCATATGCTAGATTTTTAAAGGATCTATGTATGACCAAAAGAGCTACTAGTGTCCGTAAGAAAGCTTTCTTAGCCTCTAGTGGTAGTTCCATCCTTTCTTATCAGATCCCAGTGAATTATAATGACCCTGGTTACCCTACTATTTCTATAGTTATAGGAGACTAGCTTATTCACAGAGCTTTGCTGGATTTAGGGGGGAGTGTCAATTTGATTACCTTTACTGAGTATGAAAGGCTAGGGTTAGGTGAGTTGAAACCTACCAAGATGGTCATTCAATTAGCTGATAGATCGACTATGTTACCTAGGAGTATAGTTGAGAATATGGTTATTAGAATGGGTGAATTCATTTACCTTATGGACTTAGTTGTGATTAAGACTGAGAAGGTGTCTAATGTAGCTAGTCAAGTCCCTATGATTCTACGGCATCCTTTCTTAGCCACTGTCATTGTGCTCGTTAATTACAGGAATGGTATTGTGAGACTGTCTTTCAGCAACATGACATTAGAATTGAACATCTTTAATATGCAAAGACAGCCTTCTGGTTTTGATGATATGGAGTTTTCTACTCTTCGTTGGGTAGAAGATTCTGTATTTGATGATGATTTTGATGATATGTTTGCTGTTGAGTATGACTCATTTCTTGTAGATGATGAGCTTAAATATGATGTGTTTGAGTTTGATGACTTGTGCTCTGCTACTGACTATTTGCTTATAACTGTCTCTGAATCTGCTCCTAAGTTTATGTCCTTTCCTGCTCTTGAATTGAAACCTCTTCCTGACTTTCTTAAGTATTCATTCCTAGGACTCGATGAATTATTACATGTGATTATTGCTCCTGGCCTAGCGGGAACCAAGAGGACAAACTAATTGCCCTACTTAGAGAGAATAAGGAGACTACAGGTTGGACTTTAAGGGATCTCAAGGATATCAATCCTTCCATTGTACAGCATAGAATCTATTTAGAGGACAATGCTAAGCCCTACCGAGATTGCCAAAGGCGTTTGAACCCAACTTTATAGGAAGTAGTTAGGAAGGAAATACGGAAGTGATTAGACCATGGAATTATTTATCCCATTTCTAATAGTGAGTGGGTTACCCTTGTCCAAGTTGTTCCTAACAAGACCAGTATTACCATGAATAGGAATGATAAGAATGAGTTAGTTCCTACTCGAGTTCAATCTGGATGCCGTGTGTGTATAGATTATTGGAGGTTGAATGCTGCCAGTAGGAAAGACCACTTTTCCCTTCCATTCTTCGGCCAAATGTTAGAGAGGTTGGATGGACATTCCTTCTATTACTTTTTAGATAAATATTCTGGCTATACCCAGATCTCTATTGTTCATGGGGATCAGGAGAAGACTAATTTTGCCAGTCCATTTGAGACATATGCCTTTAGACGAATGCCTTTTGAACTATGTAATGCCTCTGCTACCTTTCAGAGGTGCATGATTTCTATTTTCTTAGATGTAGTTGAGCAGTGCATGTCATAGATGACTCCTCTATGTTTGGTCTTCCTTTAATGATTGTCTATCTAGTATGAGAAACATGTTGGAAAGGTGTAGGGAGAAAAACTTGACTTTGAACTGGGAGAAATGTCACTTCATGGTTAAAAAGGGGATCGTCTTAGGCCACATTATTTCTAGAGATGGGATTGAGGTAGACAAGGTTAAGACTGACTTGATTGTTAATCTCCCTCCCCCCAACTAGTGTGAAAGAGGTGAGGTCTTTTCTTGGACATGCTGGCTTCTATCAGCGTTTATTTAAGGACTTTAGTAAGAAAGTGAAGTCGTTAACCATTGCGCTTCTCTGAGGAGTGTCTTATGGCATTTGATAAGCTTAAGGAAGCCTTAACCTCTGCTCCCATTCTTTATCCTCCCATCTGATGAAAACCATTTAAGTTGATGTGTTATGCATCTAATTATGCAATTGGGGTTGTTCTATGACAACATGTTGGTAAGAAGCCTCATGTTATCTATTATACTAATCACACTCTGAATGATGCCTAACTAAACTACACTATTACTGAGAAAAAAATTTTGGTTGTGATATTTGGCTTTGAGAAATTTAGACCTTACCTGACCAGGTCTCATGTGATTGTCTATACTGATCACTCTGCTGTTAAGCACCTTCTATCTAAGAAGGATGCTAAGCTTAGACTTGTGAGATGGATCTTGCTTTTGCAAGAGTTTGATTGCAAAATTAGGGACAAGAAAGGTTCTGAGAACCTTGTAGCTAACCCTTTGTCTAGAATTCTCTATGATGGAGAAAATGAGTCAATTATTTCTAAATGCTTCCCCAATGAGCAATTATATGTTGTCCACCATAATCCTTGGTACGCTGAAATCATGAACTACCAACTTTCTAGTACGATCCCTGATGGTATGACCAAGAATGATAGAGATAGGTTCTTCTACCTCATGAAAATCTTTATTTGGGATGACCCTTATTTATTTAAGTATTGTTTCGATCGAGTCTTTAAGAGGTGTATTCCCGATAATGAGGTCAGAAGTGTCCTTTTGTTTTGTCAAGGCCAAGCATGTGGGGGCATTTTAGTGGGAAGAAGACTGCAGCTAAAGTTTTTCAATGTGGGTTCTATTAGCCTACATTAATTAGAGATGCTTTTGAGTACTATAAGAGTTATCATAGGAGCCAACTGTTGGGTAGAATAAGCAGGGGAGATAATGCCACTTAATCCCGGCATTGTAGTGGGGATTTTTGATGTTCGGAGTATAGATTTCATAGGACCATTTCCATCTTTCTTTTGGGAATGAGTACATTTTATTAGTTGGGGATTATCTTTCTTAGTAGGTTGAAGCCATCCCTTCTAGGACCAATCACGCCAAGGTGGTTGTGAAGTTCCTTAGAGAGAACATATTTCCTAGATTTGACATGCCCCGAGCTATCATTAGTGATCAGGGTACGCACTTAAATAACAGATCTTTTGATGCCTTACTAAGGAGGTACTCCATAGTCCATAGGCTTGCAACCACCTATCATCCACAAACTAGTGGCCAAGTTGAAATTTCCAATTGGAAGATTAAGTAGATTCTAGAAAAGATTGTGACCAAGAATAAGAAAGATTGCGCTGATAGGCATATAGGATAACTTTCAAAACTCCCTTAGGTATGCCACCTTATAAGTTTGTTTATAGTAAGCCTTGTCATCTCCCTGTTGAGATAGAGCATACAACTTGGTGGGCCATTAAGATGCTCAATTATAAGTTGACTGAAGCTGGAGAAGAGATAAGACTATAACTAAGTGAGCTTAAAGAGATAAGAGTTGAGGCTTATGAGAGTCCTCGATCTTAAAAAGAGATGATTAAGTTGTTTCATGACAAACATATTCTCATGAAAGAGTTTACCCGAGGAATGAAAGTACTCTTATATGACTCTCAGCTCAATTTATTTCTAGGGAAATTAAGGTCTCGATCGATGGACAGGTCCCTTTATTGTTTCACATGTTTTTGCCTATGCTGTAGTTGAAATTCAGGACCCTAATAGTGGTGCCAAATTCAAAGTGAATATTCAATGATTGAAGAAATTTCTAGAGCTTCTGAGTAAAGAAGAGGTGTAGTGTTTGATACTCCGCGAGCTGAGTCCTGATCAGTGATACAATCATGGGATAGCTCGGGTGTACTTAGCACCCAACCTGGTTTGCTTCAAATTCCTTTCCTTCCTTTCTCTTTTTCTCGTTTTTCTTTTCTTTTCTTTTGTATATTTGGAGACTTTTCTACTTACATATGTTGTGCGTATATATTGTAAATTTGTTTTTTAGTAATGTCCTTTTTGTTTTCTGAGTCTAATTGTTCTTTTTGTTTTTGTTTTTAGTTTTTGTGTTTATGTTTCCTTTCGCTTCCAATAAGAACACTGCCTGATTTAGGTGTGAGGGTAGGAAAACTTTGTTGCAAAAAAATCCAAAAAGAAAAAAAATAAAAAATTTTGAAAATCCAAAAATATTTTTGTTTTGTTTTTATGGAATATATATGCTATTCTGATTGGCTATGTACTCTTGTACCCTTAGTTGTTAGGTTGTATATAAATGTGGTGTGCATTGATAGAACTTAGTCCAAAGTATGATGTGTTTATACAGTCCTAACCCCTGGCATTGTCTAATGCAAGCTTGACTTTGATAGATTAACATGTGAGGTTTTGAGCTTTATAAACCAATTCATCATTTTTAGTCTCATGTTTTTCTTTAATGTGTGTTTCTTCCATGATTACATCTTTAGAACTTGCTTTGATTCTCTTTGAAATAATATTTAGCATATGTATTATGATGATATGATAGAGGTATTCATTTCTTTTATGAGCCACATAGCCAAATTGTCATGCTGATTTTAATGTTCACTCCTTGCTAGCCCTTTGAGCCTTGAACCTTCTGTTGTCAACCTTTCATTTTACCCTTGGCCTAAACACATTTTCCTATACCTAATCCAAGTCTAGTGGAGCAACACTTTATTATTTGGTGGGTAGCTTCTGGGTGTTATTGCTAGTTGATTTCAGTTATATGGTGGGACATAGCATTGTGACCAATTAGAAATTGAGTTGTGTTATTCTTCTACATGACGTTAATTGATAATGAAAAAAAAGCAAGGAAAAGTAACGAAAGTGAAGAAAAAAGATGAAAAAGTTTCAAAAGAAAAAAAAAGTTGAAAAAAAAATCTAAAAAAAAATTCAAAAAATTTGTGAATAAGAGTGACTTGCATGAATGTTGTCATTGTTTATGCTCATTTCCAATGGTCCATTTTTGTGGGGTGTGATCTTATTTTGTTTTGGGAGAATTTGTGATTATAATTGTTGGAAGTGTTTATTGCTCATTAGTTCTTTGGCTTCTAACTCCTCATTTCTCAAATTATTTGTCCCTCTCCTAACCTTTTAACCTTAACCCCATTACAACCCTTGAAAGTCCTCTTGATTATTGTTTTGCATATTGCATTTTAGTGGTGGAGAATCGAGAATCGAGAATCTTAGCAACCCTATGATAGTTTGTTTCATCGAAGCATAATTAAGAAAAACTTGTTATATTTCAAACACATAAGTGGGAGTGCTCCACATTTCCCTGAAGTTAGATTCTACCAGTTGAGCTTGTACATAACTCTTAAGTGGGGTGAACGATTGTGTATATATGCTATCAATGGGGACTAAGCATTTCTTCATGTGTACATTGTATTTATATGTGATCTAATGCTTAAGTTGCGTGATGTAGTTTATTGGAATATGTATCTATATTTTTCCCCGGTGTTGTATATATGAGTTTTTGAAAAGGAAAATTTTTACATATTTTGTGGGTAGATCTTTTGCAGACCCTCACGTGACCTTAGTCATCCACTAGGGGTAACCTAGGGGTTTAAAGGGCTTGTCGCACATGCTAAGTGCAACGGTGATTCCTACAAAAGTGAGTTATGGATTTATTTTTCTTTTTCTAGGATTTTTAGTTTTGTTTTACTCGAGGATGAGCAAAACTTAGGCGTCGGGATATTTGTTCAATCCAAAATTATAATATTTTATATCCTTTTACTACCTAATATTTATTCATAAAACATTAGTTAATTAGAATTTTAATGTGTTTTTATTTGTTTTTGTAGACATTATGAGAGTTGAATAAAATTAGTATGAAGGTTGGAAGAAAATGGTGTTAGATAAAGAGGAAGCAAAAGGAGGAGAAGTCGTGGGCCTAGCGTTCAAAGCCCGAGTGCCAGCTTCTAGCCCTCAGCAACTCTTACTCTCTCTCTTTCACTCTTGTCCTCTTGCATGTGGACTAGCCCAGGCACCCTTGCTTAGCCTCCACCCCCTCTTCTATGCAGACCCATTGGCCTTCCCTCTTCCGCAACCACTTCTACCCAGTCCGCGGCCTCCTCCATGTCTCCTTTGTTGTTTGCCCAATCAGACCACTTTCCTTCACTTCGCGGGCCTGTTCAACTTAGAACCCAAAGCCTAACACTCCCCCCAGATCTCAAACCCAACTTGTCGTCTCCCCTTCTCACTTAATTATCACGTGCTTAGCACGTGATCATGATACCCTCCTCCCCTACTCCTTTCTTTCTTCTTCCTTGGCAACCCAGAACCCAACGAGCCTACGACTCCTAATCTGTTATGGATCTCTCTCTCTCTCCTCCTTCAATCATCAACATTCATTGCCATTACTCTCTGTAACGGTTAGCCATTAGTTCCATCATCATCAACATAAAGGGTAGAGTAGTTACAAGGGCCTTAATGGAAGCACTTAATAGAGCAATGAAGACTCGGGGTTTAAAGAGTAGAGAAAATAGCTTTGGTGGCCACAAATCGGAGGTAGAAGCCGGAGATGGAAAAGGACAAAGCATAGAGAAATAGCATAGAGCAGACTTTAATCTTAGTTTTTAATTTTTGCTCTTATTCTCGTTCAACTTTATTTTTCTGAAATTTAGGATTCCAATTTCACCATTAGTGTAATCCCACTTGGGCTGTTAATTTGAGTAAAAAGTCCTAGTTCTAGTTTAGAATTGTTCAAGCTAGAATTCAGTTACTTGGTACGCCTTCATTGGTTCGAATTTTGGCTCCATGTTTTGGATCTGAGAATTGGACTATTTGATTGAAGGGTCTCAAAAGGCTACTGGGCTTGGACATTTCTCCCTCCTATTCTTCTTCATAATACTACACGGTTGCATCATTGTTTGGTTCAACGCTTGATTGGCTCGATCCTTCTTGATTTGCTATTCACTAACTAAGTCGTCTAATTGAATCAAATCATGCTATGGTCGAACAAATATGGAAGACTACACATGGTTGAATAATTTTATTTATTTGTTTTCTTTTCATTTTCAAATAATGTTCATGATCTTTAATTTGGCTAACGTTATTAGCTACGATCAATGGTTAGCTTATACAGCTTGTTTCAGATATTGACTTTATTCTAATTTCTGTCATAATTTATTGACCTAAATTCAGAATCCACCCCCAAGGATCAACACGGGTAATCGTTATGGCAACAAACTGTACGCTTGCGGAAATAACAACACCTACCCAAAAACCTGAGTTGGCCCCTTGTTACTTCTTCTTCTTCCTCGCTTCTTCATATGTCATAACCGATTCAATTTCTCTCTCCTCTGTCATCACCACCAATAGCCCCATCTGTTACCGTCCATTATCATCATCATCAATTTGGCGGTTTCAAGGTTTTATTTGAAGAATTATATGAAGCAATAAAGAGCTTGGGGATTCGATCTTTGGTATAACAAGAAGGCCCGAGATTTGATTGGGAGGAAGGAAGCATTTTTAGAGAGAGAGTTATTAGTTTTCAATTCTCATTTTTTTCAATTTCGTTTTGGCTTTTCATTTTTTAGATCTGGGTCTAGGCTCAAACATTGATGTGAACTGATTCTAGGTTTAATTCAAATGAGATTCCACAGTTTTAGAGATGGATTTGTTCGGTTTTGATTCGAATCTGAAGCTTTGTTCTGCCTTCTTGTTGCTCCGATTTTGCCTATCATTAGGTTCGGTTACTTCATCTTCTTGCCCTCTTGTTAATTCAATTGACTTTAGTGATAACATTTAGGTTTTTTGTAAGACTCGACTGCCAAATTCTTGGTTAAATGTTGAAATAATTGTAACCACAAATTTCAAGTATAAATCAAATTAAGACAAGAAATATTGAACAAATTCAATTTTTTTATTTATAATTAAAGAATGGGTACATTCCCTGTCTATTTGTTACAAAAGAACAAATGTAACTCCTCTGATTCGATCTCTTGCGATAACTTGACGGAAGGCTAGAATATCTTGAATCTCAATCAAGTGTATGATTCGACTTCTAGAGTAAACGACACGTTTTTTATGTGCTTATTGTCTACTTCTAGAAAGTCTTCTTCTGGAGAATTGTTTTTATCCCCTGAACGAGGCGGTAGAGCTATATTTATAGGGAGGAACCTCCCTTCTTCCTCTAGGGTTTGTGCATTAATAGCCTTCATGGATCGATGGATGGGCTTTGAGCATGGGCCAATGACTCAGGAGTCAACTTAAGATGATGACTTGGTAGTCCACTGGGCTGCTGACTTGATAATCTTATTGGGTTATTGACTTGAGACTTTATTGCGTCGTTGACTTGGTAGTCCCTTGGACCTAAATAATTTAATTAATTAATTAGACTAGCTGACATTAATTAACTTAAATAATTTAGTGACGTGGTGCATATTTAAATTTTTTTTTTGTGCCTACAAATTGCTCCCTTGAGACTAGGTCACATACACATCTTCGAGCATTTAAGCGCGACTGCCGCCTCAACATACACTGTTTGCCTCGTTGCCCCAGTGGGCCATCAACTTAATTTGTCACATTGTCAATTTGACATATGCAATTTTTTTTCACAGATCTAATATACTATCAGCATAGCTTCCACTTTGATGTCGCGCGTTTTTTTTTCTTTTTTTTTTACCTCTAATTGACAATTTATAAGATGTGATCTTTAATATGTAAATTTCCTTTGCCTAAATTTGAAGACTTATTACCCAAGGCAACTATCTCTTTCCTTATATTTGCCCATCCCAGAGTACAAGGCGGCTCCTCACTCCCTTTTATATCCCCATTCATGATTCCCCAAACATGTCCTGCTTGCCTGTTACTTTGCTTTGAGGTATGTTTGTCTTTATCCAAGCTTAGACCTTATTTTGTTCTATTTAAAAAAAAGGCTTTCGGGAGGAAATAATTGTAGTCTTTTTCGTCATGTTGTTTCTCCCCCTATGCCTTTTGTCTGCTTGAAAGTACAACTGATGCCATCGTGATGGTGATAGTGCTTTTGTGTTTTTTTGTTTCTCGCATAAATAACGAGCACCGCATTGCTAGAAATTTATGAAAATAACACGTTGAGGTAATTAGACAACTTTTCTGCAACTTTCACATGGATGTAGACATTATTTAATCTAATTTAGTTTATATATATATATATATATATATATATATATATATATATATGTATGTATGTATGTATGTATGTATGTATGTATGTATGCATGTATATGTATATGTATATGTGCATGTGTGTGTATGAGTGTGTGTGTGTGTGTGTGTGTGTGTGTGTCCCTTTTTGGGAAGAAAGCCAGGCACTCTTATGCCACTTTATGTTGTTTGACATATTTACCCAAATGCTTTGTTATCGACAATACGAGATATATTCTTTTTTTGTGCTTGAAAGAATCACTATTATAATGTAAAATTTTATTTATGTATTTATTTTATATTGCGTCTATTTGTATGCAAGTCTCCTTTTTTTAAGACTCACTGCGCACAAGATATGACATGGGATTCAGTAGTTGAAGACTCGCGCACAAGTGTGATCAGCCTCGGTGTTTAGACCTTGAGAAGATAGCCCTTGCATATGCCAACGAGGTACATCACATGAAAACTCGTTGTGTGATGTGGTTGATTAGACTTGGTCTTTAGACCTTGAGGAGAAAGAACCCTCGTAGATGCCAGCAGGATGCAGCAGTTGAAGACTCGCTGTACGTGAGGGTGATTAGACCCGGTCTTTAAACCTTGAGGAGAGAGTCCTCACTTATACCAGGGGGATGTGCCATTTGAAGACTCGTTGTGTGCTAGGGTGATCGGATCCGGTCTTTAGACCTTGAGGAGAGAGCCCTCATATATGCCAACGGGATGCAACACTTGAGGACTGATGTTGACTAATGAGCATGTTTAAGATTCATATCTTTAAAAAAAGTCTATTTTGCATGTTAACCTGTGAGTTTTTTCCTTTTGTTAAAGAACAAAGGTTTATTATTATCATTATCATTATTATTATTATTATTATTATTATTATTATTATTATTATTATTAT
>JACYFF010031958.1:27792807-27826456 GCA_017589665.1 Selenicereus undatus | reverse complement strand
ATATATATATATATGTATGTATATATATATATACATACTTGCTTTCTTTCTTTTGAAACAAGGTTGCTTTTTTTTGCTGTAGCTATTCCATGATGGTACGCTTTAAGGAATACAAGCGATGGGACAAAGTTTATTCTTCTATCATAGAAAATGAAGACACTAGATTAGAGCTCGGTACTACATTTACCATCTATCCTTCCTTGCTTCATCCTGAGATTGACAAAATATCGACCATCCCTCAATTTAACTTCACGTCACCCCTTACTACTAAGGTTGCAGATAAACCACATGATGACATCTGCTTTCTTCATAGCAGCAACCATGATGATAGCTGAGCAACCACTAGTTTCCCATTACTTGGGTGAAAAATCATCTCTGGTGTAGTTCGTTGGGGCTAGCATTGAAGATATATGTGGAATTATCTTTCATTTTGAAATGCTAGGGGTGGATAGAACACATCCTCTCATGCTTGGAATCTAATTGAGGGCTTATCGTCTCTTTGTTGCAGTGTATGTTTCATTATACACTTATGACCGTGATTCCCACACCATTCGTGCCTTTTATGAGGCTTGGTGCCACAAGACCAATATTTTGCGCACTATATCAGCGGAAATGTCAATATCTCTATAGGACTTGTACAAACTTGATGGGCTCCCCATATAAGGGAGAATCTATTACAAAGCAATGCCTAGCTGGGATGCACTATATCAACGACATCACAACAATAAGAGATTAATAAAACCCTCTTGTCGATACTTGTTTGCTATTTACAGCCAACTTGAAAATGCAAATAACAAAGGGGTTAACGTCGAACGTTGGATAGATTTTTGGTGTAAAAGAAAAGTTATGCAAGAGTTTTTCCCACGACGTCGAAACTCTTCTAGATTGCGTCCTACCAAATCACACCCGAAGCCAACCCATAATCCTTCGAGTGAAATTTAGTCAACGACCTTACAGTAGACTCAAGAAGAACCAACTGTCTTTGATTCACTTGAAGTCCCTAATGATAGAAGAGAAAGCACTTATCTAGCTATGTTTCTTTTGTGCTAGCTATGCACATTCACTTTTCCCAAGGATGATAAAGGATTCATTCACCCTAGCACCTTTGAGGTGGCTATCAATATGGCGGCTAGATGCAGTGCCAGTGTTGGCTAGCCTTTACTGTGGTTTGAAAGGCATTTCTAGTGCATCAAAACCTTCAAATTCGATGTCATTATTTCCTGCTCATTCTGTATATGGCTGGCTTGCATGCTACTTCAACATACATTATGTACTGGACCCCCTTCCAGCAGGCTCTTTAATGGTATATTGTTCTGACTTTTACGAGGCAAAGAGTTTTGATGATGCTCGAAAACATATTTATTAAGTGGCAATTGTTGATTTAGGTTGCTCTATGCTTAGTAAAAACAAATATGAAACTTTAAATGATGATGGCATTTGTGGCTATGAGGAGCTCAACTACCTAATAGCTCTCCTTTCTAGTATTCTGCCTTTTCGTCTTGGAGTAACCTTTTGCATTGTGCCCTATAGCTGACATTGATTCAGCAGACAACTTAGGTTGTGACAGGATGTACCTAGTGCACTTAATCTTGACCCTCGTAATCATACCACATCCTATAATGATAACTTATACTTTTGGACTGCCATTCTATTTAAGGCCACCAAGTCCAAGCTATATTGCCAAGCCGTTCGCTACATCTGAACAAGTTCATGACTGAGAAATACCATGACTGGGGTCTGAGGTGACAATAAGTGATCTGAAGGCCAACGTTGGTCTTCTTCAAAAGAGTGCAATATATGATCTATCTAAGTCTAAGAAAAACATAAGGGGTCACGTTTCAAAGGATGAATCCAATTTCGAAGGCCAAGATTCTGATGTTAAACGGACCAATGAGTCCACTGATGTTCAAATTACCAATAGAGGGAGGACACTGTCGAAAATGATAACAGTGACCAGGATTCAGAAGCTAACTTTAAACATCATGGACACAAAAAACGCAGGACCGTCACTGCAAATACTTCCAGACTGCTTTTTCAATGGCATGCAAAGTTGCTCAGACATGCCGACTAACCATGAAGATGTACCTTGTTTTCTTTTCTATGCATGATCTTAATTATGAAATTCATCATACAAGTTTTACCGCCTAACCGTTTTCTTTTTTTACAGATTGGCGAATTTAACCTAGTACAAGAGCCTACCCCTATTATGG
The DNA here is from genome assembly GCA_017589665.1 of Selenicereus undatus. Taxonomy (NCBI): domain Eukaryota; kingdom Viridiplantae; phylum Streptophyta; class Magnoliopsida; order Caryophyllales; family Cactaceae; genus Selenicereus; species Selenicereus undatus. The sequence continues at coordinate 27,824,246 of JACYFF010031958.1, read as the reverse complement.
ATGAATAGTTACTTGCGGAGGCCATTCTTGCTGCCACCTTGTCAACCCCTAAGGTCGGCCTCCATGCCAACAAGGACATAAAAATTGTAAAGAAGTTGGCATCTCCCGAGGGAGCTAGAGGATCGATCTCGAGAGGGGCCGAAATCTTTTCTACATCACTAACCCATAGTGAGCACTTTGTCGTAGGACCAACCTCGCTGTAACTGCCAGCGAAAAGAATACCCATTGTTGTTGAGAAAACTACCATCCATGACATTACAAAAGGAAAATCTATAACCGCAGCTGTTTCCGCCACTTCCTTCCGATCTAGGCCTACCTCTCAAAGCATCATTACTTGTGGCATATGAGCTAAAGGGTCACAGAATGCTTTATTTGAAGAGTTATTAAGAGTGCACGAGGGTGCTTCCATGATGTACAGAAGCATCAAGCGTCTTAACGAAGATACAAATCCTCTGAAGAAACTGGCAGATGTTTATGTGGGCAGCATATCTGCATACCTAGCACTGAGACGAGCAGCTTCGACAGTTCACCATCCGAATGACTTAGGCAAAGAGAGGTCTGCTTGCATTAAATGAATAGACCAAGCATAGTCTAATCTTCTTGTGGTGCAAGGAGAACTAAGCACCATCAAAGAAAAGCATAAAGGGGCAAATCAAAAAGTAGTTGAGTTAGAAGAAGCACTCCGTATTGCTTGTGAGAAGGAATAACAATTTTGAAGTGACAATGAAGCCAAATCGACATTAGTGACAAACATCGAGCGACAAGTTATTGAGAAAAAACAAGCTTTCACTAACCTTGATGTCGTACCCACCTTGTCATCAGAAGACGTTGAGAAGTTAAAGGAACATAAGCAGGATGTCCTAGAATTGCAACTCTCTCTCAATCCTAATAACTGGATGAGCATTGTTTGAATAAGTTACTTGGTCAATTGTAGTTGCACTTGGATTATTCATGCTAGTGGATTCTTGATATTCTTTAATAACAACATCTTTATCACTTCCTCATCTCTTGTTGTGTTTGATTTAACTGCACTTGATAATTTTATTTACCAAGCTACCTACATACTCATAGGAAATTACAATTGCTCCATGAGATCAAGTAATAATATAGTTCAACCAATGATACTTCAATTATTTGTCTTGTTTTTCACAGTTTATACTCTTGCGGGCTAAGATTAGTACAGAGAGATTTTTTTTTGTATGAAGAGTTTAGGCTCGTGCTCCGGATCTTACAAGTTTTTTTATTTTTCAAGGAAAGTAGCGCTTTAAAAATTTGTCGTTTGTCAGTCCTATTGAACACCTTCTTTATCAACTATCTTATAGGCACTATTCGAGTAGACTTCACAAACAACATAAGGACCTTCCCATTTAGGAATGAACTTACTTCCTGTCCTATGCATCATAACGATCGGTCTTCTGACAGCGAGCACTTGATCCCCAACCTGAAATGAGTGTGGTCGAATCTTTTTGTTGAATGCTCGTGATAGGCATGCCTGATAACACTAAAACTTTTGTTGTGCTTGAAGGCTTTTTTGATCAAGAGACTCTAACTCAGCTATAGAGCTTGTGGTTTTCATCGTCACTTAAGCCTTCTTGTATGGAGATGCGGAGTGATGGAATTTGAATTTCCAAATATAGGAGAGCTTCTATGTCATACACGAGAGCAAAAGGGGTTGACTGCGTTAGCGTCTTATAAGTGGTTCGATAAGCCCAAAGTGTTTCTCCCAGTCTTTCATGCCAATCCTGCTTGAATTTTGCCACTGCCTTCTTCAGTAAGTTGCACAATATTTTGTTAAACGCTTCTGCTAGGCCATTTGCAGGTGCATGGTACATTGAAGACTTATGTGGAGCAAACTTGAATTTCTCACAGAGGCTAGTCATTAGCTTGTTGAAGAACGGTTTCCCATTGTCGATGATGATGTACGGAGGCACATTATATCAATAGATGATGTTGGTTAGAATAAAATCAACAATATTCTCCTTCTTGGCTTATTTTAATGCGATTGCTCTGCCCATTTAGAGAAATTATCGATGGCTGTAAGAATGTACAAATGACCAGCTCAATACTTAGGAGTGAGGGGCCCTACGATATCTAGCGCCCATGCCTCAAAAGGCCAAGATGCTACAGGTTAGTGTACAAAGTTGGCATGAAATTGACGTGCGTCACATCTTTTTGCACAGTCAATACAACCATGCACCACGGTAGGCTAATAATAGCTCATTCTTTAGATGCGGTCGCACAACTTAGGCCCTAACTAATGTGCACCATATACACCTGAGTGAGTTTCCTCCATTACTTGTTGTGCCTCATCTTCTCTTAAACACCTTAACCAAAGGTTAAGAAAGGAGCATCGATATAGAGTCTTGTTGTAGTAGAGAAAATGTAATGCTCTTCTTTGGATTTCCATCTTATGCCTCACATCACTTGGCAACTTCCTGTGCTTTAGATAATCAATCAATGGCTAATGCCAATCTTCTTTTTCAACCTCATAAATAGATACTACACTGACTTCCAGCACAAACTCGTCTTCCGACAGCATGACTACCCATTTTGTGCAAACTGGAATGGTCATATCCTCTTCTACCCCTAGTGCCAAAGTGTCTGCAAGATTAGTGAGTGCATCAGCCATTTTGTTGGCACTCCTAGGGATGTGTTGCAACTTGACTATATCTAGCCTATCCAAGATTTGAAGGGTGTACCTGTGATACCGGACCAAGTCCTATTTCTTAACCCTATACTCCTTGAGAAGCTAATTAATGACTTATTGTGAATCATCGTGCACATCTAAGTCTTTAATGCCCATTTCTATGGCCATTTGTATGGCTAAGATAAGTGCTTGGTATTAAGCTATGTTGTTAGAGCACAACTGAGTCAACGCAAATAAGTACGAGAGAATGTGTTTCACAGGGGAAACGAGTACTACTCCTGCTCCAGCACCATCTTGTCGCGTTGCACCATCAAAGTACATCTTCCATTGTGAAAGAATGTCTATGACAAACACGTCTTCACCTGGAAGATCATTATTTAGCACCCAATGATCAGGAATTGGGTAGTCTGCTAGGAAGTTTACCAGTGCTTGCCTTTACGGCTTTTTGTGCCACGTAGACAAGGTCCTATTGCTCTAAAATAAAAGGCGACTTTGCTAGTCGCCTGCTTTAAATGGGCCTTAACAAGATATACTTAATCAGGTCAGCCTTGGAGACAACCCGTACTATGTGAGCTTGCACGCAATGCCTCAACGTTTGCACAGCAGACATGAGAGCTAAACATATCTATTTGATTGGAGAGTGATTTAATTCAGCCCCAATCAAGGTTCGACTCAAGTGGTAAAGAGCTCTCTCCTTACCATCCTCGTTTTCCTGAGCGCATAATGCCCCCAGTAACCTTTCTTAGGCGGTAATGTGGAGTATTAAAGGCTTGCCAAGAATTGGAGCTCCTAAGATTGGCGAACTTGACAAATATTTCTTAATGCTTTCAAAGACATTTTTGCACGATTCATACCATTCAAAGGACACCCCTTTTTTCATGAGGTAACTGGAAGGGTGATAATGTCCTACCAAATTTGATATGAACCTCCTAATGTAGGCAAAGCGCCCTTGTAAACCACGAAGCTCTTTAAGATTCTTAGGCTCGGGCATTTATTGAATCGCTTTAACTTTAGCTTGGTTGTTTTCAATGCCTCGATGTCGAACGACAAATCCTAAGAATCTGCTAGAAGTAACGCCAAATGTGCACTCAAGAGGATTCATTTTAAGTTGACACATTCGCAATCTCTCAAAGATTTGTCGAAGATCATGCCTGTGGTCAGAACTCTTTTTTTACTTGACCACTAGATCATCGACGTAGCACTCCACAGTTTTCTGTAGCATATCCTCAAAGATGGTTTGCATTGCCCTTTGGTACATAGCCCCTACATTTTTCAAACCAAGGATATTACCTTGTAGCAGAAGATGCCTTTGGATGTGCGGAAAGTTATGGCCTCCTGATCTTCTGGCACCATTTTAATTTGATTATACCCTGTTATACAATCCATAAAGGACAAGGCTTCGTGTCCTGTTATGCAATCAATTATGATTTCTGTCACAAGCAGTGGAAAATCATCCTTAAGGGAGGCATCATTGAGATCCTGAAAATCCACACAAATACGAAGTTGACCATTCTTTTTCCTTACCATGACAATATTAGCTATCCATGTTGGGTATTTCACCTCATGAATGGACCCGGCTTCTATGAGTTTGTTCACCTCCTTTTTGATTTTAGGTATTATATCAGGGCGAAAACACTGCTGAGGTTGTTTTTTAGGTGACACAGCTTTTCTAATGGGCAAGCGATGTACGGCAACCTTAGGATCTAACCCAGGCATCTCTTGGTAGCTCATGCAAACACATATATAGCGCGTGGCTCCTCTGCAGTTCCAATACTTAACCCTTTGAGTTCATCAACTGTGGCTTGCCCCCTGTCTTATAGAAGCTTGGGAGTTTCTGTGAGTTCAATTTTAGAGTTTAAGTCATCAACTTCTTGAACTGTGACATGATTAGATGAAGCTTGTTCTTCTTGCCTGACTTTCCTCATCTGGGCTAGGATTAGACCTATGATCAGTGAAAACCATTTTGTGCTTCTTCACTCTTAATGAACCATCAGTCTTTACATCCCAAGTCGACAAGCGTTTCATATGAGAAGGAATAGAACTTTGGACTTCATTTATTTATCTAGACGACCAAATACTAAGCCCCTCTCTTGTGGCCATGATGAGCTTAAAGACGCTGTCTTTGACTTGGTCCTGGTGAAGACTAAGGGTTTAAGATGCATGCCCACTTTTAGTCATTGGAAAATAGAGGACTTCGAAGTCTTGCCCTTTCCCACCCTGTTGAACACTGAAGGGCGATGTTGCCAATGGAAGATTACAATTTCTCAAACATATAAGAATTCCGTTTATTCTTAACATCTTTCTCGTCACTTTTAGTAGTCTCCTTTGCCACAATGTACTGAACAAGTGACAACTTATCTTTATGCCACCCTGAGATCCAAATGGGTTGAGATGGTACATAGCCAAGGCCAACCTTTTGAAGTGTCACGACACCCCTTGCTCTTGTATTCTTTTGTGTTTCATTGATGCTATGGGGCTTAAGATGCTGGCTTTTTGAAATCATAACCAAATTTCTTCATCAATTTATATGCATTTGTGTCAAATCCATCATCAGTGCATACCTTTGGCAAATCAACCTCTTCTTGAAGCGAGCCCTCAGAAGAAATGACGAAGCCAGAGAGAGGAGCTATAGTCACTTTGCTTTGACCTGCTTTATTAGCTGGAAGCACACCTTTATCTTCAAGGACATTCCAATCTGTCTCGTTGAATTTACTGATAGGCCTAGTTATGCTTTTGAGAGTTTCACACTCACTAAATGATGATTCATCGTCCTTAAGGTGGGATCTAGGAATGTACCTAAATAATGGCACTACAAGACTCATTCCGACAATTGCTTGATCAAGGAAGGAAGGCATAGTTACCTGGTTACTTTCTTTTCTACATTATTGTTGTTATTCAACCTTATCATTAGTGCCACTGTTTGATGTTGCATGTGTATCTTCTCCACTACTTGAACCCATTTTTCCATTAGAGGATATGACTGTTGGCATTGCATCTTTTAAAATCACCTCTTCCTCAAAGAATCTCATATCCATGAAATAGGTTTCAGCCTCACTAAATGGTTTAACATCCCCGTTTATTTTCTTTTCCCGATGCCTGTAGTACTTGAGGCATTGGTCCAAAGTTGATGCCACAACTCCATGCTCATGAAGCCAAGGTCATCCCAGTAACAACTTGTATGAAGTTTTTGAATCTATCACATGGAAGATAGATGTTCTGGAGAGATCACCTATTGTTAACTCATGGCGGATCATGTCAAATCGCGTTGACCTTCAAAGTTGAAATCTTGTATCATCATTCAACTCTTGGAGAGTTCCTTGACAATGATCCCTAAGTCATTCATAATAGACTTGGGCATGATGTCGATTGTCGAGCAGCCATCTACTAAGATGCGCTTGATTTTTTGCCTCCAGATATAGCATGTAATAAAAAAAAAGGACAGTTGTGAGGTTTAGACCCAAGCAATAGATCATCACCTATAAATGACACAACTGTATTGCAAGTGGCACATTTAGTGTGAGCTTTGCAGGTTCCTTGATGTCCTTCATCTTCTCAACATACAACTTCGCATGGCACAGGGTGACCACAATATACTCACACATCTCTTTAGGCAAATGGAAAATTTGTTTCTAACTTATGCTTGCTGGTAATGCTTCTAGGATAGTAAGGAATTTGTCATCTATATTTGAAGGGGAGACTTTTGGAACATTTATTTTTTCATTTTCCTCATCTTCCTCGTCCTCAAGCTCAGAGCACTAGACCATGTTGACTGCAACTTTCTTAAAGAAATCCCTTGGAAAGAATTCTTCCAATGTGACAGAGACAAGTGGTTCCTGTTCAAGGCGATCGACAGGTTGGACTTCATGTTTCTTACCAGCATTAGACCTCTTCCTCCCCTTAGGGCATTGATGGCTTATCCTTCTGCCTTGTTGTTTTCTTCAATGGAGTGAGGGTGGTTAGGTTAGACATGTCTTTGCTTTCTGGGTCTTCATCTAGTAACAAGAGTCAATCCTTCGTCGTCTTCATCAAGGAAGCCTAGCACAGGATTGACCTCCACAACTATTGGGGGAACCATCAATGATAGCAACGCTGGTTCCAAACTTCCAAATTGTATAGTAACTAACTCTTCTATTAGGGAAGGAGTTAAGTTAAGGCCCCCCATAAAAAGTTATCGGGGAGATCTTCATTGTTGAAGGGATGGACAAAGTTCACACCAGACTATTGTGTGGTTAGCTTCAGCTGCCTTATCTAAGCGTAGGATGATTATTCCATCCTTAGCCAACTGTATAATACACCCCTTGAGCATAATGCACTTTTCGAGAGGGTAACTAATGACCCTGTGATACCAATAATACTTCAGGTCATTAGTCTTTCCTGCTGCTTCAGGGCATTTCGATGGAGGTAACTTGATAACACCCTTTTCCAGTAAATCTCCTAACATTCTTGACAAATTTGAATCAAGAAATGGGTACTTCCTTTGTTGAAGCTCCTTCAATGTGGGACGCTTCTTTCCAACATCTCTCGTTGATGAACGATACTTTGCTCTACTCTTTGTTTTCCTAAAATCCGGATCGGTTCAACTATCGACACTGGCATAGATTTTTGGCCAAGCTCTTGAAGGACTTAGAACTTTTGTTAAAGTAACCCTTATCTTTCCTTGCTTCAGAAGTAGGGGAAGCTTTACCACGACAATTAGCTGTCATCATCTCCTTATCATGCGCCTTAGTAGATTGAAAAGTTCTTGGCTTGCTCATTTACAGGACACAAAGTAAGTGCCCCTCCATGCCTTGAGCACACATTTCCATCGCAGAAGCCTCAGATAAACGATCCTTGCACTTGAGGTTGAGTACGCACCAACGGTGGATGTAATCAAGAATAGGCCCACCCTTCCATTGTTTAGTATTTGTTAACTCAGCTATACTAACAATGCGCTAAGTACTATAGAACCTGTTGAGAAACTCTAGCTCCATCTGCTCCCAACTGTCAATGAACTCAGGCAGTAGGTCAGTGTACCAGTCAAACGCAATACCCTTTATGGCTCGAACAAATTGTTTCACCAATACGTCACCACCAGTGCCAGCATTGTTACATGTCTCGATGAAGTAGGCAACGTGTTGTTCTGGGTTACCTTTCCCATCGAATTGGTTGAATTTAGGAGGCTGGTAAGCATAAGGCATGCGAAGAGCATTGATTCTCTTCATGTAGGGTTTACTGTAGAGATGACTCTTCTACGAACAAACCCCAAGCTAAGATATGACAACATTTACAATGAGCTCCTGGATTTGTTCGGCAATCATTGAACTTAAAGAGGAGTCATTCTATGGCTTGCCTCCCTTTTTCGGCCCAATGTTGTCCTCAGAAGCGTCACTTCAATTAGACCCCTTTTCGTCTTCATCGCTGGTTGCGCCTTTATTAGACGATGCACATGGCCTTTTTTCCAATTTCTTCATCAACTTAGCAATAAAGAGTTGCCTCATATTAGACCCCAGGCTCTTTCCAACGGTGCCTTCATGCTAGCTAACTCCTCATCAAAGTTAACAACTCCTATAATCAGAGTAGAAATAATGACAGTATGGAATGACTCGACTTTAGATTGTGAAAAGAATGCCTTCCTTGGTGATGGTGCAGAGGAACCGCTATTGTAGTAGTCTTCCACTTCAAAGAATGACGATTAAGGCTTCCTCTTCAACTCTGGAACAGATTTTCCCTTGAGGGACTCAACAGATTGAACTTTACAGACTCCGTCAAGCATGATGGAGTCGGTATTGTTACGTGACTGGGAGGATATAACTGCAGTGGTGGTTTTTGGGATGGTAGTTGTTGCAGCCTCTGCCATGCTTTTTGTTACCATTCCATTGCATTGATTACTAGAGATGGCGTCAGAGTTGGTAGATCTTTGATGCAAAGGTCCAGTTTTTTTCTTCAAAGATAGAGACATGACACTTCTTGTGGCCATATCTTCGTTACAGAGAGGTGGTTGAAAGTTTATGTTTTAAGAGAAGGAGATGAGATGCAGAGATGTCCGACCGAGCGTGGTAGAAATTTGTAACCACAAATTTCAAGTCTAAATCGAATTAAAAGAATAAATATGGACCAAATTCAATCTTTTATTTATAATCAAAGAATTGGTACAATTTCTGTATATTTGTTACAAAAGAGCAAATGTAACTCCTCTGATTTAATCTCTTATTATAAATTGATGGAGGGCTAGAATAGCTTGAATCTTGATCAAGTGTATGATTCGATCTCTAGAGTAAATGGCACATTCTGATATACTCATTGTCTACTTCTGGAGAGTCTTCTCCCCAAGAATTTTTTTTATCCACTGAATGAAGGGGTACAGCTATATTTATAGGGAGAAACCTCTCTTCTTCCTCTAGGGTTCGCAAATTAATAGTCTTCTTAGATCGACGGATGGACCTTAAGCATGAGCCAATGACATAGAAGTCAATTTAAGTTGATGACTTGGTAGTCTATTGGGCCACTGACTTGATAATTTTACTGGGCTGTTGGCTTAAGACTTTATTGGGTCTTTAACTTGGTAGTCGTTTGGATCTAAATAATTAAATTAATTAATTGGACTACCTGACATTGATTAACTTAAATTATTTAGTGAAGTGCATATATTTAATTTTTTTTGGTGCATATAATACTCTGAGGCAATTCTTTATTATTGTGTTAACAATGACAGTGGGTTTAACCTTGTGTAGACTAGGCAAGGTAAATTTCAATGTTATTGTTAGAAGCATATAATTCGCTAAGTCGTTTAAATTATTGTTTTTATTTGTCAGCAATTAACTTAGTTTAGTATGCCTTACTTAGTAATTGGTTAGTGATATAATTTTGTGACCCATCTCTGCTAATCGACACCCCGTAAGTGCCTCATCGATAAAGTTGTGCGCTTGCAGAAATTTCAACAAGTTTTTGGCGCCATTGCCGACAATGACATTTGTGAAAATAGGTTGCTTGTTGAATTGAGTTAGAGCTTGGTTGATTGAGTCGTTTTCGTTTCTTTCTACACTTTTTGATTTTGATTTTTAGTGCATTTTTATTTTATTTTAGTCGTTTTTAGTTTAGATTTCTTATGTTTTTCTAATTTTATTTAGAGTTTATATTTAGATTTTATTTTAGTCAATTTTACTTTGGTTCTAAGTGATTAATTTTTACTAAGAAAAAAATCAGAATTAACAAATTCAATGTCGTTAATAGGGTGAGGCAAGCAGAAATAAAGAAGAAAAAACACTATGCGGGTTTTTTTCTAAATGTTTGATTTTGTTTCAAATTTTCTGGGAAAATTTGGGTTTGACTTTGCTCTTATGATATTTCCAGTAGATTTGTAGGATTTTTAGAGTCTACGAGAACTTTTGTAAAATTTTTACGGCCTTTTTGGAATTTTCAACAATTTCTAGAAATAAATTTTGTTTCGATTTTTCTGCACTATTCTATGACATAAAAAAATTGAAAAAAATATATTCATGTTCTCTATAATTGTGCTGAATTTTCTGTGTATAGTGTTCCAAATTTGGAGTTTGATTTCTTTGTTTAACTTTATTTTTAACTTTTGCTTTTTTACATTTTAGTTTATTTTCTGTTTTGTTTAGTTTATTTTGTGTTTTCTATTTTGTTTTATTTTAGGTTTAGTTTTTTTTCGTTGTGTGAAAAGTCAAAAAAAATTTAAAAAATCAGAAAAAGAAAAGACCAAAAATGTTTGGTCGGTTTGGGTTTGCATAACTGGTTGGATTAGAGACTCTAAGAGAAAACAACTTGTTAGGATTGAACATGACCCTGAACTGGAACCTGAATCTGAAACCACGCCTGAACTTGAACTTAAAGAAATGGCACAACAGAGACCTTTGAGTGATATTTCTGTCCTCGTATGGCCACTTTGCCATCATGCTTTACTTTTTCTGACCTAAGACATAATGTGACTTTTGAGTTGAGACCTCATTACACTCAAATGCTCCCTCAATTTATAGGTTTTGAGGATTCATATTTGTTTTTTAGGGAATTGAAAGAAATATGCTCCATGATGCATTTCCCTAATATTTCTGTCATGTAGTCATAATGAAATTAATTCCTTTTACTTTAAAAGATACTGCTAAAAAGATGGGTGTATGGCAGGGCTGCTAATTTTGTTTCTTCTTAGGATGGCTTTCTTAAGCAATCCTTAAGAAAATATTTTCCTAATACTAAGAAAGTAAAGTTAGGTAATGAAATTAATCAATCAACTAGAAAGGGGATTATTTTGGAAATACTTGGATAAGTTTAAAATTTTGTTGGCCTAATGTCCCTAGCCTAGTTTACACCAAGCATGAATTTGTCAAATTATTTATGAGGAACTCGACCAATAAACCTGAACTATGTTAGAGTCCATGTGTCAGGGTGGCTTTCTTTCTAAGAGTGTCATTGCTACATGGGAATTTCTAGAGGATGTAGCAAAGAAAACTAGGCAGTGGGAAACTGCTAAAGATAACAGTCTGAGTCCTAGGTTTGCTATGAGCTGAATACATTCTGTTTCTGATGTGAGTCACATAGAGTCCAAGATAGTGGTTTTAAAAAGCATGTTGAAGGGGTTGTCTATTCAGACTCCCCAGACTTATATGGTGTCTTGTTTTCACTATCAGACCTTAGATCATACATTGAGTGCATGTCTTTATTTTCCTTACCAATTATGTAGTAGATAGGAGTAATTGAGTACGGTCTCCCAAAGTCCTAAGAATCCCCTTACTACAATCCAGGGTGGACCAAATGTTGCAGTCTCTAACTCTCAGCCTGGAGTGTTTCCTGGAAACAACTCTTAGCCTATCTCTTATCGTTCTAACTCTTATCAAAGACTGTTTTCCAAGGCATGGCTAATGCACCTCAACTACTACCTTCTGTTGTTTAAGTTCAAACTCCTCTTGGTTACATCGACATTGATAAGAATGAGAGGAGAATTAATAGTAATGTGGAGAGGATGATTAATACTAATATGGACAAATGATAAGAATGATGACTAAATAATTTTCTCAATTAGCATCATCTTCTTAGGAGGCGGGTACTTTTCTCAGTCAGCCAGAGGTGAACCCCAAGGGTTATGCCTCATCTTCTTCTAGAGTCAACCCAAGTGAGACTGTGAGGAAAGTGAATACAGTTGTATCTATTAAATCAGGTCGAGAGATTGATAATCAAGTGAGAAATTCTAAAGTACCCTACAAGTACCATCACAGTTTGTTTTTAAATTCTTCTCCTTCTTCTGCTCCAGAAATACATTAATACAGTAAGTCAAGGGATACTATTGATGGTGTCCCGAGTGATTATCCTAATGACCCTCTACCTTCTTACTCACCTTCTTACAAAAAAGAGCTTAAGGAGAAGATTTTGCTAATTCAGCGGATCCCTCATCTCCCAGGGTACTTCTCCTTCGCCTTCTATTGCAAAGCGAGTTTACTAGCCTTTACCTTCTTTCCCCTATATGCTAAAAAAGAAAGACCAAGCCCATGTTGATATGATAAGCTCTCAAGTCAAAATCAACATTCCTTTGTTTGATGCCATTAAGCAAATGCCTTCTTATGTAAGGTTTTTTGAAGAATTTGTGTACTACCAAGAGAGCCATTAGTGTTACTAAGAATGCTTTCTTAGCCTTTGGTGCTAGTTTTATTATTTCTCATCAAATCCCAATAAAGTACAAGGATTCCAATTGTCCTATTATTTTTATAGTCATAGGGAACCAACTTATAGCGAGAGTTTTGCTGATTGAGGGCCACTGTTAATTTGTTACCATTTACTGAGTATGAGGGGCTATAAGTGAGATGACACCAACCAAGATGGTCATCCATCTAGCTGATAGATCGATCAGGTTACCTAGGGGTGTGGCAGAGGATGTGCTAATTAAGGTGGGTGACTTAATTTACCCAGTGGATTTTGTTGTGCTTAAGACTGAGAAGGTGGCTAATACTACTAGTTAGGTCTATGTCATTCTAGGGCATCCCTTCTTAGCCACTGCTAATGTCCTTATTAACTACAGAAATGACATGATGTGACTGTCTTTTGATAATATGACCTTGAAATTGAATATCTTTAATCTGTAAAGACAGCTTTTTGGATTTAATGATATGGAGTTTTCTACTCTTAACTGGTTAGAGGATTTTGTGTCTAATGATGATTCTAATGACATGTTTGTTGTTGAGATGAATCTTTTCTAATTCTGTGGCTAATACTACTAGTTAGGTCCATGTCATTATAGGATGTCCTTTCTTGGCTACTGTTAATGTCCTTATTAACTATAGAAATGGCATGATATGACTGTCTTTTGATAATATGACCTTGAAATTGAATATCTTTAATTTGCAAAGACAGCTTTTTGGATTTAATGATATGGAGTTTTTTACTCTTAACTGGGTAGAGGATTCTGTGTCTGATGATGATTATGATGACATGGTTGTTGGTGAGATGAATCTTTTCTAATTAATGATGAGCCTGAACATGATGTATTTGAATTTGATGACTTATGCTCTGCTGCCGATTGCCTGTCTGATTTCCTCTACTTTTGAATCTGCTTTCCTTCATGCGTCTCTTGAATTGAACCCTCTTCCTGATTCTCTTAAGTATACATTTCTAAGACTTGATGAATCCTTACCCATGATTATTTCTTCTGACTTAGACCGGGACCAAGAGGAAAACTTGATTGCCTTACTTAGAAAGAACATTGGACTTTATGGGATATCAAGGGTATTAGTCCCTTGATTGTGCAGCGTAGAATCCATTTAGAGGATAATGCTAAGCCTATCAAGGCTGTCGATGGCGTTTGAACCCGACCTTGCAGGAAGTAGTTAGGAAGGAAGTGCTTTACTGGTTAGACCATGGATTATTTATCTCATTTCTGTAGTGAGTGGGTTAGCCCTATTTAATTCGTTCCTAGGAAAACCGATATTGTTGTGGTTAGGAATTACACGAATAAGCTAGTTCCTACTTGAGTCCAGCCTGGGAAGCATGTTTGCATTGATTATAGGAAATTAAATGTTGTCACTAAGAAAGATCATTTTCCCCTTCCCTTCCTTGAACAAATGTTAGAGAGGTTGGCTGGACATTCTTTCTAGTGCTTTTTATATGGATGTTCTAGCTATACTGAGAGCTCTATTGCTCTTAAGGATCAGGAGAAGACTACTTTCACATGTCCTTTTGGTACACATGCCTTTAGGAGAATGTCTTTTGGACTCTATAATGCCCTTGGTACCTTTCAAAGGTGCATGATTTCTATTTTCATAGATTCAATTGAACAATGCATGGAAATTTTTATGGATGACTTCTCTGTGTTTAGGTCTTCCTTTGATGATAGTTTGTGTAATCTAAGTAAAGTACTGTAATGGTATAGGGAGAAAAATCTAACTTTGAACAAGGAGAAATGTCATTTCATGGTGAAAAGGAGGTAGTTATAGGGCATGTTATTTCTAGAGATGGAATTGAAATAGATAAGGCTGAGATGGATTTGATTGTTAATCTTCCCCCTCCCACTTGTGTAAAAGAGGTGAGGTCTTTTCTTGGATATGTTGGTTTCTATAGTCGTTTCGTTAAGGACTTTAGAAAAATAGTTAAGCCGTTAACTAACGTTTTAGTCAAGAATGTGAACTTCTTGGAGGAGTGTTATGTGCATGTACTAAGCTTAAGGAAGTCTTAACCTTTGCTCTCGTTCTTCATCCTCCCATCTTAGAAGAGCCCTTTGAGCTAATGTGTGATACAATTGACTATGCGGTTAGGGTGGTTTTAGGGCAATGTGTCAACAAGAGGCCCCATGTCATTTATGATGCTAATCACATTACGAATGATGCCCAACTGAATTATATTATCACTAAAAAAGAATTTTTGACTGTGATCTTTGGTTTTGACAAGTTTTGACCTTACCTAATTAGGTCTCATGTGATTGTTTATACTAATCACTCTGCTCTTAAGCGCCTTCTTTCTGAGAAGGATGCTAAGCCTATACTTATGAGATGGATCTTGCTTTTGCAAGAATTGAATTATGAGATTAGGATAAGAAAGCTTTTGAGAGCCTAGTGTTGACCACTTGTATACGATTATCTAAGGTAGAGAGCACGAGTCCCACATTTCTAAATGCTTCCCTAATGAGTAATTCTTTACAATCCACCCTAACCCTTAGTATGATGACATTATGAACTACCTACTGTCTGGTAGGATTCCTAAGGGTTGGACTAAGAATAATATAGACCAATTCTCCTGCCTTTGTGAAATTCTTTGTTTAGGATGACCCTTATGTAAGACCCGCATATTTTTGTTGGCCGTTAAGCTACCTGTCTTACCTTTTTAAGCTATAGAGTCGTATTTTTAGAACTATATGAGTTAAATTATTATCGATGTGCTTATAAGAGCTATAATTTTATTAAAAAGAATTACTATTGTTACTATTGATTTTATTGACGTTACTTATTTATAAAATTATTGAATCGATGCTAACCCGAGTTCTTAAAATCGTTTTCGTTTTATTTGGTCGATTTTTGAAGTTTAAATTGCCATGGTAGTTGTAGGTCGTTTCAACTCGAGTTTAGTCCAACCGTTAACGAGTATGGGACCAGAACCTAGTTGAACTGTGTTAATTGAGGACAAAAAAAAGAAAAAGGAAATTAGAAAAGGAGGGGATCGGGTGCCTGAGACCCGAAGGACCCCGACACCCACCTCCCCCTCTCTCTCTACCGCAGCTCTCTCTCTCTCTCTCCAACGACCGGCCATCTAGCGCTGCCGCCGGCCAGCATGCGTCACCGGCGAGAGAAAGGGGCCACCGGTTCCCCCCACCACACGTCCACCACCACCGAAGCCACCACACCTCGTCACCCACTTCTCACGGCCAAATTGATCCAAAAACCAGGCGTCTAGCCTCCAAAAACCACCACCCACGTGCCGGAATCCGGCAACCTATCACCCCCACGACTTCCTCTATAAATTGGGAGTCAAATTCCGGCCAAAATCAGTCTCAATCGTCACTCATTCGAAGCTAGGGTTTCGGGTTTTTGGAGTAGCTGAGCCAGGGTCGAGTTCAGGGGGGATTAGGGCGTGAATTACTGCCAATTAAGTGGGTAATTAAGCTAATCCAAGTAAGTGTTTCTCCTCCTCCTAAACTATTAATATTTTCAAAACGTTTTCAGCAGAATAATGTTACATGCCATATTTGAGTCAGCTAAACTCGTTAGAAATGTCAACAATTGAATGAAAAATTATTGTCTGATGATTCAACACCCATTTTTAGCCAACTAGAATGTATACCCGAAGTGTTGCTTGCTACCGTTAGCTATGCATGTCTTGAATCAGTCTTAAATTCAGCTTAGAAATGCACAGAACCTGTGTATAGGCAGTAGGTGTAATTTCAGTTATGCCTGAAAGCTGGTTCGAAGTAATGCTTGTCTAGAATCATGTTTAGTATATTTAGTATATTTAGTTAATGCACGTACATGAGACCAATTAAACTTTGTTGCACGTGGTTGGCTTGAATTCGATTAAAAGTAGCTAATGTATAAAAAGAATTAAAAACGAAGTTAGTTTAATGTGTTTAGCATCGATTCAAGTCAATTAGTTGATGCATGAAAAAGAATTGAAAACGAAGTTAGTTTAATGTGTTTAGCATCGATTCGAGTTAAACTGGCTAATGCTTGTAAATGAATTAAATTCGAAACTATTGAAATATGTTTAGTTGCATTCGAACCCCCTTTTAGTACGTTCATGCTTAGGAAAGTTACTTCGAAATGGATTTTATATGTTTAGAATCAAATCATGTTTGATTTACTTAATAAAGTGTTATCGATTTATGAATAAATGTGGCTATATGTACGCTTGCTGTAACGCACCGATGAATAGTGTTGTTTGCTCATGTAAGAGCCTAAACCTCACTTCCTTTCACATATGCTAATATGATAATATGTTGTGATTAATAAATCAATGAATCGAGTTAGTAGTTGGATGGTTTGAGGAAAGAATCATGAGCGATCAAGGTCTTGTTGTACGATGCAAGTGAGGAGGGAGACTGGGTTGTGAATTGACCGCAATCATGTGGATTGCGAGGCCATGTGTGGCTCATTGTGTTGAATTGATTATGAAGTAATTAAATGTGATATATGTGAACCCCTTTTCCTTCAATGTCCTCAAATTGCATTATGTGCATAAGGGTGAGTTTTTTCAAAGAAGGATTTCATGTTTTGAAATGATAGTAGCCATAACTATTAGTGCATGATGGCCTATTTTAATTAAATGAAAACAGTTTTGGGAGTGAACTCGCTTGAACGGGGGAATCCCTAAAGAGTTTTAGAAAGGTGTGAGTCATACGTTGAATGATTTTATTGTTTGAAACGCAAAGTTATTAGCCGTTATGGCCGATACGCTTTAAGTGGCTAAGATAATGTGTTGCGGAGAATATGATATGATATGAACGATGTTAACCTAGGGGAAGGTCCGGAAACCCTAGAGGCCCTGGCGAGGGTTAATGTAATGGTCTGATATGTTATGTAGCCATCCCGGGAGTAAGAGCTTAAGCATGAGCGTTAGGTCTCACCATGGGGTCGAGAATAGTTCTAACCCAATCGGCACCCTGTAATGATCTTATGCCAGAAGTATTTTCCTACCAAGATAAGAAAAGCAATTGGCCTTTGCCATTTTATATGTTTTAAAGAAAAAGAATGTTTTATGGGCCCAAAGAGGCCATATGAAATGAATACGAAATGCTGATAAGGGTCGTTTTACGACGAATGTGAAATGTAAGCTCTTTCAAAAGATCGAGAACCTCAAAGGTTAAGAAATGTTTCCAATGTTCAAACAAAGTTTCATTGAAAGTGTAAAGAAAATGTTCTTGATTATGTTGAATGTTTCTTCAAATAGAATTTGTGACATGTTAGTGAATTATGCAATGACATTCATGCGTGCCTAGTGCATACATAAGTTATGGCTTGCCCGATGTTCATGTTCTACAACCTATGTCCTATAATATGTTCCCTAATACCATTTTAGTATTAGCTAAATGCTTAGTAAGTGGATATTATGAGTAATATTGCTTGTAAAGGTTTTATTTTAAGGAGTGGAGGAACACTCACTGAGCATGTGGTGGCTCACTCCATTCCCTTTTTCCTTTTTCCTCCCCCCCCCCCAAGGTGGTGAATGAATGGAAGAACTGTGTGCCTACTAGGACTACCGGTTGTACCGGCAAGTGCACGTGTGAAGTTATGTTTTGGAAGCTGCATGATTTGGTATTTTGGCTAGGAAGTGCATGGGTTGAGCATATAGTGGCTCTAAATTTGTAAATTGATGTAAATTATTCGATTAAGCGTCTGTAAAGGCATAAGCCTCACCCCGAGTGTGTGACTCGTGGGAAATGTGTAAGTTTTTACTGAATTTCGACTAGTATGACACAGGTACCCCAAATAGTTCATAAAGAACTATTAGATATGTTGTAAATACAGACAGAACTCTTGCAGTTTCATTCCAGAATTCCCTAACTAAACTAAGAGTTAGGTAGAATTTTAAAGAAAGTTGATGAAGGAATGAGCCTTAGGGGTCTCCCACGGGGGATCCTGGCGGTGTAACGTCCCTACTAGGTAATGGAGGTATTACACCTTACTTGTTTAAATATTGTTCTGACCAAATTTTTAGAAGGTGTATTCTTGACCATGAGGTTATGAGTGTCCTTTCGGTCATGAACAAATGAGGGGCATTTCAATGAGAGAAAGACTGTAGCCAAAGTTCTTCAATGTGGTTTCTATTTGCCTACTTTGTTTATGGATACTTTTGAGTTTTGTAAGAGTTGCCATAGGTGCCAACAGTTGGGTAGGATTAGTAGGAGATACATGATGCCACTTAATCCCACCATTATGGTGGATATTTTCAATGTGTGGGGTATAGATTTCATGGGACCATTTCTATCTTGTTTTGGCAATGAGTATATTTTGTTAGCCGCGAACTACATTTCTCAGTGGGCAGAGGTCATCCCTACTAAGTCCAATGATGCCAAAGTGGTTGTAAAGCACCTCAGAGAGAACACTTTTGCTAGATTTGGAGTGCCCCGAGCAATTATTAGTGATTAGGGTACCCACTTTACTAATAGATCTTTTGATGCCTGGGTGAGAAGGTAGTCTATAGTCTATAGACTTACTACCCCCTATCATCCATAGACCAATGGCCAGATTGAAGTGTCCAATAGGAAAATTAAGCAGATTCTTGAAAAGATTGTCAGTAGGAATAGAAAAGATTGGGCTGGCAAGGTTATAGATGTTTTATGGACTTATAGGATGGCTTTCAAGACTCCCTTAAGTATGTCACCTCACGTTGTTGCCTATGTCAAGCCATGTCGTCTCCTTGTTAAAATTGAGCATAAAGCTTGGTGGGCCAGCAAGATGCTTAATTATGACTTAACTCAAGCCAATAAGGAGAGACAACTGCAACTAAGTGAACCAGAAGAGATAAAAGTTAAGGCATATGAGAGTGCTACATCTTACAAAGAAAGAGCTAAGTTATTTCATATAGACATATTCTTAGGAAAGAATTTGTCCCAGGAATGAAAGTGCTCTTATATGATTCTAAGCTCCATCTTTTTTCAGGAAAATTGAGGTCCCGCTAGACAGGTTGCTATATTATTTCACATGTTTTTCCCTATGGGGCAGTCGAAATGCATGATCTTAAGAACGGTGTCAAGCTTAAGGTGAATGGCCAGAGGTTGAAGTAGTTTTTTGAGTTGCCAAGCATAGAGGATGTGGAGTTTCTAATCCTCCGCAAGCCAATTTCTGACAAGTGATGTGCCACCGAGCTAGTTCAGGTGTACCTAGCACCCAACCTAGTTTAATTGGAATTTCATTCCCTTTCTTTCTCTTTTATTATGTTTCTTTTATTTTCATTTTATATAATTGGGTGCTTGTGCATATGTTTGTCTATTTGAGTTTCAAAGTCTTATCATTTTTCTTTCTCAGTCTTATTTTTTCTTTTTGTATACTTGTTTTTCTTTTTAGTTTTTTTATTTTCTATTTTATGTTTTGTTTCACTTCTGATGAGGAAATTGTGTGATTTGGGTGTGGGGTGGAGAAACAATGGTTCAAAAACTAATAACAAATTGAAAGATTTTTGAAAATTTTTGAAAGTAAAAAAAAAAAACTGTTTTATTTTGGGAAATATATTTGTCATTCTAATTGTCTATGGTCTCTTATATCTTCGCATTAGGTTGTATATAGATACAATGTGCATGATAGAACTGAGTCCAAAGTGTGATATTTGCACAGTTCTAACCTCCAACGTTTTTATAGTAAGTTGTCCTAACTTTGGTAGATAACCTTTGAGATTTTAGGCCTTAAAGACTAATTCATCATTTTTAGTCTCATATGTTTTCTTTCATGTATGTCTCTTCCATGATTACTGTTGACGCCAAAAATGTGTGATTTTTATAATACCTTTCTATCTAATTTATGCTCGAAATAATTGTTATTTTTAGATTTTTATTTGATTTTATTTTATTTTGTAGGGATTGAATAATTCGGAAATAATGGCAGAAAAAGATGAAGAGATGCTGAAAAATGAAGATTTGGGCCGACTTGACTCAAACTTGACCCAAAAATCTCTAGCCCATTGCTTTTATAACCCATCAAAAAAAACAAAAGAAGAAAAAAAGAAGAGAAAAAAATAATAAACCCCTAAATAATTTACCCAACCCCATGTGCGCCTCATATGACTTCTTTTCCCCCCCTAACTCTCATTCTCTCTCCTCTTCTCAGTGTTGAGAACCGAAACCCCTTGGTCTGCTTCCTTTTCTCCTTCTCCTTCAATGGCCCAAATTCGAAACCTTCCCAAAACCGCCATGCCTCTTCATCTCCACCTCTACCTCGGTCTTTTCCTCTCCTCCAACATTCATGACAAATATCTGACGGTTATCGAAAGGGGAATTGGAGCAACCGATGAGTTACAGGGGGCCCACAGTTTTGGAGGCTTCAAAAGGGGGGTTCGAAGGCGGCAGAGAGCGGAAAAAAAGGAAGAGAGGGCAGTAGCTGTTGAACTTTGTGGTTTTGAATTCCAATTATTTAGTTCAAGAATTACAATCCTAGGTTTCGCGCATTCGTTGTCTTGTTTCGTTCAGGTTTAGTCGTTGTGAATTTTGGTAGTCTTCAATTTCAATTTGTAGAGAACCTTGAGATTAATTTTTCGAATTCAATTTCGGTGCTTAAAGGTTCGAATGAGGTCCAGCATTTTCTTCTTTTCACTTGTTCTCCTCTGTTTCGATTCACTTCTGTTTTCTCCTCTGTTTCGATTCAGCCAGGAAGAAGAAGATTTCAAAGTTTAATTACTGCAAGGTGTTGCTCCCGTGATTCATTTTCAGCTTGAACTTCCAAATTACCTTTTCATGCTCTCAAATCTCTTACAGTTTTTCAATTATTTTAGTTTGTAAATTCACTAAATCAAATATGATAATTTTCAGGTTAGTCGATTTTAATTTTCAGTTTCAATTAGGTTAGAATTTTTAATAATCAAATTTCCTCCATCCCTAAGGACGATACCCGTAAGTACTACAACGTTAACCGTACGCTTGCGGAAAATCATAACAAGTTTTTGGACTATTTTAGAATTCAATGATGATATTCTTTCCGTAGAATATGAATCTTTTTCATGTGGGTTTCATTTCGATGACAATTTTGATGAGGATTTTTGTGTTGAATATGAATCATTCTCTTTTAACCCTCTATTATCTCATAAGTCATTCTCTGTTGAATATGATTCATTCACTTTTGATGTCCATGTGGGGTTGGAAGTGGATCTGCAAGTTGAATATGAATCTTTTTCTTTTGGCCCCATCCAAGCTGAACTCCTTTTTGAATCTCACAAGTCTGACTTTGTTGCGTCTGCGAATGTTGCCCCTGAGAATTTTGCCTTAGAACAGACTCCTACACATATTGACCTTAAAGGACTTGTGGATTTAGGACCCACTGATTTGCCTAGACCGGTCATTCATGATGATTACATTTCTAGGCCGATGACCCACTTCCTGGCTACTTTTGAGTCTGTCTGCTTATTTTCTGATTGGGCCCAACAATTTGATCAGTTGAAGCGGGCCCTTACTTGTGCTGAATTGCCATGGTGGATGTACTCTTTGTGGCATCAACTCTTTAATTTTTGTTGTCAAAATTTTATTAAGAGTTGTTCATGCCTATATGATAAGCTGTTACGTGCTTTAATGGGATTTGATTTGCATAGCAGCTTATCTATTTGTGATGGAGTGGCTGATGCTCCATCGTCCTCATCTGAGAGAGGCTATAGCTTAGGTGTAATTCAGCACCTGACCTGGTATACACGTTCCTTTTTATCTCTTCTTTTTATTTTATTTTTATTTGTTTATATTTGTTGCTTTGATTTATATTTATAGTTTTCTTTTTGAGTCTTAGTCTTCTTTTTGTATATTCATTTTTCTTTTGCTAGTTTTTTTTTCACTCCCAATGAGGACATTGTGAGATTTCGGTGTGGGGGTGGGAAAACTTTGTTTTCGATTTCACAAATATTTGCACCAAAAAAAAAATTCCAAAAAGATTTTGTTTTGTTTTTGGGGAACTTTTGTACTATTTTGATTAGCATAAATCCTCTGTACATTGATAGATAGTCTGTATATACGCATGATGTGCATGTTAGGTCTCTGTCCTTGATGTGGCATTTTTGCTTCTAATTCTAATCCCATTTGTTCATTATCACTGTGTGATCTAATCCCTATTTATTTCATCCTCATTGTCCAAAGGTTTTAGTTTTCATTATCAGCTATCCCACTTGTTTTTGAAGCAAAAAAAAAAAACAAAAAAAAAGAAAAAAAGACAAGAAAAAAAGACAAAAAAAAAGAAAACAAACAAAAAAACAAACAAAAAAACAAAAAAAAAACAAGGAAATGAAATACAATTTGGAATGACAAAGCAACCCTTTGAGGCATGCGCTACTGGGTGGTACCCTTTAAGGCAATATTGCTACTGGGAAAGCTTGCTTCCAATGTTAATCAGTCAATAATGTAATTTGTGTGAATTAAGTGGGATTGAGTTTGATTTTGGAAACCGAAACCTTGGGATGATGAGACACATGCACACAAGCACAGGGAAGGATTTAAAGCTTTAGTGTATAAGTGGGATGACAAGTTAGTGCTTCAATGTCGTTCATGGGGTATGGCGCCTTAATGTGTACATTATGTTTATATGCCGACCACTATTCTTTGTTACATAGGTGATTTAGTTGATTAGAATGTGCATATCTGTTCCCAATTTTGTACATATTAATTTTCCTAAAAAAAAAAAAAAGATTTTCGACTTTCTGTTTTCTGTTTTCTGTTACAGATTTTGTTTTCTTTTTCTAGGATTTTTAGTTAGTAGTTTGTTTTACTCGAGGACGAGCAAAACTTTGGTGTGGGGGTAATTACATTTCTAGAACTTACTTTGATTCTCTTCGAAATCACATTTAGTATATGCATTATGGTGATACGATATAGGAATTTATTTGTGTTACGAGCCACATAGCCACATTGCCACCCTGATTTAAAAGTTTTACGGTTTTGCTGTGAGTTTTGACCATTTTCATTTGTGGTGAACCCTCACATTAACCCTTAGCCCAAACACATTTTCTTATTACCTAATCCAAGACTAGGGGAGCAACAGTTCAATATGTGTTGGGTAGCTTTTGGGTGACTCTGTATTTGATGGTGCAGGAATGTATTGTTGTGAGCAGTTGGAATGAGATGTGTTCTTGCATGTCATTCATTTATTTTTCTTTCAAAGGAAAAAGAAGACAAAAAGAAAAAAGGAAAGAAAAAAAATTTTAAATGAGGAAAATGGAAAAAAATTGAAAATAAAAGTTAAAAAGTTTCAAAAACTAGAGGAAAAAAAGTTCGCAAATAAGAGTGTTGGGATGAATGCGTTGACATTACATAAACACATTTGCAATGGTTGCTTATGAAAGGGGTGTTCTTAAATTGTCATAAGTTATTTTCGGAGAATGTGTGATATAGTTGTTAGAAGGATTTTGGTGCACATTAGCTACTTAGCTTTTAGCTACTCATTTCCCTAATAAATTTTCCTTCTCTTACCCTTAGCGCCATTACAACTCATGTTAAGCCCTCTTGATCATCGTGTTACATATTGCATTTTAATGGTGGAGAATTAAGAACTCTAGTAAGTTATAGTAGTTTGTACGATTGAAAGATGAATCGAGTGAACCTTATTATATTTTAAGCACATGAGTGGGAGTGTTCCACATGTCCCTAAAGTGATGTTTTACCAGTTGGGCTTGTACATATTTTCTAAGTGGGGTGAAAGATAGTGTATAGATGTCATCAGTGGAAATTAAGAATTTGTTGATATGTACATTGTGCTTATATGTGATCTAATGCTTCGGTTGCTTGAGTAATGTGAATGATTGAAATGTGTATACATTTCCCGATGTTGTATATATACTTTGAAAAAAAAACTCAAAAGATATTTGATTTTTTTTTTCTTTTCATAGATTTTATGGGTATATCTTCTGCAAACCCTTATGAGACTTTACTCGTCCACTATAGATAACCTAGGGCTTTAAAAAGCTTGTTGCATATGGTAAGTGTAACCATGATTCCTACGAAAGTTTGTTACAATTTTATTTTTCTTTTTCTAGTATTTTTAGTTTTATTTTACTTGAGGACGAGCAAAATTTAGGTATGGGGGAATTGTTCAATCTAGAATTATGTCATTTTTATGTCCTTTATTATCTAATAGTTGCTCAAACTAAATGATTCAATCAGGATTTTAATAATGTTTCTATTTATATTGTAGGAATTGCAAAATGTTGAAAATAAATAAATTTGCTTAAACAAGATGAAGCTTTAGATCAAGTTAAGCAAAGGAAAAAGGAACAGAAGAAACAACATGCTGAAGCCATTCAGCCTATCTCACAGCTGCCCATTACCTACTTCCTCCATAGCCTAGATATAGCTAGAAAAGCCTCCCCGATCCATCCTTTCTTCTCTCACGTGCAATGCACACAAGCCAAATGCCCCTCCCCCCTCTTCTTAATCTTCCTTCTCCCTTCTCTCTTATACGAGTCGGCGCGTTTCTTATTTTGCTCGACCCAATTTTGAGCTTCCTTAGCCAGTAACCTAGCCGAGCCCCTTCTTCTCCTTTTCTTTCCCCGTCGTAGGTCTGTTCTCTTCTTGTTGTCCTTGGCCAAATCACTTCTAGAGCCTGGCCTGCCTTTCCTCCACCTCCCTCATTTAAGCTCTCCCTTCCCAGTACTGGCAGGACACGTAATCACTGGATCCCCCCACCCCAGTCTTACTTGTAACATGTGCCACTCACGTGAATCTCATGCCTTCTTCCCCCTTCATTTCCTTTTTTCTTTCCTCGCCTACCCAGAACCCAAGTTGCCCCTTGCTACTTCTTCGTCTTCTTCCTTGCTTCTTCATATGCCATAACTGATTCAATTTCTCTCTCCTCTTTCATCATCATCATTAACCCCATCCGTTACTATCCATCATCGTCGTCGTCAATTTGGCGGTTTCAAGGTTTTATTTTAAGAATTAATGAAAACAATGAAACGTTTGGGGGTTTTGTGTTTGTTATAACAAGAATGCCCAAGATTGATTGGAAGGAAGAAAGCATTTTTAGAGATAGAGTTATTAGTTTTCAATTCTTGTTTTTTTTTTTTCAATTTCATTTAAGTTTTTCATTTTCACATCTGGGTCTAGACTCAAAAATTGATGTGAACTAATTCTAGGTTTAATTTGAATGAGATTTCATAGTTTTGGAGTTGGGTTCGTGGGGTTTTTATTTGAATCTAAAGCTCTCTTCTGCCTTCTTGTTGCTCTGATTTTGCATATCATTGGATTCGGTTACTTCTCCTTCTTTCCCTCTTGTTAATTCAATTGATTTTAGTGATAAAATGTGGGTTGTTTTCATGAGATTGAATTGTCAGATTCTTGGTCAGATGTTGATGTACTCTCAGAAAACTTGTTCTTATTGTGTTGACAATGACAGTGGGTTTAACCTTGTATAGAATAGGCAAGTTCAATTTCATTGTTATTGTTAGAAGCAGGTAACTAGCTGAGTTATTTAAATTAGTTTATTTATTTGTCACTAATTAACTTAGTTTTATATATCTTACTTAGTAATCGATTAGTGATCTAATTTCGTAACCATCTCCTCGAACCAACACCCCGTAAGTGCCTCAACAATAAAGTCGTGTGCTTGCGAAAATTACAACACAAGCTTATATAGAGGAGGTTGAGAAGACTAAGGCCCAGAACACTAAGAATAAGAAGATTGAAGCTGACATGTTCTAGGTTCAGTAGATTGGGGTTCAGATGGAGGAGGTTCATAATATGATATTGAGAGGGAGGAGGTTGAGTACACTAAGGCTGAGATAGTGGTTCGAACGGAGGAGGTTCAGAAGACTCAGGATGAGGAGATTGAGGTACAGTTGATTCAAAAGCTGAAGATTGAGAAGTATTTAGTAAACTCCTCATCTTGATGGAAGATATGCATTATGGAGATAGGCCTTTTGATTTTTGACATAATGTGATTTCTAAGCTAGTGACTTTGGGTATGCAACCTTCCTACCCTTATTAAGTGAGTTATTAGGTTAGGTTTGTGGGGTTATTATAGGGTTGTCATCCCACTTCTTAGCTTTCCTCCTAGCAACTTCCTCTTCAAACTCTTCTATTCTAATTATCTCCAAAACCTCATATTCTTTCTCACGCTCATCAGTTGAAGCACCTTAAACATTTTCATTATCTATCCTTTGATTAGTTGGGGTTGGTTGGCTCCCTTCCAATTGTTGTACAATGAAGTGGTAAATACTAGGCCTACTGACAGCTAGCATGTACATGGGGATGTCACATATTGAATATTCCCAAAGGTTGACCAAATTCCTATAATCCTCATCATATTGCAATGACAGGTTCCTTCTTAAAGCACTCGTAGATCTATAGAAAGGCGGAAAAAAAAAAACAAAATATTGAGGTACTTCCATCCTAGACTTCTTACTCAAGCATCCCAATGAAGGTCAATCATCTAATATCTATCTAAATACATATTATCAGTTTTAAACCTATGCCCTCCATAGTGAATTACCAAGACCCTATTATCTGCAATCTACAAGACACATATCAATTCCAAGGATTTGAAAATCTGAAATATCAATCACTCAACATTTCCCAATTAAGCTACCCAATCCCAATTTCAATCAACAAACATAGAGCTTTTAATTTTGTACATAATCAACTAATTTTAGTTACCAATTTTCAGATCACGTTATTGTTTATACTAATTTCCATATTAGAAAGTATGATTGCAATTTAGCCTGCAATCATTATTTAATTATATACATAATCAACTAATTTTAAAAAAATCGCCAATTTTTATACTCAACTTAGTAGAGGACAACATAATCTTACCAATTTTAATAAACCACAATTTGGCATGCAGTCATTTTTTAATTATCTACATAATCAACTAGTTTAAAAGTAACTATCTTTAATCCCTATTAACTAGTTAATTTTATCCAAACCCAAAGCACAATCAGACATTACACTCTAAATGGTCGCCCTTTTGCAAAAAAGTAAGTAAGGCCTTAGAGTTATTTACCTTCTTCTTTGGACTATTCTGCACTACCATTTGCTTCAGGTCCATAGATGCATGGGGACCAAAGAATCCCTTTTCGACACCTACCCATTCTCTTCTTTCCACCAAAAATTCAATTGTTGAGGGCTCTTACTTTCAGAAACTGTCATCACAGAAAAGATTATATACATAGGGATTGTTTTCAAGATTGAGTCATACACAGAAACCCTAGCTCGAGAGGGTTGAAGATGAATGACTAGAGAGAGATAGAAATGGATAGAGAAAGAAGATAGTGTCAATGTTATAGGCAAGTGGGGGTAATGGGGTGTAATTGATTTTTTGGGTTTAAAATTTCCTACATTTTTATTTTATTTAACATTTTGTCTTATGCTCTATTTGGTACGTAGGATATCTTTTTTGGAGGGTCAGAAAGGGAATTAAGGTGATACATATCTTTTCTCATGGAATTTATACTTTATCATTGGAAAGGGGTTACAAAATTATTTGAATTAAATGGCAATGGCCCCAAAAATTATTTACCAAATTCGTAGGTTCCAGAAATTAATACACCAAACCTTAATTGACCCA
Source organism: Selenicereus undatus (assembly GCA_017589665.1). NCBI lineage: Eukaryota > Viridiplantae > Streptophyta > Magnoliopsida > Caryophyllales > Cactaceae > Selenicereus > Selenicereus undatus. The sequence continues at coordinate 27,796,448 of JACYFF010031958.1, read as the reverse complement.
TATGTAAATTTTTCGCAGTTACAGGGGTTAGGCACTGAAGGTAGTTGGGGAAGTCCAGAGAGAGAAAGAGATAGTGAGTCTAGTTTTTTTTTGTTTAACCATCATGCAAAAAAATAAAATTATAAACGCAATTGCAAAAAAGAAAATGAAGGGATCTTTCTCTCTTTCCCAAAGCACCAATTATTCTATTATGCACACCTGTGTACCTTGCTAGGTTCACACTCTAAAAAGGTTCATCAAATAAAGGAAAAGACCTATCATTTGGAATATTAAAAGGTCCATCATTTAAAGTTTAAGGTCCGTCAAATATATGTTAAGGTTCATCATTTAGACCTAAAAAATTTACAGCTCAAAATTTAAAATTCGTTCAATTTAAATGGATTAATCATATCGAACTAAGATTTTTATCAGTTAAGAATTTTTTTATAAAAAAAAACACTCCCTGAAAAGGTTCATCATTTAAAATAATGAGTATATAATTATTTAGAACACAAATTCAAAATTAATTTAAAATATTTGATGCATAGTATGATTAAAGGATTATAAAACAAACTAAAGAATTACTTAAAATAAATAATGAAAACAAATTGAGAAGAAAAAAAGGAGGAAATATATGTTTATGTAGAAAGAAAAATGGAGGTTCATCATTTGTAACTAAAGTTTCATTAGATACATATAAAAGACTCGCTATTCAGATCTTAAATCCATCTTTTAAAAAACAAAAAGGTTAAATAGATTGATGTGTTATATTTAATAGTGCTATGAAATAAAAAATAAAATGAGTAGAAATGTTTCTAGAAATGTAAAATTTAAATAGAGCTTCAACAAAAAATAAAAAATAGAGTAAGAGGAAAGATTAAATTTTGCAAAAGAGCGGAAAAGAAAAGAAAAACAAAGTAAAGGAATAGAATAACTATGTAGAACATGGAAAAGCATAAGACATAATGATGATAGGTGGATGGGGAAAAAAAAAAGGTTTGTGTGGATTTGGACCTGGGAAAACAACATCCAAATCTAATCTCTCCAAATGCCTACCACTAATAATGAAAAAACTGGTTAAAAAGTAATTATCAATACGGTTTATCTCAGAGAAAATGGTCTCAATTAGTACCACAAAATGACAAAATAAAATCAATGAATATTGTCGGGGTGAGAAAAATGGAATTCATATGAAAAAGAATAATTAATTAATTCCAATTACCAAAATGCAAAAGCCCTTTTATTGTTATTACCAAATGAAAATGAAAATCTAAAAAAAAAAACAATAAATGTGAGGTTTCATCATATGAATTTCTTTTTCATGAGGGTAAGAAGGATTCATATAGTTATAGGACATCATTCCAAGGAAATAAAAATAAAGAATTTTTTTATACTAATAATTACAACAAACATAAAGGCAATTTAATTGATATGTGGTGGAGTATCCCCATCACTAATTATTTCAATATTATGGATATAGAGAAAAATATGGATAGAAATAGTTTGATTGAAAAATTATCCATTTTGGTCTTAGAAAGAAAGGTCGTATTGGAGCCGAGCTCGATATCAGTACTAGCAGTAATATGAATACTAAGATTGAACCTAAGAATTATCAAACTGTTGATGAATTTGATATTGATGATGAAATTATTGATGAGAAAGAAAATAAAATTGATAAGAAAGAAAATAAAGAATTTTTGATGATAAGAAAGATATTTTTTGTCACAAAATTGATCAAAAAATTAAACGATCACATCAAAAGAAAACCTTTTTGATTGGATGGGAATGAATGAAGAAATACTAAGTTGCCCTACATCGATAGAATCTTGGTTCTTCCAAGAATTTGTCTTACTTTATAATGCATATAAAATAAAGCCCTAGACTATACCAATTAATTAGCTTTTTTCCAATTTTGAAAATTTTAGTGTCAATAGAAAGAAAAACAAGAATGCTAAAGATTCTCTAACTAAAGATAAAAAAAGAACTCGTAGATCAAAGAAATCTTAGATCATATGTTCGAAAGAACTTTGAAAAAAAAGAAAGCATTAGAATACACAAAGACTTTCTTTGCATTATAGCCAAAGCTTTTTAGTTTTCAAATAGGCTGGAATAAATTTGAGGAGGATGAGGACGAGTTAAGCAATATCGACCTTGTTGTTCTTATGCTTCATTTGAGACAACAAAAAAAGCAAAAACGCTTTGCTATATCCTTTTTAAAAAGGGGAGATTTAAATATGGATATAGTGATGCCTAGTGGCGTTAGACCTGTATCAAAATTAAGGAAAAAAGAAATATTGATTATTGAACCAATTTGCCTATCTAGGAGTGATGGGCAATTTACTCTGTATCAAACCATAAGTATTTCATGGGTTCATAAGAGTAAAAACACCAAAATAATAAAAAAAGATAAAAGACAAAAACAATTATGATTTGCTTATTCCTAAAAATATTTTATCGCCTAGATCTCGTTGAGAATTGAGAATTCTTATTTGTTTCAACTCAAGAAATAATAAAGGTGTGGATAAAAACCTAGTATATTGCAATGGGAATGTGACTATTACTTTGTGTTAACATTCCACACAATTTAATATTTAAATCAAGCATGTGTGATTTGCACAATCCACGTTTGTATGGGACAAAGTATTATTGTAGGTATGATAGGTATTTCCCCAATACATCCAATCAGTAGCAATTTAGGATAATTGTCATTGTACCCATAGTTTGTGGAAATATTTCTTTTGCTACAATTAATTTGGAAACTTACAATTATCATAACAAATAAATTTGCCACAAAAAATTGCTAAAAAAAAGTATATTTTGTTGTAGTGCAACTTTTGTTTGCAATGCTTGATTGAAAATAAATAACGTGCTTTTTAAATAATCAATAATAGACTATGAAACTTATCATCACACAGATCATTTTGTAGCACTTCTTCATGTGAGGGTTATGTCACGTAAGAATAAAGGGGTATAATAGTTTTGTTGCAAGAATTATATGAGTATATTAGATGAAATGTGACCTATTTGGGGGCGATAGGCTAGTTTTGCATTCTAGGGAGTGTAGTTTGTAATCTACTAGGTTTCAAGGCCGTGCGTTACAGATTATTTTAGAATTTTAATTGAATTAGAATTTATTTTTCACATTTTGTAACTAACTTGATAATTAGTGCTTATTAATTTTAGTTCAATTAGGATTTATTTTTCACATTGTGCAATTAATTTGATAACTAGTGGTTGTTAATATTTAATGAACCGAAATGCCTTTTTATACACCACATATTAGAATTTTTTAGTTTCAGTCTCCCATTACACATGCTTCTTTAAATATACTTTTTATTGTGCATTTAATTTTGCAATCAATTTGATCAATAGTGTTTATTAATGTCCACTGATAAAAGTAACAAATCAGAATTACTTAATTTCTTCACTTTTTAAACGCAACATCAAATACATTGTTAATTGTGATATTAGATCACACATGTGTTCATAAAAATTAAATATTAATTATAATATTTATTATCAGTGAGACATGCCTCGCTACCACAGCATTAGCACTCATCATATATCCACACGTAAATATATGTGTATGTGTATGTGTGTGTGTGTCCATGTCTCTCTCTCTCTCTCTCTCTCTCTCTCTCTCTCTCTCTCTCTCTCTCTCT
>JACYFF010031958.1:27756396-27767807 GCA_017589665.1 Selenicereus undatus | reverse complement strand
TATATATATATATATATATATATATATACATGCGCGGTGTAATGTCATGCTATTTCAAAAGTAATAAATTTTTTGCTTAAGAAAACATCCTAATGAGAAGCTAAAACACTTGGCCTATACTTTATACTATCTGTATTTTCTTGTATGGTAATATCTAGGAGTGAGCACAAGTAGGTACGTGGTCATTTTTAATGGAATTAAAATATAATCTAGTTGGAACTAGGTCCAAAGAACTAGGGTTGGTCTGATTCCAATTCAATCGATTCAGGTACTTGTGGAAACGACACTGGTTTTTTGTCAAGGTGGGCCCATTTTCGAGTATCAGATTCCACATTTATCATTTTTTACTTCCAAAATTAGAACAAAAGGCTACAAAAGTCAAGTAAAATTACAAACGTACCATGTGAATATTCAGGTTGTCAAGGTTTAGAGACTAATAAAGAGGAATTTTGTCAACTTATGCATCAAATTTGTTCTCACTATTGAACTCGTGAAGGACCCCAAAAATGCACATGCAATAGAAACTCAGGAATCTTTGTTGATTCCCTTGGCAATTCAACAACCATTTTTGGCTTCACACAATTAGAAACACTAACAAGTCCAAAATATCAGGAAATAAGCTGAAGTGGGAATTTTAAAAGGAAGGACAAGATGACTAATGGAAGGTTTCAGCTAATGGCTAAAAATAAAGGAAATATGAGACATTGAGATACAAAATGCAAGAGGGGGGGAGAGAGATATGAGAGAACCATAGAAAGAAATGCCACAAATGATAGTCAGCTAAGACAAGGAGAGTAAGAGGAGGAAGGGGCACAGGAGAGGAAGAATGAGTGCAATTAGGGTTTATGGTATTTATATTATACATAAATAGTTTTTTTTTTAAATAATGGTCGGATTGGGTAACTGGGTTCCAGTGCTAGTCTCGGTTTGGAACTTTCAAAACCACTCTCCCAAAATAGGTCGTACAAGTCCTAAATTTTGAACTAGCATTGATACCAATTCGACTTATTCTGGCTCTAGGCCCAAGGGGTCCGAACTGGTTTCGGGACCATGATCAAGTACCCGGTTTTCTTAACAGTATCATCTCTTTCTCCCTCTACTTTAAAAGATTCGAAGATAGTCTTTGTGAACTCTTAGCTAACAACAAGGTTTTAGCGAGCTTCTTTTGCATTCTTGTATAAGGCATACCTTGAATGACCCTATCTTTTATTTGAAGCTTCTCGTGCATTATTGCCAATGTCACCAAATAATATATCTACACTTTTAATAAAAAGCAAAATCTTGTGTAGGTCATTTATTTCTAGTCAGCTTTTTTCCCTCAAAAGGCACCAATTTTTATGACCTCAAAGTGTCACTCTTGTCTCAAGTTAGGCTCATATAATCTATATCTTTTTACTCTCTCCCTTGTGATTTGGGGAGGATTATATTGAAGTCATTGTTTTTGAATTCTTTTCTGCCACTCTATCACCAGCTCGTCTACAACTGTGAGAAATCCCCAATAGCAAATGTAATATTGTGCCCTCTACAAAGGAGAAGCAAAATTGGTGAACTAAAAGGATGAGAAAGCAAGAGACACCAAATTTGTAGAAAGAGAACAAACAAGCTCTAGTATGATAACTTTCCTTTTGAGCATTACGCTTGATATTATCTCATCTAGTTTATGGTCCCTGTTTTGCCCTCTCAATTAGTTTTCTAATTATATGCTTTTACTTGATATTGGTCAATTGGAACTAGAGTTTTGGTCATTTTTCTTATTGCATGCCAAATTTGATTTTAATTTACTCTGATTTTAGCCTTTGAGATAAACTTCATTGTGAGTTTAAGTTTCTTTGTAATTGCATGTCCAACTCAATTCTATCAATTCCCAATGAAATTTATTATGATATTTTCAAAATACCTTGTGTGAATTATTCCCAATGCAACAAAATTGAATAGAGTGTGAAATCAAATTGAATAGAGTTCAATTCAAATTTTGGTGTTTTTAGGTCATATAGTGTTAGTTGATTTTCTTATCATGAAATATTTTGGTACAAAATTACTGTATTTTTCAATTATTGAAATTTGTAATTGCATGCTACTTCCTTTGTCAATTTGAATTTGTTCATACTTCTTAAACTCCTTTGCAATGACATGCTAAGTGGGAGTATAGAGTTATTTTTTATGGTTATTCTATAGTTTTCCTCCCTTCCCCTCCGCGTTCGCCGCGTTGAATTATTTGCATTTTTGAGATTGTCTTCATTTAGGCCGTGATAGGCTTAGAGTACAAAGAAAGTATTAGTTTAAACTTTTCATGAATAGATACAACTAGCTTCAAAAGGATTGTTTATATGTTTAGCTAAAGATCTCCATTTACAAAAGAGTTGCTAGGTAAGCAAAGTTTTTTGAAGAGCCTAATTCTAAATTAGTTAAATGAATAAGTTATTCAAATGTGAAATATGAAGGTTTAGAGGTGAAATGGTGATGAGGTTTCAAGCATAGGTGGACAGCTAGATATGATACAAATATATGAGATCACAGTTATAAAAGGAAAGATCAAACCATAAAAGGTTGTCAAGTTAAATTTGATCTTACTTTTGCTCTAGGGCAATGCTAGATCTCTTTGCCTAGAAAAAAATTCTTCTTATTTCATCTTGATTTTCATGTCTTCCTCTACTTTACTCAATCCTAATGTCGCCTGCACCTTCCCTAACATGGATGACTATGATATACCTGGGATAACTTAAAGAAGGTCCATGTTCATCGCATGTCTATCTTTAGCAATTCTCGGGTTGGATGGCCACTGTTACATCTTACTTGTCGTCCTTGGTCATGATTATTTTTTCCTTAATCAATTCTATTACTCCCTATTCCTGAATTTAGTTGTTCTCCCAAGCTCTCAGAAGTGAGCTTTATGCCTTTAACTAGAAAAGCCAATTGCCTCCCCAAGGCAAAAAAAAAAGGCCACTGATTGAGTTATCCAACAAATAAGCTAGATCATTGACAAAAACTTGGTTAAGCAATTAGTAATCATTCATAATTGTAAGTTTATAATTGTCACATTGCTCCTATTCTAATTTAAAATTTTAATTTGGTTATTAGTTTGTAAAATTATTGAATTCAAAGCTTGTGGAAGGAGTAAAGAAGAAATTAGAGATATGTGGTTCTTTCTTAGCCACCTTTGTCTGATGTCTTCTCCGATCACTAGTATATTTTCACTCAGATTTCAATTTTTTAGGCATCATTTGTTATTGAACGTAATTTGATTTAATTTATGTAACTTACATGTTCAAATGAGTCGACTTGGATTTTCCATGTGAAAATTGATTTGAACTAACTCTGCATCTTTGTTTAGGTCTTCTTTGGCATCCGATCAGCCAGTATCATTGGGTAGAATCTTCTAAGAGCATAAAGAAAAACTAGAAAAAAAATTTGCTAGTTAGTTTGCTTTCCTTGCTGTGAATTTTTTGGTTTTAGTTGTTTTGCTTATTAATTTATTGATTGTCTTTTAATATGCATGGAAATTTGTTCTTTTTGCATAATGCATTTGACTTCTTGGTCATAGTTTGATGGCCTATATTTTATAGCATGTGATACAACCATTTGCATGCAAATTTTAATGAAGCACTAATGCTTTGATTGTTAATTACTTTCTTAGGTCATTCCTTTGTTAGTTTATGTTTGCTGGCTACACTCAAGTTAGAGTTTTCAGTATAACATTAGTTTATGGAATATATTATTATTGCAAAAGTAGAAGACTTCAAATTGATTTTTTTTTCTAGTTTTTAAGGTTCATTATCAAGACAAGTTGGTTTAGAGATCTAGAAGGTAGTACAAGGTCATATAGCTTCTTTCACATGGCATTGCAACTATATTATAGTTAATTTCTTATAACAAAAATGGTATTTGTTCTCAATTTGATTTTCTAAATAAGTGTCATCCATATTTCTTTCTTTTCTCTTGGAGGGTTTTTGAGGGAAATAAAGACGGACAGTTTTGTTTCATTGGCCAAGATGTTTAAATACCTTAGTATGTAGCAGTTTGTTTTCTTTTGGATGTCAAAATTGAAGTGCTCACATTCATAGTTGAGATTTTGCCCTTGTTATTGCGTCAAAATCTACCATTTTTTGAAATTTGGGCTTTGGCTTAAGCTGAGAGATTCATATTTTGATTATTTGTTGTCTATACTATTTTAACATGTGAGTGTTTTTTTTGTTTTTGTCTATTTAGGTATTTTTTTAAAATACTAACATTTGATAGAATTGGGAAAACTGATGTTATACCTCTTCAAAATTTGACGAAGTCATCGTGGGTGAACTGGCCACCCTCACCCTTGAACCTTGGGGGTGGGGGAGTACGTTTCAATACATCTTTTGAACATGATTATATTTGTATCTATATCAGTTTTCCAAATCTACGTATCAATATAGTTGATTAACTAGTTATGGTTCTATGTGCTTTAGGTCATTATTGTTCATGTTTGTTTACCATCATCTTGAAATGCAGTATAGATGCCTTGTTTTGGTTATAGGAAACTCTTGTAGCACTATTGCTAGGTAGATGAATATATCGCATGCCTAAATCTTTTTTCTTTTTTTTTTTGTAATGGAACATGGTGAAACCCTTTTCTAAACCTCCCAGGGTTTTAGGACTACCATTTTGGGATCCACATATTCTTCCTTCACAAGGTTTAAGTATCTGTGAACAATAAGAGCGTAATCAAGAAAAGGAAACGAAAAAATTTCCTTTTGTTGCCTTAGCAGAGAAGATATGATCCTTCTTTCATAAATTTAACCTAGAAGATTTATATTTTCCAAAACAATTTACTTACTACTTACCATTAAAGAAATAGTTTCCCTCGAAGAGGTATATGTTGTTTCAAATTCCTTGTACTTCACTTTAAAAGGTCGACTTATTCAAGTACTCTATTGTTTCAGGTTCATTTCCTAAATGCTCATGTTTGTGGCTGTTCCAATTTACAAACATTTTATATAGCCTATCTTTCTTTTTGTAGATCATTCTTATATGAAGAAGTGATAAGTTTTATTGTGCTCGGGAATGAAAAATCTAAAATTTTCTTCTTATATGGCAAACTGCACAAAAAGTACGTATATCTGATTTCTAAAAACTCTTTCTTTAAAGGTTAGTCTTTGCATTCCTAAGCCACAAGGCCAAATCTCTCTCCTTTGAATGTACTTTAAACATTATAATCGGCAAACGTTCTCTCTTTTGGCGCATATCTTCATCCTTATTGTCGTGCTTTATCACATCCTCCTTTTTTTAGCAATTGCAAAGGTTCTTACATTTTGGTTTCTGCTAAGCCCCTCAAACAACCTTTCTTTTCTTAAAAAAAAATAGAATTTGTTTTCCATATACTGTGAATTAGTATTCTAATACCATCCCAGCTTCCAACTAACTATTCCTTGTAGTAAAGGCCACAAACTTCCTCTCGAAATATTTCTTCGATGTAGTAGAGCTTATATGAATATGGGGCTGTCTGCAAATGACATATCTATAATTTACAATTATAGAGTAGATGATCCTGTTTGCATTTCAAATAGAAGGCCTACATTGGTGAGTTTGCTTTTGGACATTCGACAATTTGTATATATTCTGGTTTCTTGAATTAGAGGATTATTTGAGTGTTGTACTACTTGCTAGTTTTATCATTGTATATAATCGATCATCATCTATTCTCTAAACTTGTAATAAACTATGATTCATTCTCATATTCCCTAGTAATAATTGCAGTTAAGTGCTATTAAAAATAAAACAAAATACATGCAATTGAGAAAAATGATATTGTATCTCCTCAAAAGTTAACAGAGCCATCATGTGTAAATTGGGCTCCCTTAGCCTCAAAGACTGACACTTGAACTTTTAGGGGAGGGGAGTGAGGAGAGGTTATGTTTAAATACACCATTTGAATGTGATGTCATTTGCATATATATCAACTTTGTAAATCTACATACCTATGTATGTGGTTGACTAGTTCTATTTCCATATACTTCAGGTTATTATGTGTTGATTCTTGTTTGCCATCTTGCTAAGATGTAGTATGTATGCCTTTTTTTGTTTGTAGCAAACTCTCATAGAATTGCTCTTGCACTTGGGGGGAATATGTTAAATTCATGAACCACATTATTATTATTATTATTATTATTATTATTATTATTATTATTATTATTAGAACATGGTGAAATCCAGTGAAGGGAATAAGAATGACAACCAATGATGGATGTAGAACTATAGGATCCCTCTTGCTACCATGCTAGTTGAAGGTTATACATGTCTAAGATAGAGACTCACAACTCACCATAAGAAATTAGATAATTCTTCTACTATGAATGTGTAGTTGCTAAATGTTTATAGACTTATTGTGTTATAAAAGTGCTGTTAGATGTTTGTCCACTTATTTTGTTTTATGTAGGTTGCCATGTTGACATGCAGATGCTAGCATTATCTCCCTAAGATGGAACTATTGGACCTGCTAGATAGGATTTACTCAATTGTTACCAAAAATCTTACCATTTTAGCAATGAATTAGCAAAAAGCGAAGGAATTCTCTTGGTATAGCCCCTATATTATTTATTGAAAGAGACTTTATAGAATGTTTGTGATGACCATTGAAATTCAAAGCATGTCAAGGTGTTATTCCTTCTTAATTTCCTCTATGATCGATATAAGCTCTTCTTTGTATTGCAACATGATCAAGCCCTTGTACCATATTTCTAGTGATAATTATCATCTTGTTTCGCATGCCTATTTGATGTCTTACGAGCAAGGTCGCAGACTTTCTCTCCTTGTGTGGAGTTTCCCTTTCCAACATGCAAGCAAACAGCAACTAAAAGCTGGTGTTGAATACTAGGAAATCGAAAAAGAATAGGTTGTTGTTGCAGAATGTGTTGCATGATGTTTTATTTGAATAGGTTGTTTGCGATGGGATTTAAAGTTTTAATTGTTTAATGATAGGTGAGCTTGCCAAATTATAACTTAAAACAATCAATGGCCTTGCTACCTTTTGAAATAACCGATGTTTTTAATTTTGAATTATCTATTTGGGTTAATAATTTTATTAACCATACTTTCGTATATTACCTATATTCAAGTAATATTTACACATTAATTAAGTGCATGATTTTATGCGAATTAGTTTTAAAATATTCTTGATTCATTACGTAATTGTTTGAATCTATTATTAAGTTGGGAATAAGGTTGACGCAAGAATCTAGCAAGTTACTCAAAATTAGGCCGAGGTTTAGCATACCACATGAAGCCCTTTTTTTCTTTTATTGGGTTCAAAAAAAAGAAAAAAGAAGAAGGAAAGGAGGGCTGAAGCCTTGGCTTCGCACAAAGAAAGGGGGGTCTCAACCTATCTAGATGTTGCTCCCCCAACCCGAAGTCAAAGAGAGAGAGAGAAAGAGAGAGAGAGCGTGTGTGTGCAAGTGAGGAGGTCAAGCGCGACGTGGCGACCGTCGGTTCGTGGCATCTACGCAGACCGAACTCGAGCCTTTATGCCACTCGGGGCGGGAATTGAGAGCTAGGGTTTCAGAACCTTATGTACCGTGATCTCCAATATCAGCGGTGGCGCTGGATTCCGACGACAGGCGGAACCGAGAGAGGAGAAGAATAGCATAAACATCCCTTAGAGGAGGGGTCTGCAAACACCAGCCTAAAGGGGGAGATATGGGACTTGACCCAGCCCAGAAATCGCCCTTTTCAACCCATTTGTTGGGTCCTATATCTTGGAGTCAAGGCGGGTGGTTCTTCATTCCCTAAATTACCAATAATGTGCAAATATTTTTGAATTGTTCGTGAAATTTGATTCAATAATTAGATTGGAGTTGTGATAAATTAAGAACTTATGGGGAGTATGTGGATTGTTTGGCTTGAAATTGACATGATTTTTAAGGATCATTGTGGACGGTGCTGTGAGGAGGGAGTTCAGGTTGTGTGAAAAATTTGTGAATTTATAAAGTGTCTTGATGTTGTGTTATTACTTGTTAATTGCCAGAATCTGATTGTAGCATGCTGCTGAATTGAGTTGTGGCTTTGTTAGCCTTTAATTCATGTGTGTGTTATGTGTGTATGTCATGGGCTAAGTTCCATGCCAAACTGTTGTAATCATAGCTGTTCAAGGTTGCCTGTGTGTTTAAAGGACTCATAATAAATGGTTAGTGAACTAAGAGTTTTTTCGATTGAACCTTACTTGACCTGCTTAAACCATGCCCAACCGTCTTACATTGAGATTTTCGAATGTTTGAATTCCTCAAGTTATTAGCTTAAGGGTCACTTGTTTTTTACCATGACCAAAGTGATGTCCCAATTACTTTAACAAGTGACTCAAGTGTTTAATCATCCCTTGATTGCTACTAGAAGTTGCTTAAGTGAACTACTGAATTGAAAAGCAATGTGAATCACGAATAAATATGTTTGCAATGTCCTTAAAGTGTGCGTTGACAGGTGTGTATGAGAATTGCTTTGACATGATAAGTTCCCTGAGTTTTGTGGTTAATAATGATTTTTAGACCATTTGTTTGACAAGAATACTTTTAAGTGAAACTAATTATAAGCAAATTGCAAGCTAGTAGCTTTTAAAACAAGTTTTAATATCGCTTCCTTTGATGAGTGAATGTGTACTTGGCCATTCACTCATTTATAAGCATACTTTATCAAAATAAATGATTATATGCTTTCAAAAGTCAATTAACATTATTAAGGCATTTCAGCCTTCTTGAGAATGGAAATACAATTGTCTTGATTCAATGGGGAATCTTGATGCAAAACATGTTTAAAGTGAGATGCATCTCAAATGTTTTGGGCTAAGAGGATAGTGCAAGTGAGTTTCTAGCGAGCAGACCCAGAAGTGGAAACCCTAGAAACCCTGACGATGGTAGAACATAAGTTTAGGGAGCATACATGGTGTGTGGGAACCCTAATTCCCAATGAATAGACCCAGAAGTGGGAACCCTAGAAGATCCTAACGAGGATGAACGCTTATTGACTAGAAGAGGTCCTTGAGATATTATAAGTCATGAGTTATTAAACTCACTTGAAGAGAGAGCACTAACGTGCGAATCCGATGCCCACAAAATGTTTTCTTACTCATTATGAGTCGACAACTCCTCGTTTAAGGATTATGCTAGCGCAAATGTTTGCAAATGTGCATGTATCCCTTAAAAAGGGCTTTTGTGGAATTGCAAATGACCTTCCTATAAAGGAATTGGTTCTCTTATAAATGCTCAATGTGATCTAAGTAAAGGTTCTAGCCTTTTATATGTTAATTCTATTTTATTATGAAAAGATATCCAATGAGTGATGCGAACTAAATTATTTGATGTTAAGTGCCTATGTGTAGCTAAACGACCTACTATTCTCAATGCCTAGATTTTAGCATGAATGAGCTTGCTATTATGTCCTGTATGCTTATTGTGTGATGTTAAGTGAGTGTAATATGTGGCTATCATTGCTAAGTTACAAGAGTCATAGATTAGATAAGTGGAAGGCTTTTGCGTGTGGATTGGAGGAAGGGAAAGGATGCCATCTGAATTCTAGAGATTAATGAGGTATTTATGGATATGGGTGACTTTGCATGTGTATTACATGATATTAAATATCAATGTGTGCGTGAATGCTACTTAAAAGTATTGTGTGCAACTGTTTTGTTTTCTTGGGGTTGAGAATCATTCATTGAGCGTGTGTCAGCTCATCCCCTCTCTATTCCCCTTTTTCCTCAGGTTCTTGAAAAGACGAGTAGAAGTCGGTTCGCATACGTCGAGTTGAAACCTCCCTTATGCATTGGGAAAAGGATTTATATGTACTTACACGTAGATTCACAAGTTAAATAATGTAATGTCATGTATTCTTAAGTTCATGAGCATATGTAAATTAATTACTGTAGTTCATGTAATATATATTGACCAGATGTTGCTATGAAGGTCGTATGGGCCAACCATCTAAATATTCAGTCCTTTAGTCGGTTAAAGTTGAGTTTTGTTTTGGGATATAAACCCCAACGCTCTAGATATGTGATCCATTAAGTTATATCTTGTTCTTTTCTTTTACTTAGCTTTATATCTTATATACTCCGAGCGTGTGGCCCATATCGTTGTGGCCTCTGGTTGTCGCCATCGAATTTGTGGAATATATTCTTTATGTGTATGGTTACAGCTACCTAATGTAAGCCTTTAAGTCTGAGTTATGGTCAGCTTCTAGAAGGAACTTTGTCTATTTCACTCCAAAATTTTAAAAATCATTGACGCACCTAACTCTAGGGGATAGAGGTGTTACAGATGGTATCAGAGTAAGGTCCTGCGACTACAGGTCGTGACCTGAGTCTTATATTTCATATAGTGGTCTAAGCACGTCTTGAGTGATGATATGTTATAAGTGCATCTTTGGATGCAATGTGTTCCTGATGTGTTAATTGATCTGACTGATTGATTGTTATGCAACTAGAGTAAACCGATGGACTGAAAAGTGATTTACATCTTAGAATATGAGCTAAATGACTTGTGTTCTCTTGAGTAAGCTAAGTGTTGGGCTCTATTAGTGATTGTCTTTGTGCAAGCACCACTGATGATTTAGTGAATGCTCACTTGGTTTTGAATTCAACAGCTTAGAAATAGATAACTCCATGCTTATTCTTTGCCCTTAAGTATGATTTGCTTTTTGGGCCTCATAATAGAGACAGTAGACGTACTCAAAAGTTGGTAAAGAAAAGGCTAGAAACGGGTAAACTATTCTCCATTTTCAAAACCTAAAGATTTTGGAATGCTCTAGCCTTTGCAAATATTGAGTTAGATTTTACTCTGGCGTTAGAAGACTAGCATCTATTCTGCGATAATGCACAAGTTTAAATGCATGAGCATGTATCCTCATATGTGATTAGATGCTGTTTGTGAATATGTATATATGCCGAGATGTGTACCTCTCTGGACTTACTAATAATAAACCATTAGAAAAGTGATTAAATATTATTTTCCATCTTTGAAGGTAATACTAGATGGTTCCTTCCTTTAGAATTTTGAATTGTCTAAAGGGATTAAGGGAGAATTTCATACATATGCATGCAAATTTGAGTAATAATGGTGCACCCATCTTGCTCGTTGCATAAGTGTATTCCCCATCATCTCATATGATTGTGGTTGCTACCTGTATGCTATTGTTACTATTTTATGCTTAGTTGGTGACTTGGTGCTGTTTACATGTTAGATTCCTTGCTTTTCATCGTGTAGCTACTACCATGTCCATCATGTGACATGCTTTCTATCATAAGGACCATTATTCCTGTCCTGGATTGGTGGCATTTTACATGTACATACATACATACATACATACATACGTACATACATACATATATATATATATATGTATGTATATGTATATATATATATATATGTATGTATGTATGTATGTATATATATATATATGTA